>VXBA01005483.1:173727-334024 GCA_013399895.1 Serilophus lunatus
TTCCATTACCTTACCCAGTACTGAGGTCAGGCTAACTGGCCTGTAATTACCAGGATCCTCCTTCCTACCCTTTTAGTAAATAGGCATGACATTAGCCAGCTTCCAGTCATCTGGAACCTCACCAGTGAGCCACGACTGGTGGTAAATGATGGAGAGCGGCTTCGCAATCTCATCCACCAGCTCCTTCATCACCTTGGGATGGATCCCATCTGGTCCCATTGATTTATGAATATCCAAGTGTCCCAGCAGTTCTCTGACTGCCTCTTCTCGGATAACAGGAGGACCATTCTGCTCCCTGACACCACCTACCAACCCTGGAGTACAGTTGTCCTGAGGACAATCTGTCTTCTCACTAAAGGCTGAGGCAAAGAAGGCATTAAGCACTTCTGCCTTCTCCTCATCTTTAGTTACTACCATGTGGGCAAACATTTAGAAATGCCTTTTTTCCCCCATCACACTGTGTTCAGGTGGTTTCCTTTTGCAACCTACATCCATGATGAGATTGGTTGTTAAGAGAGATGGGGTTAAGAGAGATGAGCTACTGGCTGAAGCCCTCCCCACCTGACACAAACCCACTGGGCTGCCATAGACTGGTATCTGGAAGGAGGCACAGCGGGGGTGATTGGCACTGAGCTGCCTGCAGCCTTTCACTGGTGGGGATGTGTCTGAACCAGGAAGGCTGCACAGGGGATGACTCAGATGCCTCCTGTCATGGGCTGTGGTGAGTCCCTTTCCCCTTGTCCCTCCCACAGCAGCCAGTGATAAGTGCAAAGCTACAGAGATTGTCCCAAAAAGTGGTTATAAAGGTCAGCATCACTGCCTGAGGCTGATATATCTAAAAGGATATACCTGCAAAGGAAAATTAGATTTTTTTTCATCACCTTCCCAGCATCCTAGCCATTGAATGTGAATGCCAGCTCTTTCTGCAGCAGGCCTCCCATGGACACTGTCCTGCCATGTGAGCAGGGATGTCCAACTTCACAGTGGCTGTTTCCAGTGAGCCCCAACTGCTGCTTCTCAACAGCAGGCACTACACTGGGGAGCAGGAACATTGGCTCACAGCCAGTGAAGCACTAGGAGACCACTGGGAGGAGGAACAACTGGATCAGTTCAGAGATAGGCAGTCAGAGCTCTCAGTCTCCAAGCTGTACAGCCTCTGACAAACTTTCAGATTGCACAAATGGCTCACAAGATACACCAGCCCAAGTGCACAACAAGGTCTATCCTGGTACTTCTGGGGAAGAGAAGGTGAACCAGCAGCTGCAAGGAAACCATGCAGCTCTATGCACTTTCCCAAGGGCCTTTCAGTCCCCCATTTGCTACTAAAACCAAACATTAGCATGATTTTGAAATCTGAGAGCAGTACCAAAGCAAAGGCCATTGGCTTCTTTTACTTGGACATGCGGGAATGAGTGATGGATTTGAGTGGTACCTGAAGTGGATATCCCTCTGGGTGCTCCCCTGATCCCAACCCCTACAAGGGAAGGGGCCAACCTCCCATTTCCTTTCCTTTTTGGGAGCTGTGATCTTTCGACAACTTGTTCATGTGGTCTCTCCTAGTTATGTCTGCCTGATTTCATGTGTTACTTTTAGCATCTATAGAGGAATGAAGACATGTGACACAACCGTGCAGGACAGGTGGCAAGAGCTTGCATCAGACAGATGGTGTATCCTGCCAAAACAGGCAGCACAGATTCCCCGCCACTGCAAAGGGAAGGGTGTGATGCCGTGGCACTCCAGGCTGGCTGTGAGCTCCGCTGTGATCTCAATGTGTCTAATCTCTCACAGCAACATTACCACAGCACAATTTCGGTCAGGGAAGGGTGACCACAACAGTTTGTGTCTTGAGCAAAGTGTGCCACACAACATCATAGAGGGCAAATACCCCAGCAGTGCCAGCTCAGCTGCCCTGAATGCCTCTTGTCCTGGTTCTTAAGGTTTCTTAGGACAAGCCTCTCTCATCTTTGGTAGCAGATAGCAAATCTGCATATCAAACCATAAAAATCCACCAGAAAACACAGGCTTTAATAATTTCCTTAACATAAAACACTCTGTATTTTTCTTTTTGTGCACATCTTGAAGAGGCAGAGCAGGGGCCAGATTTTTAAGTCACAAACTGACGATCTAGATAAAAATGTGTGGCCAAAAGCCAAGGCTGGAAACAGGCCAGAGAGCAAAGTATTTGACTTAGACAAGAGGGTGCAAGAGCTTCTGGTCCTAAGCAGTTCTGGTGTAGGTTACAGGATCACACAGTGACTCAGGTCGGAAGGGACCTCAGCAGGTTGTGGCTGTAGCCCAGCCTCCCCCTCAGAGCAGAAGCAGCCCATTTGCCACCTGCCTTTGCCTTTCCCTAGTTCTGCTCCATCACAACTGACCCTGAGGGGCAGATTGCAGCAGACACAGCCAGGTTCCTGCAGTGGTGTATCTTGGTGCTGCTGCTTCTTTTTCTGGGCGGTGAGACTAGGCTGCCAGGGGGATATATCTTGAGGGGACAAGGAGCCACTGCCTCTAGCACTTTGCCAGAAGCATGACCCAAAACTGCCTTGCAAAAACCCTGCAGTTTCAACAGCCTTAGAAGTGGAGATTACTGTTTTATTGAATATTACACAACCTAGTGTCCTTATTGATTCAATTTGAAGATATATATTTCCACTCAGGTTTGTAGAAATCCTATTTCCATCAGACTGCCTGCAGTGGTCGGTGGGGGAGGGACCAAGAGATTGTACAAGCAAACAAGAAGAAATAGGCAGCCCTTTATTTGGATGTGGGGCTGACAAAGGGCATGTCATGGGATTAGTAATGGTGAACTGCCAGTACAGGAAACTGTTTTGTTACTGAGACATGTTACGAGTCAGCAGACAGACGCATTTTTTTTACTCATCAGCTGATATTAATTAATGAGTTGGGAGCACACCAAAAATCCCCACTGGCCCTTCCTGGTTCCTTGAAAGCTGTGGTTTTCTCTCTCCCTCTCCCCAGCTTCATAAAAGAGCTATAAATTTTAAATATGGAGAATGACCAAAATGGCTTACCCCGATATTCCTTGCAGAACAGCATCCTGGATGCAGCAGGGACCAGTCCCAGCTCCACCCCAAAGAGATGCAAACCCCCTAGAGGGAAGGCAAACCTAATAAGGAACATAAAAGATAACACTAATAATTTTTTTTCTTAGGAAAATCAGCTTTGTCTGTTATCAAAACTGCCTGTGACAAAACAAATGTCCATTTCTGTGGGCTGCTACATCTCTGCCAGCCAGGCTAGCAATGCTGAGCAGTGGAATTTGAGGAATATACATTTAAAATGTCTTTGTTTCTCTCGAACAAAGGAATGAGGCAACTCCAGAAACCCCAACATCATCCTCCTTCAAAGTGGGTTACCATGGTCCCTTTTCTCCCTGGAGGTCCAGCCACCTTTGCTTATGCCACATCTGCATCCTCAATGGGGCCTGCATCAGTTAAAACCCAGTTCCTGAGAGCCAGGTTTACAGACTGATCCCCAGCACATTCCTCTCTCCTAGCAAACAGAACCACTGGTCTTATATTCTTCTGGAATCCTTTATCCCTTATGTAATAAACAGTTTCTCATTTAAATAATCTGTATTGATTTGAAACCAATTTTTCTCACACCTCCAATAAATATTAATCCTCAAAGGAATGTATTTACACAAAATGCAAATAGTTTCCTTCATACAGTTTTGTTTGGACAGAACAACTGCCACCAAGATAATCGTGTGGTCTCCAGGGTACCATGAATAGTGCTTTCATACTTTTCTGGCGCTGGGGTGTAATTAGAAGATCTCTTTTTTTGTCTTGAGTCATTACTGGGTAAATAAAGCCTCCTTGTGAATTACCTCAGCCTCCTTCAACACAAACACAAGCACAGAGTAAAACCGTGTTTCTGAATTCTGTCTGTTTTTAACAGATATAACCCTCTTAGATCTTAGCCATATCTTTACAGATGCAGATGCTCAATTACATCTTTACTTTGGTTCTTCTATACCATTTTATGAACCATGAAGGAGCATTAAATGCACTTTCCATGATTCCTGGAGGACATTTAATTGAGTGATAGTGCTGATGAAGTAATCCTACTTTCACTATGCATACATGTAACTCCAAATGAAATATTAACAAGTCTTAGAAAGATACAGATGAATAAAAGGGGCTAAAATACATATCTTCCACAAATATCCTCATAGTACCTGAAAGCATTTCCAGCAGAAGGTTTGATGAGAATCATCTTTAGTGACTTGCATATGTGCAGAACTCAGTCCTGTGCAAATTCATATTTCAAAAGTACACTCATTAATACTTGTCTTTTATCTCTAAGGGCTTCACAGAATAGACTTTATTGGGATGTTGTTTTGATTTTCCCCTGCTATTCTTGTTTTCACATTTCACTGGCTGGAACATACAAATACCCATCTAGCATTTTCTTCTTCCCCTGAACACAAGGGGCCTAATGCATGTTTGCTTTGGACTAATGACTTATACACATTCAAACTCAAAGCAGATACTATCACTGCATTATGAAGATATAGGAGCGATCAACATAAAGCCACCTGCTGTAACCGGGACCCTGAAAGGTTTGTTGACTGCCCAGGACCAGAAGCAAGGAAGCCAGCTGGAAGGCAGGCTGAGAATCAAATCACACCTCCATAAGTTTTATATTCAGAAATGCAACCAGCTTCTCATACAGAGCTCAGAGTTTAAAAGCAAAAAAATTACAGGGTGATTACACAGGCAACTATTTACTTTATCCCTTAGCCTTGTTAATTCTTGCTCATCCAAAGCTTAGCAATAATTTAGACTCAGAAATTCAAAAACATATAAGTGGTTAGGCTAGAAAATATTTACTAGTAAATTGGCTTCCTTAGGAATTGATAAGAGCACAGAATCACATTTCATCCTTTGTCTAGATTTAATTTATTTAAATAAAAATATTTTATTTTAAATTCCCAATGCATCATTTATATCTGAGGAAAGAGGATTTGATGAAAACCTCCAGATCTTTATCTGTCTTCCTCACAGGGAAGCCATGGCTTTTTCCTCTTTTCCACTGATGACCTGTAGTGGGGAGTGTTGCTTTGAAATACAGACAAGTACATAAGGTACCTTTTACGAAAAAGGAAGAACAAAAAGAAACAAAACCAAGGAAACAGAAGCATCACTGAAACCACATCTTCCTATGACAGGACTGAGGAACCCAAGCCAGATTGGCTGCTGCCCTAACTAAACAAAGTTGATTCTGTCTCTCTTTCTGGTAGAAGACTCAATCTCAGCCCCCATATGTCTGTAGACAAATTTGCCTCAAATTATGACTTTGGGATGTACATGTTTTGAACTCGCGAGGCTGTAGGCTTCTCAGGGGAACAGAAATGCTGGTATGAGCCAAGACTTTGGGATTTTTTCTAAAGCAAGCATGAAAACAGGATCTGAAGGTTTCCCAGCTGAATTTGTCTATGCTTGCTGATGCTTCAAATTATTGTTATTTATACATAGAAGGCTTGTATTAACCACGTTTGTACATGGTAAATCCCAAAACAAAGTTCGATTTTAATAGTGGAGTTGATAGAACTGAAACACTGAATCTAATACCCTGTAAATAGTGAATCCCTTTGTGGATGCCCTCAAAGTCCAGGCAGTAATCCATGCTGTTTGCATTGGTTTTTCCTCTGCTTCCTCCATTTTGGTAAAAATACTCCACAAAGTTAGCTGGTCAAAGAAGTGAGCTTACTCCATCTGTGGTCGTTTGAGTCCAGTGCCCCAATCAATCCACCTGATCTCAGTTATCAGTCGGTGTCTGCACAAACCAGACTAGTTAAAAATGAAACTAGCAGAGTTTTAGACCACTCTGTATGAGAAGCGGGAAAGTGAGTTGTACAAGCTAATCAAACATCTTAGACCAAGAGAACACACTGAACTAAGCCTAATAAAAATCTTCTTTCCTCAAATTTTATGTGTAGCATTTTGCAATATCTCCTTAAACACCACTGCTTTTTTATTATTTTTTAGCATAGGTACTGACAATTCATAAACGAGTGCTGATACAAATGCTATGTGTAAGGTGTCCACATGCCATGGCCTTCTAAACTCAACAATAAAAATTACGAAAGTATATTGTAATAAAATTGTGACAACAATATGGTAAAACCAGTGAATGATCTAACACAGAAATCCCTCAAAATGCGAAACTTTTATTCTCTTAAACACAAGGCACAAACAAGGTGTTGCAAGCAGTACAATAAATGAGCTTAGATATTTGCCCTACTCTTCTTGTCCCCAGAAAACAAATGTAAAACATTTGTCCTGTAGCTCAGTAGCTTATAAAATTCACCTTGTGTGGACTTTAGAGCATATAGGGCTAGGCAAAACCAGGTTACAGAGATGCCTTTCAGCAAGCACTGCATTTAAACAAGGTGTCATATCATGTCAAAAAATTTCACCAGGCCTCACATAAATTAGCAGTGCAAGATTTATTTTTTAAATTATTTACTCCTGAATATTCATCTACAGCACACAAGTACAATAAAATATGTTTATAGGAAATACATGAGTGTCAAACAGTTTTTTTTCCAGTTTTCTCTTTGCAAGCCCTTGGTAAAAGCCTTAACCTCTTTTTAAAAAAGGTGGAATTTTGGCTGAAGTTCCCTCAGAACACATAATCATAATCTAATAATTTATTTTCATAATAGGATGCTATTTTGTGGAAAGCTCCTATGAAGCTTTGGATATTGCAGCCTAATTGTGAAACAAGTCCTTAGCCATTATCTGCCAGCAATGTTTATGCACACAGAGCTAAAGATCAGATAAAATCTCATTATAGGAAATAAAGAACACTGGAAGATATTGAATTAGGAACAGAATATATTACAGGATAGAGAGGCAGAGCTGGGAAAGATGGCTGAGATCATTTGGTTTGAGATTTTGCAGGACATCAACCTCAGACTTCCTTGTTAACCCCTACTGGATCCAGAGCATCTAGTTCAACAGGAAAATAATGCAATCTATGGTAGTTATTAATTAGGTGAGTTGATATTAATTCTTTTTGTTAGACACTTACACCTTAGTTTTAATCTGAAGTGTTTCTGTCTTTAGAGAAATACTTCTTGGCAGCAATGCTGTTAGGGTGAAGAGTTGTCTGCTAATAAATTTTTGTTTCCTCTGTAGATATTCACAGGCTGCACTAGCCTTGTTTTTGATAAGATAAGCAGACTCCTCTCCTTGAGACTTCCTTACGTTTTCCTTTTTTTTTTTTTTTTTGATATCCTGGCAGTTCTTACTTGAATCCCCTCCAATTTTTCAATATCCTTTTTGAATTGCTGACTGCAGAAATGGACTCATTTGGCCAGTGTGGTGCTGCCAAACATGGAGGATTACCTTCTACTTACACCTACTCAAGATTCCCCTGTCTTTAATCATTTGGAAGAAAAGCTGAGTTAACAGCTCATACTCATCATGGTCTCCGGCTCTTTTCCATTCATAGTTTCCTGGGAGGAAGGACTGCCCTTTCCCCAGAAAGATGCTCTGTACTCCATCTCCTTGGGTGTCTAGATCTGAGCTTGCCTGTATTAAGTGCATGTTTTTTGACAACAACCAGACTATCAGGCCATGCAGTCTGTTGTGTGCCACTGCCTTGTCCATGCTTCATTTGCCATTTCTTCTATCTGTACATCAGTGTCAACCTTCCAGAAGATGACAAAGCTTTAAGATCTATTTCATGTTCCTTCAAAGCAAGGGAATGTATTTCTGTCCTGGGCACAAGCATAGGCTCTTTGTTCAGGGATCTCTTCACTCCCAGTTTTTATTCTGTCTAACCTCAAGTCCACCAAGCTGTACACTGTCACCAAATGACAATAAGCTAATGCACCAGGTTACATACAGCTGTAGTTCTGCAAAGGACTGATTCTAGTTAATGAGAATGCTTAATCACAAAGAAGTGTCCAGCTGTCCCAGCTGGCTGGGAAATTAAAGCATGAAAGCACCACATCGCTTTGCTTCTCAGTGGATGTTGATCACTTCTTGACACTACAGGAGAAAGTACTGTTACAGTCCCCCAGTGTGAATGCAGCACATGACACTGTATATGGTTTTTAATACTTACCTTCTTCTGGTCGCTTCTTACCCTTCTGATACCCTTCTATGAGCTTTATAAGTGTGGCTTTCCAAACTGCAAAGAGCAGTTTAAAATTTGTTTGCCTCTAGATGCTGTAATTACACTTAGATATGCCTTCTCACTGCAAACCTACAAAACATCTCCATGTTACCATCAAACCGCAATAACAGGCTAAATCCCACTAGAGATCCACAGTCAATCTGGTATCAGCCTGCACTTGCACTGCCCACCACAGCACTGCCCACCACAGCACTGCCCAGCCCTCCTGTTGCAGACTCCATGCAGCAGACATGGCTGAAACCCAAAGAGGGACTGTCACCTCTTCCAGCCACGACCCAGAACTGACTCCCTCTGTGCCGCCACGCACTCGTGCTGCTGCCACCTGAGCCTTCTGCTGGCTTCCCAAAGCAAGGGTACCTGGAGATTGGCAGCTTGCTGCCCCTCCAGCTGGAGGCAAGAGAAGTCCTAGGGACTGAGATGAACCCAGTGGACTGTGGTTCTTCTGAATACTTAGTTCAGGTATCTCAGTAACAGTGATAAGAAAAGCACGGCTCACTGTGGCACATGCCAAAAGGGACTCCCTGCTGAAACTTGCCTGGTGCTTACAGGTAGGGCACAGCACCCACAGCAGTGTGGGCAGGAGAGACAAGCCAGAAGGACTTTGCTCCCAGGACCCGTATCAGAAGCAGGGGAGTCTCACTCCACGCAGCCACGGCCATGAGCAGTGCTGAGGGCAGCGCCATCAGCCCACTAAGCAGCTGCGCCCAGATTCAATTGTTTCTTTTCCTGTTTGTCTGACTGACAGTGAGCAGAAGGGCTGTTTAGTGTTTGGAGCAATTTGTATCATATATTTAGGCAGCAGTGGTGCATTTTTTATCCCCGTGGTGCCTTTGCCCTTCCCTTCCTACCCTCTGGGCACACACATGCGGGGAGCCTGACACGACTCAGGCAGGCTGTTGTAAGGCATTTTTCCAGCTGGTGCTGGAAAAGCATTAACTGATCATATTAACCGTCTTTGGAGAAACCCACCTTGCAACTGCAATGAGATTACGACACTGTTGACGCCCCTGGAAGCCAGACGTTTCATTACAGGACGACTATTGGAGCAAAAGGCTTTTCTTCTTTGCGCATATAGACAAAATCCCTGGAGCCCCACCCCTCCCGCTCCGCTCTGCTTCTTTCCTCTCCCTCGCGTCATTTTAGGCTGTTTTTTAAACAATTGATTCTTAGGGAAAACACACATCTAGTTTCAAGCGCCAGTGGAAACCAGCCCAGCCCAGCGCCAAGAGGCAATGCTTATAGAAAGTCATGATCCGCTGGGGCAGGACTAGGCTGCAGAACAAGAGCAAGCTTTGGAGGTGGACCCAAAAGTCTGCAGCCACAATAGTGAAGCAACTGTACCCCTGCACAGCCTAGTTAGGTAGGGCAGGAGGCAACTTCTAGGCTATTGATAGAGCAGGGCAAGAGAAGAAGGAACAGAAATCGAACTCAAGCCAGGAGGCAGATTTAGGCAGGCTATGTGACTCAGCACAGCACAGACAGGTCTTGTCCCACCCCAGTGCAGAGGATTGCTCTATGGGGAGCTCCGTGATACCACATCTCTCTACTCTGTAGTAGCCTGGGCAGTATGGAGGTTTGTTTCTCTGGCAGCACCAAGATTAAGACCATCTCCACTGATACCAAGTTGCAGAGGAAGCTGAAGTGGCATAAATCCCAATTTACAGTCTTCTGCTTGGGCACTGCCAGGGCTTGGCTGGGCTTCAGCGGCCTATAGCTCCACAAGCCAATGGTGCAGAGGTTCATCTGCAGGGGCTTTCATAAGTCAAGATGTCTGTACCTTCGTCACATTTCTGGTCCTGCTTGGTCTGTGCCCATACAGTGACACAGAATGGTAGTGACATTTAAGCTGGGATTCATAGCTGTATATGTCATATTCATGGAAAAAAAAGGGGGAGAATAAAAGGAAAAAATAACTAAATGGATGTGGTAGGGCTGAAGTCCATCACATAACAACTTGGCTGAACAAAGCATTTGAGCACATGCTACTGGGAAAAGCTCTTGTGAGGATCGAGGAGACCAGTGTGTCAGCTGAGCTGGTCTGGAACTTTCCAGCATCAACTTTTATGCTTCATATTCCCTACATAGCTGAGCTAATAAGTACATAAGCTCTCCTGATTTCTTTGCCAACCCTATTTAATGCACATACAAATCTACTTCTCATAATTTTTGTTGCCATCCCTATGAATCCTGAATTATTAATATTTAAAACAATTGCGTAGCTGCAAAACTGCATTATAAAGCATATTCATTCTTATTCAACTGATACTGGTGCAATGCTACAAGCCTCCTTCATCATAAGCTCTGAGATCAATACCTGGAGAGCCCTGGACATGTTGGACGGCTGAAGTTAGTGACAGCATGAAGGGTGTCAGGGAGGCACTAGTGATTTTTTGCCCTTACAAGGTGAATGCAGTGCTCTACATAAACAGTGGTTTTTAGCACAGCTGGCCTGCACGTGCAGAACAGTCATGGACACTCCCAATAAGCCTCTGTTCAAGACCTGAAAAGGCCAGGAAGTGTTTTAATGTAGTTATTCTCAGCTTTTAAAAAAGCACACAGTAGAAAGCAGGCTGCTTTTTTCCACTTCTTGGCAGGAAAGAGCTCTAACATCCCCCTGTCTAAATTAAGGGAAGCTGAACAGCAGGTTAAACCAGAAGAAAGGGACTGAAATATTGCTACAGCTACAGCAATTTTCTGTTCTTATAATTATTTACATACTTTCTCCTTTGCCACTGTCCTTTACTAAAAGCCTTTATTGATTTTTGTTATCTGTCTCTCTGCCTTCTCTCCCTCGAGTCGTTTAGATGCCTACAGGAATTTAAATAGACTTTCAGAAATGGTGCTTCCAGTTTTGAAGGTTGTTTAAAAGGACACTGTTGAGGCATTTCCCTTATTTTTATTTTAAAAATTTTCTGTGTTAAAATATGAAGATACTTATTTTTTATGTTTATCTAAGAGATTGATATTTATCCAAGCATAGGTCAGATTCAGATTTCACTTATTACCTGGGCTTTAACTAAACTAATATTTTTCCTTCCTCAGAGAACTGCTACCAACATAAACATTCTTCACACTGCAACATAATAAACTCATGTCTTCTGCAGAAAAAATCCCTAAAAATAATTTTAAAAAGGGTTGTGACATTAAATTGCTGTTTTATTTAGTTATAGGGATTCATGCTGGGATACCTTATTTTTTTATTATTCCTTGATACCATGATGCATGGAGAAAAGGGAAAAATCACCAGCAAACTTTCATTTTCTGAACTTAATCAAATCCTTCTTTTTTTACATACAAATATTTCTTTGGTACTTTTACAATGTAACAAATCCCAACTGCAAGCTGCCTTCTTTTGCTTTACTTTAGAGTATGAAAATTGTTCTCAGGAAAAAAAAAATTAAAATCAAGTAGTCTCTTTGACACAACATGTTGAATGATACATTTTTCTCCTTTCTTGTCTGTTTTTGTTTTGTTACCAGGGTAATCTTCCCCACAAAGAATGGTTCCTGAAGAAGAGAAGCATATGGTAATGAAATAAAAGCCATCGGTAGCTGCAGCAGAGTAGAAGGAAGCTTAAATTTAGGAGATAAATAGATGAATAGGTTTTACACAGCTGAATGATGTGTGAAGGAAATTAAATTAGACTATGAAGCTTGCAGTATGTGAATCCATTATTCAAGTTTATCTACAACATACAAGTCCAATTCCCCTCTTCTCCATACTCATGATGTATTTCCACAGCATCCTATTTATTTCCTCAATGTTCCAGTTGCTATTGCACATCTCAGTTCCTCTGTAGGATCCCAAAAAGTCCAAACAAAATAATTGTAGCATGATTTCTTCTCTCCTTCTTTTACTTTCTGAAATTTCTCTCCACACTGTTTCCACAGTGCATTCACCAACCTGTCCAAACAGCATGTGACAGAGGTTTAAATACTCTGGTCATGGAGGTTTTTGTCTTTGTTCTATGTTCAAGAGCACTGAGCTGCTGTGAATTGGGAAGTGATGTATTTAATCTCTTTACATTTGTACAAAATTTGGCATTTGTACAACAAAGGAGTCCCAGTGGAGTGATACAAGAGCTGACCTGCATCCACAGCATGATGCTGGACACCTTCTGCAGATTGTGGCTCAGCTGTGCAGTATGACTACACCCCCTGGCATGGAATTGCAAGGGGCACACGGGTACTGACACTGAAGTCCGCAGGGTGTCAGTGAGGATGGAGGTCCCTAGTGTTCCCTCTTCATTCTTTTTTTCAACATAGGAACCTCCAGGCTCCCTCTCAAAGGGAATAAAGCAGCTGCCTTGCAGTGGTCTTCCATGCTTCCCAAGACAGCAAAAGAAAGAGGAAATAATTTTCTCTGAGAGTCTTTAAGCTACATCCTCTGCCAGCCTTATACTGGGTACCTCTCTTTCTACCCTCATAGCTGGGTGGTTTCTTCCTCTTGGGGCATGGGGGATGAATCACACACAAAGTGTTTGATTCCATTCAAAGTAGTTTAAATATCTCATTAAGGCAGCAAGGAGTTTGTACACTGGTCCTACCCTCCCTTCATCAGAGAGAAGGTAGCCCAAGTATCATAAGCATAGGCTTAAGCAAAGCATCAAACGATGGGCTTTGGAACTCAAAAGACTCAAAAGACCTAAACATCAAACAAAATGTAAACCCCCTGAGCCTGCTGGTGGTGGGCTCAGGAAAATTAAGGTCGGTCCTTGAAGATAGCTGCCTGGAATTGTCGCCCAAGAAAAAAATGGAAGTGTTTGAGGTGTTTGTGCTCTGGTGATCGGGCCTGTTTTTTAAGAAGCTTTTATTAGTCACACACAGTGGCCCCTCCAAAACCACAAAATCAAAAGTAAAAGAGAATATGACCTGAGAATTTTTTCCTTGGCCAAGAATCGTGACCATGAATTATATGGCAAATAGCTGTAGATCCACTCAAATGTCTATGCTAGAAAAAACCATCGTAGTGAAGTCGTAAAAGAAGCTGGTTGAGAGAAAGGAAGTTTAAACTACCACTGGTTGGCAGGTTAGTTTGCTCATGAAATGCCTCAAAGAATTCTTCAAGTGTCCACCTCTGCATTTGTCCCTCTCACTGATGGGCCTCTGTAAGGTTTTGTTGATTTTAATGACTCCTTCTAATCCTACAGCACAAAGAGCACCATTAGGATTTGGGCGTAAGTAAGGTGGTGGGGGTTTTTTAAAGAATTTAGAGAACTTGTTGATATGTCCTTGCTATTGTAGTTAAGCACCAAAGCACTATCATCATAGAGAACATCTTTGAAGTTATCCTTTTAAAGGGAAATGACTGAGAAGACTAGATAAAATCTGTTCTGTAGAGAAATCAATGTGATTGTTGCAACTTTTGCTTTTATCGAGCCCAATTGTTTCCATTCCAGGCCTAGTCCTTTTGAACTTTACTTCAGTAATAGGCCTTCTCACCTCATAGTCTGAAGCAAATACAATCTTTAAAAAAATTACTTCTATGCAGCTGAGAGACACTAAATTCTCTTCCTCTGACTGGAATAACCTTATTCTAAATGCAGTGAAATAAGAGCTGATCCAGTGTCTTAGCACTGATATTTTACAACCAGCATGTTCTTTTCTCGACCGCCTAAGAACAACAAAAAAAATCCGTATCGTGACAAAAGCATCGTTAAGGCAAAATAAAAATTATTCAGAATTTAACATATACGTTCATTTCAATATATTATCAAGGTAAAATCTAGCAGACATATGGAGATGAGGGACGACTAGGACAGTAAGATTCAAGAGAACTGGTTGCCTCCAGATATGATACAGCCTTTCTGGTTAAAATGCTGTCTTACCACTAAGTGTCATTTTCCCATCTGTAAATAGGAGACAATACTGATTCATTTGCTTGTCCTAGTCCCAAAATATTTATAAGCTTTTTTGGGAAGACAGTCCCTTATACCCCTGGGAGGAATGCAAAGGTTCTTCCAAGGCTAGAAATCCACAAACACCTAGCTAATATAAATAAGAAATTACAATTGCAGTTACTAACTTACTACTAATTCAGATGAAAGATTACTCAGGCTGGTATAAGGGAGCTATTCTACTGGCTGGTCCTGAAGTATTATGGAGTTTTTATTCTGGTAGGTCATTTATTCCATGCCTGCACCGATGTCAGTAAATGTAGGTGTGTGCAGTGGCTGAATGCTATAAGGAGACCAGAGAGGACCTAAAGGCCAGGCTGGGGCTTTGGGGATATTCCTTGCAGGTGACTTCAAAGAAGATCCTGTCTACTTTTTCCCCTCTAAAGAAAAAGTCTTCATGGGTTGGGTTTGAGTGCCAGCCTATGATCACCTGTGCTTTCTAAGAGAAAATTAAGATAATGTCCTCATGAGTTGACTTTTGTAAATACTCTGCTGATATTACATTTGCTGCCAAGGTCATTATTATGTAGAAGTGGAACTGTAGTTCAGACACTGCTTGAACATTTTTGGCAGTGGATGGACTCGACACAGGTGCTTCTCCGCGTGTCCAGTGAGGAAAAGTTGCTCGTGTGCATGAGAGGATGTGGAGGTGGGACCCAGCCTGCCCTGCTCCCAGCATGGCCGACCACAGTGTGCAGCACCAGAGGGTTCTCAGGCGTGTGTACAGGGAGCAAGGAGGAAACCAGATGGATTTTCTGATACAAGTCTGCGTTTCATCAGAAACAATATTTCCTGGATACGTTTTTATTTTCATGAACTGGTATGCTCTCATCTGGTGGGGGGGAGGGGAGGGGGGAAGGGAAGAAAAGGGTTTTCTGAACCTTTTGTGTACTTTTAGCATCTCTGAATGGCATCCGAAATACAGGGCTTTTAATTCTGGTAAGCAGATACTGTTTTGGCTAGCTCAGGAGACTGTTCTGTAACTTCATCTTTGCTACTGAACGAGATGTTCCCTGAGTGGGAGGAACTGATATATGAATTTCAAAGCAGTTAATAGCCTTACTTGTACTTTTGCAGTATTTCGAAAATTGTAATTAACCAGCTTCGCTAATTTACATTTTTAATATTTAAATGTTGCTTCTTACATAGAAGCTGATTGCTGTAGTAGCTTCATTCTGAAAGCTCATTAAAACTGCTAAAAGGTTTAAATACACACAGCTGAAGAAATACATGCATTTTTATAAGGCAGGTATTATGGATATACATTGAATTTTATTGGCCAGAGCAAATGTGCCAGCCTCCTGCAGGATTTTTTAATCAATCTTATTTACATTTGCTTGGAAAGGTACATTGCTGTTTTTCTGAGCTAGATATTTAAATGATATTAGCTAGCAGGAGTTTAGGTTTATGTTTTTCACTGTCATTAACCTTCTATTATGGCGCAGCCAAGGACAGTCAGACAGGGACCCTTTTGTGCTCTGTGTGAATTCATACAGGATGTAGATAAGACATGGAAGAAGGAGTGAGACTGGCATCTGGGATTTTCTTTCAAAGCATACCAATATTATTAAAGTCCATTATCTCTTTACTTAAGGATATTTATGCTTCTTTTCCTGAGCTGGGATGAAATTAGTTCCTGTAGGCTGAGAAAACCAAGTATTAGCTGCTCATTGAAAAAGGTGATGCAGATGAAATTATAAGAAAGGACAACCAAAGAGGAAGGACATGGCTGGGGCATGCTTCTGCTGGGTGATGTGGCATGTCCTGATATAAGGACAAGTCAGAGGTATGGGACAAAACAGCCTCTTGCTATTTTCTGACTTGTATTCCAGTCCTTCCCAGACAAACTAGGGATGCAGATTACCTTGGCCATAGGGCTGCTTTGCATTGTCAACTCTTTTTCCCATCATGTGTGATAAAGCTCTTGGCTCCTGCAGTAATACAGTGAACATTTTACTTCTATTTACCCCACCTCACCCCTCGTTATGTTTCCCCTTATGTGCTTTGTCTTCTTGCTCTAGTAGAGCCCTTTTCCCAAAATGTATCTGATTCCTGTCCGTAAATATCCTACAAATGTGCAGAGTGCCAGATTATGATAAGGAAACCATCAGTGGGTACATCTGAAGGTGTGAGTACCTCTTTGTTTTAAGGAATTTTTTATCTGTTCAGCTATTTGAGAAAAACACCTCAGAAGTCAAAAGCTATATATATATATGTATATGTGTGTATATATATGTGTAGATAGATAAATATACATGCAGAATCCTCCAGTCAGCAGATCTTAGAAATGAACTGGTGAATAAATCATAGCTGTGCTTAGTTCAGCATGCTGAAGCACAGGGAAAGCCCTGTTCTTCTGGGTTCCTTACTCTTCTCTACCTTTCCCTGGCACTGACAAATGCCTGCTGCTGTCCCCTCATCCCTTCCCTAAACCTCTCCAAAACTGAATTAACCTTCTGCCTCTTCCTCTCACGCCTGGAATTTGTGTGGAGGCCTTGTGCAAAGCCCAAGACAATGAAGTGCTTATGTGAGTGGGATGTACTCTGCTGATAACTGCACACCTCAGGACTTGCAGATGCTTGTCTTACAGTCCTCCAGGTGATAGAATTTAGGACTGAAAGGCAGAGCTATGCTATTTACTGAATCCCTCAGTCCCACATCAAGCTGAAACAAAGGGATGAGAAATGCCTTGCAGATGCCACATCCTTCTGATCCTTTCCTGTCTTTTTGCCTGATATTAAGCCTTCATACTTTTTAACCTGAGACTAGCAAATTTTACCACCTTTAACCATCAGTTTCACCTTCAAAAGAAAATCACAGCACAATAGAAGCTGGTTACTGCAAAATCTAAGTACAACAGAGATCCCAAGTAACTGTTCCTTTTTCCAGTTCTTGAGAGAGACAGACAGCTGTATCATGGTCCTGTCAATCATCATCTTTAAAAGAAGGTGAAGGTAATTATTTTTTCCTTTCTCCTCATTTACTGTGAGAACCAACTACCTGCTGAGAGCAGGAGAAGGTGAGAGGAAGCATCAAGTGCTGAAGCTCTGGTCAGGAAAAAACAAGTGCTGCATGCTATGGTGCCATAGACCCTGCAAACCAGAGGTGGGCTATCTGAGCTCAGCAAGTTGTCCATCTCAGGAAAGCTGTACTGAAAAAACAATGTGTTGGTAGAGGTCTTCAAGGACTGATGTATTACCCTCGCTCCTGAAAGAATGCATTATTGGGCTGAGCCATGTCCACTCTAGACAAGGGGGAAGGGAGACAGAAGAAACCTGAGGTTCACCTTTTTGGTCTATTCTGGCTGGTTTGAGGTGCTTGGCCTTCCTCGCCTGACATCAGAGCTCACAACACTCGGGAGGAAAATAAGCTGGAGTTAGAAAATGGAAAGCCTTTCTTACCTTCCAGTTCCCCAACAAGGAGATACTCCTCAGGAGTCAAGCTGCTGTACGATGCCATTGCTGCTTGGCTTCCACACCTGGGAGTCTCCAGTTTCACTGCTCCTTTGTATAAGGAGGATGCAAAAACTTTCATTCCCTACAGTGCAGCTGAAGGGCTTGTTTCTCAACCTCCTCAGGCCTCTTGATTTCTTCTCCATGGCTGGAAGAGATGAAAAAGACAGCTCTCTGTTCCCTGCAAAACACAGGGGAACTCAACACCACTCTGATTCTTCACCCTGGTCAGCTGAGGAGAAGTCAAGCCAGCTGTAGGCACAAAGGCTGTAGCCCAGCTCTGGATGGTAGCTGTGCTTATAACAGGTTGGTGAATGGTGACCTCCATGTCCCCCCAGGCACCCCTCAGTTTCCCAGTGCTCTGAGACCATTGTGGAGTGACTGTTTCAGACCAGGACTGGTCTGCCAAGACATCTGAAGTGAAAAGGAGTTCCTGTTTATTTATCTAAATTGCTTGTCACAGCTGCTGCAATTCTGCTGCAGAAAACTGTCCATCACACACATGGATCATAAACGTGGTTAGGTGAAAGTAGCTCAGATGAGTGTTCTCTTTTCCAGCTGCTCCCAAGTGTACAGGTCATCCCAGGGATGGAATACCCCATTCCTGCTCACTGACCATGACACTGCACAAGCAAAGTCACAGCTGCATGTGACCCTCACAAGCAATTCTGCATGTGTGCATGGAAAGCAGACATGCTTTCCTTCTCACAGGTCTCAAATAGCATGTAATAACAGCTTAAACCAACGGTACTTACAGTCCTAATGATTCCCTTCCTCCTCTCCTGCTCTGAAGAAGATCAAGTTACTCATCAGGGGTTCTCAGTACTTTCCACACCAAAAGCCTCTTTCCCACCAAACAGCTCTCACATCTGATAACTTCCTCCCTTTAAATTTGGATGGAACCAGGCAGGAGGTGAATGGGCTTCTTGGGTGAGAGTTGCTCTACTGCAATGGAAATTGGTAGCACAGGATTAGAGTGGCACAAACTGTCATAAAATAATATACACAACAAATAAATATTGAAAAACCCAGAGCTGCTGACAGCCAACTTCATACTTTTTGATAACTAGAAGGATCTAAGGACAAAGACTTGGTCCTGTTGAAAGAGGGGATTTCCATTAATTTCAAAGGAGCCAAGTTTACAATAAAAGTTCTGATTTTTAATCTATAGTTTCTGTATATTCTGGAGGCACTCAGGGAAGCACAAGTCAAATAAGAGGAAATATATCTCTGCCTACAGCTTGTAACAAAGCATTACAGGAAGGAGACACTTATATGAAGTAATGGGAAAAGTTTCATAAAAAGGATGATTTTCACCAAAATCTGCACAGTAGCATGACTACATCCTAAAGTATGTGAAAATACTAGAGTGCGATAATCAGGTCTGTGGGGAAATGTCTTTCAGAGTCTAAGAAACTGAATAAAGAAGAGTATTTAAAAACAGTATTCACTGCATCTGTTTTCTGTCACATGCCCTCCACAAACAGCCTTTTACTAAATTACAGGCATAGTTAATCTATTAAGTGTAACAAGAAAGAAACAGTATAGCATCATGTTTTCCATCCTAGGATACTAATTGCCTGTCATTTTTTTCTCATTATAAAGGAAATTGTTTGTCTCAGTACTATTGGGAGGGACAGGAGGGGAATCCCAAGACAGAATCAAGCAAAATGCTTTGGTTTGAGTATTGTGGAGACTTGCTAACCTCTTTTACAGGAGGGAGAACTTGTGGGTCTCTGTGTATCTGGAGAGTGTCCCTGTTCACATGTGATCTGGTGGAGCTTGGTAAACTGCAAGCACTGTGCCCATGCTGCTTCTGTGCAAATGCTGTTAATTCCTGTGCACATCCCTCACCATTAAAAGCGTGGCAGGTGATACACAGCAACATTTACACAAGATAGCTTCCAGTAATGCTTTCAAAATAAACGCTAGAAACCTGGATCGGTACCAAGAGCAGAGCAATTCTGTGCTTAAAGGTGGAAAGGAAAAGATCTAACCCTCCAAAAGTAGTTGCTCACATGGCCGTTGAATCACAGCATTCACTGATTTTATTGTCTCTGTTTGTTGGGGTTTTTTTCACAAATGGCCTATGGGTTGTACATCTGAAAATACAGTCCTGCCAAATGAGGCAGAGGGAAGAGTCGAAGTAGCTTGACTCTTCCTGTTGAGCTCCTATCTTGCTCAATAGGGGAGTTCAACTGTCTGCACTCTGCTTTGGCAGGAACAGGGGTATGTTTTTCTGCTGCTTACATTTATATCATCAACAACGATGACTTAAGTTTTGCTTGAGAGTGGTGAGAGTGGTATGGCAGGGAAACAAAAGAGAGAGTGAAAGTCGGGAGAGATGAGGGTAGGGAAGTGTGCGTTGGAGTGATGCTGAGGTTAGACAAGGGGAAGGAGGGGCTGAGAGCCAAAAGTCATGTAACCCTGAGGATGCTTCCCACCTCCACAGTGAAAGCAGAGCCAGCTTCATTGTGAAGATGTCACCCAGAGGAGGGGTTAGCAACATAATTTATGAGTCTGGCTGCTGAGATTACTCTTTGAAATTTGCTCCTCAGTACATTGTGCATACCAGACATTTTCTCCATAACAGCAGATAAAGTGATTGAATGCTACAGAGATCAAGATACAGTACCCCCGCCTTCACCTCCACTACCTCAAAAAGTAGCCTCAAAAATTATTATGCAGCATTTTAATTTGCCATCTATATTTTAAGATACTGTCTATACAAATCTTCATCTTTCATAAAGTAGGAGGGCTTAAAAATCAGAGGGTTCAAAAAAGTGTACAAATACTACTTAATGTACCATATAAAATGAGTTTCATCAGCTGTAACTGCACAAATCTAGGATATAATTTCTTATCTCTAAACAATTTTTTTGTGTAGCATGGTAGTTACAGTCAATTATTAAATTATTCAGTAAATATTTAAATTGATTTTTAATTAATCCACATGGAATGCAAGTATATTTATAGCTGCTGCTAAAGACACATTTCTAAACAGTAAAATAATGGTATTTTACAGAAATTGGGTACATAATAGTAGTGCAGTTATACTTCTAGCTGCAATGTGCATAATTTGTGATCTTTTAGGTTAATTCTGCTGGGCTGCACTCCAGTACTCAGCAGTAGCAGATTATGAGCAGCACTATCTCCCTGAGCTAGTGGCTCCCCCTTGCCCCTGTGCATACTCCTTCAGCCAAGGGCACGTACAACAAAGCACAGGTACACCCGAAAGGATAATCTCAGTTGCACTCTCTGAGCAACTGTTTGAAGGCAACTGAAAATCCCAGTCATGGCACACAGCTGAAGGCTACAGGGTACTCTCAGACACGTAAGTCCAAAAATGTGATGCCAGAATGCACCTGCTGCCTAGTACTGGCAATGCCAGCATCCCTAAACACTTGGCTTTTTTTCTTTAAAAAGGAACTGCTGCTGTGCTGGAAACCATCAAGGTTGGGTGATGCAGGGTAGCCAGCTTGCCTCCTGAAGCTTGTGGGTCGAGCTTCATCCTCTCCCTTCGGAGCACCAAAACCTCCTCCTGCTTCCCACCTGACTGCCTGGACCTTCATGTTGCTCTGAAAGAAGGCGTGGGGCAGGTCTCCTTTGAAGGAAAGAGTAATCTGGGTCTCAGGACACAGCAGGGTCTGAGCACAACCTGTGCTGGGGGCTCAACATGGATGCCTCCATGTCAGTTCAGCCAAATAAAGAAGAAGTCGTAAAACAACAATGTTGTGGGGAACTGGGTGAAAGCTCTTCCTTCTTTGAAGTATAGACATACTACATAGTACATTGCATGTTTGTAATTCTTAGAGCTTCTGGACTCAGCATTGTGCACAATTAGTATTTAGTGGTCAATGGTTTCAAACACAGATGAAAACCTGTGAGAGTTAGAGAGGAGGGGAAGCTTCTCCCTTTGAGGAGGCAGAGGATGAGCATGAAGCAGGTTCCATGAAGAAGAGTCAGTCATCAGACAAAAGGGAAGCGCTTGGAAAGCTTGACCATCATTCTCTAGCATTGGTATTTATCCTGGAGGAGCATGACTTGCCCTAACTCGTCTGGAGATGGCCAATTAAATACTCTAATGAAGACAATTCTTATTTGTTCGATATAATGAGACTGCCCATATGTGTTGTGAAGTCAGTAATAACACCACTAAAGCTGCATGGCTGAGTAGCAAAGACCATTTTATACTGTTTGGATTGGGGAAGATCATGTAAGGATTCTGATTTTCAAAGGCAAGATTTTTCAACTATTTTGTCACACTTCAGGTAAACATAAACTAGGGGATAAAATAGATGCACAACTGTATTCACAATGTTACTGTTTAATTTTTCCCCTGTGTTCTCTTTGGTGCTATTCATATTTGCTGTTGGACTTTAAAGCTGTGTTAAAAGAATTCAGTCTCAGTAGTGACTTGAAATGTAGCTCTCTACACTCTCCCAAGCTGCTGCCAGCTATGAATTCCCAGGTGCACTGTCTGTGAAACTGAAAGCCCAGAGTTATAGCCTTTTGTGATTGCATGGTCATGAACATGAGTACTGTATGTGCTGACATCTATTGTGTTCTGCTGCAATAAAGGAAGGGAAAAAAAAAAAAAAAGGAACCTTACTGGCACCAATGTTGCGATTAGCGCTTTGAATAGGAAATGACAACATCTAATCGAACATCTTAGCTTGTCTCCTCTGATGGCTCCTCGACACTCAGTGTCCCACATTCAAGAAATTGGGCAGGCAACAAAGGAGGCAGAGTGTCTGTGTGATGCAAAACAGGATCATGTTAAATTGCATGGAATGACATGGAACACTGTTACAATGACAATATCCGTGCATTGCCAACTGGGTATCAGCTGGTACCACATCCATTCAGAGGGATTTGGTACCTCCAATGTGATGGAGCATGAGGATGGGGCTCCAACAGTAGGACTGCAGGAACTTTAGACGGTATTTGTGTGTGTGCCATATGGATATTCCTGTGAAGAGAAGCAGGACATCCCTACACTGGCTGTACAGGGATTTGTAGCTCTGACAGAACTTAGCTTCTGTGCTGAAGCAGCCAGAGCAGAGGGAGCTTCACACATAAAGTGGCATAGACGACAGATATGGACAAGGGACTTCTTATCCCTCTTGTCCCTTGAAGGGCACAGACACAGGCTGGCTCCAAACAAATCAGCCCTGCAAAAGCACTGCAGAAAACAGGACTTTGCTTCTATGTACATGAATCTTCAGGTGTTGTTTGTCATCTCCGTGATAAAACTGTCCTCAGAGGCAGTTGAGCCCTTGGAGAGCAGAGGTACAATGCATAAAAATGCCATTGAGGGGTCCCTCCCTGATGCAGAGGGTGCTGCCTGGTGTGCCATGTTGGGTAAAGCAGCACCAGCGTGGCTACCTAGCAGATAGCACACCCACCGATGGCTCCATGGCAGTGGTCTAGAGTTAAAGACAGGACAGTGGGCCTTTAATTATAGCCCAAAGAAGAAGAAACTCCATTGATTCTAATGGAGTTCAACACAGAGATGAATTTCACCCATTGTCCACCATGCTTGAGATACAAACGGGATTTTCTTGAACATCCATAATTTCTTACACCACTGAATTGTCAATATGTTTATTGTGTGCAACGGTAAGAAAACAAGTCTCCATTTATAATCAAATTTCCTCTTATCCCATTTGCTGTAACAGCCTAAGGTATTCACGGGCTGAGACATGTACAGTGCATGCTTACATCTTTGTTATCACAAGGCAGCAGGGCCTCACCACAGCTGGTAGGACTCGTGCTAAGTTGTGCCAGTAATTGTGTCTCCCAGGAAAAGCCTCTCCTGCTGTCCAGCAGGAACAGAAAGGACCAAATACAACAATTTCTTGTCATTTACTATTTTGTTATAAAATGTTTCAAACAAGAAGCTCCTCTACTGTATTAGAAGGAGGTGGAGAGGCATGCTATGTATTCTTTAACAGTGGGGCTATACATACATTTGGTAAAGATAGAGATATTGAAAGACTGGGAAAGTATAAATGCACTCAGAGCTGAAAGAAAAAGAAAATATAATTGGGGAAGAGATAAAGTCTGAATACAGAGATGGAAAACTAAAGTTATTTCAGTTTATGGAAGCACATAGAGACCATCAGAAGAAAAGAAAGATCAAATTTAATCATATAAATGCTTTTGTCCTTGTGGACAAGAAGAAGGCACCTGCATTGCACACAGATTTTTAGGTTTGGATTTATTAGTTTATTTTGTAAGTGCATTTTTAACCTACTTGGGGAGTATCAAATATGAAATTTAAAGCAAACTACCCTATTCCTTATGAAAGGCAGAAGGCAATATTTTATTGTCTCGATTAATATTTTGCTGTGTATGTAGCTCTAATTAGATCCACAGCTCACATTAATATTGTGGTACCAACTGCTCAGGAGTCACATCAATTTTTCTCAAACTTTCCATCTGAAAACTATGCATAATTCAGTATTCATTGATTTTTTTAAGACTGATGATATTTGAGTTGTTGAGAAAATAAATGGGGTTCATTTGGGGTCATGTCCTTAATTCCTGCAAGTAACTAATATCTGGCTTCTGCAACTCCTTTCCTCAACTCAGAGGTAAGCATTCTAACTTATCATTACCTAATTGCTAGTGCAGCCCAAGGGGACAGAGAAGTAACATGTATACTTTCTTAAAGGAGTTCTTATACATGAATGTTCTCAAATGCCCCAACCTGCATAACTTGGACTGGGAAAAAAGAGTGGACCAATGGAAAAAGTTTCTGGAGGTTTTATGTTTCTCAGCTGGATTGAGGCTTATGCTCAAAAGTCCTACACACAGGGAAGCACTTTGTCTTCTGAAGGTTTTGAATTGCTGAATTGTTTGAACAAATAAAATATTCCTTTAATATCAAGTCAAAGTCAAATCATTTGATGTTTTTCTTCTCTAATATAAAAATGAAGTTCAGGTGCTTCAGGGCTCTATGTTTATGCACATTATTATAGTGTATTCCCTCCAGCCTCATTGTACACTTGAATTATTCATGAAAACATACCTTCTACATCTGTGGATATGGAAGATGACACATTTTCAAATGAAAGGTCTACTTTGTAATGCAAAAACACCATTTGTGTCAGAGAGAATGAATAAACAGTCACGGTGTGGGTTGACACAGGTGATGAAATCTGTTCCAGAAACTGCAGTTGGCCTGATAGAGAGATTTTGCATGTCAAGCTGGAAGACCGTTGGAAGAGGAGTGAAAAACAGAAGTGGTTTAGTAGAGCTGATCTGGCTTAGCATAAGTCATGTCATTAATACACATACAGTAAAGTATGAAGCAGTAGCATAGGTATTGATCTGTGCTTGTGTAGGTTTTGTGTACCTCCTCAATCAGTCTGTATTTAAGATCAAGAATATACTGAAACACAGAAGATATAAAGCAAGTTGTAAGTAGACATCACTGGAGTCTTTACCTTGCAGTCACTTTCCTGCTCCCCCTGCCCAGTTTTTAACACATCACCCACGAGTCAGTGGGGTCACAGCTGTCCAAATATTGAGCTGTGGGAACTCTCATTTCAGGTCCTCACTGAGCTAAGGATCACTTAGACCCTGCTCTGCTGCGGGAAATGTTTGGCCACCAGTCTGCCCTGCAAAGTATCTGCACTCCTGTTGCGCTCAAATAAAGATATGGTTAGAGTCAGATCTAACATTTTGGGCTTCTCCAGAAACTTTGTGAACAGTAGGTGGATATCCCTTCCCACAGGTTCTGGGAGCATCATTTGCATCCCCATCTCCCTGCCTTCCTCTGAGTTTGCCTGACAGTCTGTAATGTGATCTAGGTGAAGTCCCCTAATTTGGGGAGGGAAAACGAGAAGCAGGAGTTAGCCCCTGCAATTAGAAAGGAGTGTAATACCACAGACATTGACTGCCAGGCATTCCGAGCTGATGAGAATTCACCTGAAAACTGTGACTTTTTGCATGCAGAAGTGAGCACGCAAAGGCTGAAGAATACACAAAACCACGCTGAAGTTACAGTAGCTGTAATCACAGGAGGCTGATGGAATACCACAGGCATCATTCAGCTCTGTGATAGTTGAACGTGAGTCTGAGGACATTAACTTGGCATGAAGGTCCTGATAAGAGAGAGGGGCATCATGCAACCCCATGGACACAGCACTTCACCTCCCTTAATCACATTCTCTCCAAACTTTGGTCTCCTGCTTCTGCCTTTACTATGTGATAAGCAATTTGAGGCAGAAGATGCATGAATTACCATCAACTGAATACATCTTTCAGATTGTATCAGTTTGAAAACATCCTTCATTTACTCTCAAAAGCCTTCTATATCTTAGTTAAACACTGTGAAGGAGTTTGCTCTTACACACAGGAGACTGCCAGTGCATGGAAAACAAACTGTACCTTAACATGTTATGAACTCTGTAGCCCTGAAATGGAAGGACCACTGCTTTCATAAATCATTCATTTGCCCAACTCTGAAATCATGCTTTCCTCTGGCCTTCTCAGCTCTGCCCTGCAGACCCTCCTTGTGTTCAGTTTATCCTACACCCAGGCCCTTCCCGCTTTTCCTGAATCCTCCAGTCTCCCTTTCTCTCCTCCTCACTCACACATGTCCACACTGAAAAAAAAATACTTTGAAAGAAGCAGTGCAAAGGTACTACAGATGATTTATGATATGCTGAGTGCATCAGAAGAACTCACTGGAGCAAAAAGGCTCTGGATCAGGAAGAGGTCAACCCACTATTTCAAGTGCTGTCATTGATCCCAGGGACACATTATGACTGGTGACACCAGTGAAGTGCATTCATGCATGTACCATTTTATTCAGCAGAATCAGAGACAGCAAGACCTGTAATTCCATTTAAACTGCAATGGTTTGGTACCTAACCCTTTTAAATCATTTTGTAAACTCCAATGTAAATATCTTTGATGCAAAGCAAGAAAAATATCTCCTGTCAATAGAGCGCATCTGTACTCTTTTTTAGACTGTGTCAGTACTGTGCAATGTAACATATCTGATTAACACCAAACACCTCTCCCTCTCAGACCCTGGAAAGCACTGTGCCTGTCTCTGTTTATGTGGCAGAAAGGAAGGCTGAGTAAAAGCATGTCTTGAATTTTGCCCTATACGTGCAAAAAAAGTGAATATTTTTCATACCTAGCATTTAGAAACACACTAAAAAAATAATAACACAGAACACAGAGGGTGTACTAAGTCAGAGTAAGGCATTTGTGCTGCTGGATGCATTACCCATGTCCTCCTTTCATTAATATGACACAGAAGCAATATTAGTTTCTACTTCTGGAATAAGTTTTACGACATAAAGCAATTTTACAACTATTAGTCTGATAGCAGCTCTGAATGTAGGGCAACAATCAACTTGTGACAGGACTGGATAAAGACTCCTTTTTTTCCCTTGGAGTCGGACTGCCCTGGAACACCACCATCAGCCTTTTCTCATGTCTCAAAAATGAGGGTTTTGCATTTTATTTTGAGCTCGTACCCCTTATTAAATCACCCTGGAAGAATACAGATAGCTCCACAGTTGCTTGAAGGCACAAGTTTATTTTGTTGTCTCCAGCGTAAGACACAATGATCATTTGGAAGAGTCACAAAATAATCTTGATAGAACAAAGAAAGAAAAGCAAATATTTCTCTCGATGACCTCAGAGCCAGTAACTGGTGAACTGTGAGCCCTACAGCAGATGAGTGAGTGCAGCAGTGATAGAGCTCTTAGAGGTGCCTTGATCTGCCTGAGCTACAACAGTCACCATTAGCAACCACTGCACTGAAGGCTGCATGCCACCAGTGAGAGGGGAAAACAGGGGGGAGACACTTGCTGATTTAATGTAGCTGTGGGTAGTGGAATACAGAAGCCTATATAGATCATACACTTGCTCTCTTTCAATTTCTTTTAATATAGTTATTGTAATTCATATTTTATAACTTTTAGAAAATAGGAGCTAATGCTTTGTGCACGCTGAAAAAGAGGGGTTTCCTCTCCATCATGGCTTGAAGCACAGCCGACCTCTGACCCATCTGCCTGCATCGTCCTGCCCTTCTGGGAACAAATCCTGCATTTTGCAGAGCCAACATGGCAAGGGATTTGACACAACCGACAGGAGCTTCCAGTCACCAACATAAATCAGATTCCATTAAGAGAAGGGATGGTGATTTAGCTCAACCCCTCTTCTCTGTCTTTGCTTTCTTTTATAAATGGTGCATTCACATCTCTGACAGCAAGCCTTGGTACCAGTAAAGTGATGAACTTCGTTATATACAGCAGCAAGTAACAGACACAGCTCTAGACAAAAATTTCATTTAATCACAGAGTCTGGAAAATATTTCTTCTTGTCTATTTTCCCAGATCTAGGGAAGTCTGGTAAATATTCAGATTTCTGGATGCTTATATTGACAGGCATAAGCTGTTAGTTTGTACATACACATGTTTTCAATTTTTCTTTTATTCTAAGAGACGTGATGAGATCGCCAGAGGAAAATATGTTCCCCTAAAAGGAATATTCTTCTAGAAGAATAAATTATACTAACAAAGAATTAAAAAATATTTCTCCTTACTGACTCTAGCATAGACAATTTTACATTTTTGCCCAACCTTAGATATACCAGACACATATTTTTTAATGTATACATTTATTTTTCTGTATCGATAGGGAACGCTGTTTAGCTTTGAGAAGAATCTGAAACATTGATTTTTTTTTTTTAATTCAAAGGCTTTTCTTTTGGAAATCACTCTGGACAGATCCAGTAGGAGTCCTAGATTATCTTTTCTAGTTACAATTTTTTCACCATAGTATCAGATTAATTTTAACTGTGAATCTGCCTTAACTTATTCTAATAGTCATTTAAGACTTTTTCTATCTTCTTATTCCTCTGACAGTCAACAGATTCTTCATGTGTCCCTGCTTTTAGTGTATACAAATAAGAGCAAAACTGGTGGTGGTAGATTTTGTGCTTTGCCCCCATCACACGAAGGAGGAGATGTTCAGCTCTTTAGATGGCATGCACATACCCCTTTGTATTACCTTGACTATCATTAGTGCAGTGTGACCACACCTTCAAAAGCGTGTTCTGTTTAGTGGAAATTATGTGCATGAATTGTATTCTTAGATTAGTGTTAAAGCCCGTTTAAAAAATATCCAACTAGGTGTTCCTCCCCTCCCTGCTGTGTTTTCTTTCTAGAACTGGGCTGCACCTGTTGTCAAAAACTTTGCTTTCACACTTAGTTAAGGGCAATTTCTTCTGCAAATCAAGTAATCAAATTTTGTAGAGGGTGGAGGGAAACCCAGCACACACAGTTGCAGTTGCTTCTGCTCCTTGGTGTGTTTCAGCTGGCTAAGAAGAAATTACATTTTCAGTGTAGATCCACCATCCATTCTCTGAGTAGAGCAAACACCACTGCCTATGTTCTTCCAGGCAGAAATAGAATTCAAAGTCCCTGAGATAAGTTTGTTGGGTTCCCCCCCCCCTTCCCACTGAAGTCAATGGGATTTGACTATATGAAAGTCACTTATTTGGTTCAAAATTTCTAGTGACATGGCAGCCCAGATTGGCTGAACAAGTTTTAGTATCAGACTGTGCTGAAAAATAATTGCAAGAATTTTTTTCCCTGTTCCAGCAAAATGCCACTGATTTGGACATGGTCTTTGCCTGAATAAGCTTGCAAAGTAGGTGTTCTAGCTGTCAGGGAGGTATATTCCATCTGTGTAATTTTTGCAATAGTGCTTTTGGGCATCACATTTTCCAAGCATACCCTCAGAGCCTGGCATTTTGGTTACCTTGTCAGAGAAATAAGTCATGCATGTGTACTTTTTTCCTTTAGCAGTGGAGATCTTTTTTAAAGCACCTTGCTACCAGCCAAGATGGTTGCACAATTAGAAAAGCCATAAAAAAGGGAGTGATTACAAGAATATAAGGAAAGAAATAATTTGTCTAAAATAGTGAAACCTGTGCCAAAAAACGCTTGTGGCGAGTAGGTAAAAGTCCAGCATCACAGAATGGTTGAGGTTGGAAGTCATCTGAGTCTAAGCCCCCTTGACAAAGCAGGAACAGCTAGAGCAATTTGCTCCAGGAAATATCCAGTTGGGTTTTGAATTTCTCTGAGGATGGAGACTCCACAGCCCCTATGGTCAACCTATGTCACTTTTTGACCACACTCACAGTAAAAAAGTGTTATCTTGAATTCAAATGGAATTTCATGTATAATTTGTGCCCATTGCCCCCTGTCCTGTCTCTGGGCTCTGCTGAGAAGAGTCTGTTTCCCTTATCTTCATTCTCTCCAATCAGGTATTCATACACATTGATGAGATTTCCATTCTTGAGCTTTATTTTCTCTAGGCTGAACAGTCCCAGCTCTCACAACTTCTCCTCATGGGAGAGGTGTTCCAGTATAACCATCATCTTAGCGGCTCTTCACTGGACTCTCTCCAGTGTGTCTGTGCCTCTCTTGTACAAGAGGAGCCCTGAGCTGACACAGCACTCCAGAAGAGGCCAGCACTAAGCAAAGAGAGATCACCTGCCTCAACCTCCTGGCAATGCTTTTCTTAATGCAACCATTGTCTTTTTTTGCTGTGAGGGCATGTTGAATATTCATGTTGTTCCCCAAGATCTCAAGGTCCTTCTTGCCAAACTGCTTGGCCCCCAGCACGTATTGGTGCATGGGGATATTATTTCCCCCAATGTGTAGGACTTAGCATTTTTCCTTATTGAAGAAGTAACTTTCACTTACAGTCCCCCAGATGTTTACCAATATGCACAAGGGATATACTTTAGTTGTATTTATAGAGTACTTTTCATGTATCATGTGTCATTGTGCAAGGCATCATTTTCCCTGGCATAAACCTTATTTATATGCTGCGCTGGAATAATTTTTTACTCTTCCAAGACTGCATTTGGCTCTGTATAGCCCCCCCTCATGATGAATGCAAGTAACACATCCCCCTGCACTGGCAATAGCTGCCTTATTGACGGATGGTAAATCGTATCACTATACCCCCAAAAGGAGATTAAAAACAAAACAGGGAGATTAGAAACAGCTGTTGAGGGAGTGGTGATGATGAGGCTGAAAGAGGACACTCCCAAGGCAAATATGACTTCTGCATCATGGTTCAAACCAAAATAAACCAAACTAATAATAGAGGGAAATAAAGGGATAGTCACTGGATATAAAATGTGTCTCAGTACTGAAGGACAGGACAGGTGGTGCAGGGTATTGGACAAAAAGCTGTTTACCTTGTGTGTAGAGGAGCTGTACAGGTTCTAATGGCCCCAGAAGATCTTCTCCCCTGCATTCCTGGATAGCACATCCACCTGCCACCCCGGAGTGAGGAGCAGGCTAGGAGGGACAGTTTCCAGCTCCACTCACACCTTTCCACCCCCTGGAAGCTGTTTACTTCAGGTCCCACCACAGCTGAGGAAACAAGGGCAATATAAACCTCCTCCTGGTTCTATTTTTGATCTGCTCCCCAGCTATGCTGTAAAGGAAGAAATTCCAAAATTCCAGGTAGTGGAAGGAGTTAGAAAAGAATTTATTTTTGAAAGGAGAGAATGCTGGCTAACAGTGTATGTACATGCTGGGAATGAAAGAATGCAACAACCTTTTCCTCTCCAAGCCTTCTTAATAGTTTGCTTCCCCTTGCTCATGCAGGCTCCAAGACCGTCTGTGAAACAGTTATCTTTTCAAGGCATAAACTGTTCTGAAAGGCTGGAGAGGGAAAGAAATGCAAGCCTAAGCCTCCCAGCTACCAAAAGTTCTCTTGAACAAAAAAAGAAATCCTTAAATCAGCCTGTCTCCTCGCCATCTCTCGTGCAAGGTCTAATCATCCCCCTACATATGTCAACACAGCCCCTTTCCCCCCATCACCACCCAGTGTGGCCTCAGCCCCTCACCTGCCTGCTTCTGGCTCTGTTTTCTTGGAAGTGCTGCTATGCCTCTCCCATCTACTGGACAGAAGCAGAGCCAGGTTAGATGGAGAGGCCACACGAACACCTAGGGACTCATGCTCAGCCTGGTCCAGTCACTGCAGTGCTCCATTGGCAAACAAATCTATGCTTTTTTTGCAGGCAAGATGAGGAGAGAGAAGTACTACTGGGATAAATCACATCTAGGAAGAACCTGTGAAGAGGCATGGCTTGCACGTAGAGGAGAGCACTGAAAGTTTTAAGCATCTCTAAAAACAGGCTCAGTGTAACAAGAATGAATCCCTGTATAAGCAAAGATGAAGCAGAAGGGAAACAGTTATCAAGCTGGCCCTCTGGTGTGGCCAGCTCATTGTGGAATTAACCTTGGCAAAGCCTCTGTTTTCCAGTTCCCGACAGCAACTGGTGACTGCCAAGAGAGAGCTCACAGGTCGTGAGTCTTTGAGTAGGAGGAACACAAACTTATCACTTTGCATTTGTTTAATGAAGAGACACCTTCACCAAGTGTGCATTTGGGTACACACTACATGAGGATAGGTTCCCAGAAATAAATACCAAGGTGCCATCAAGCTTCTGAATTAAAAAGTAGCATTATACAAAAGCCACAACGTTGATTGATTCACTGCTGGGGAAAGCTTGTATTGTTGCATGTGATTCACTGCTGGAAAAGCTTATATTGTTGTATGGAAAGGAAGAAATTGGAGCAAAAATATGTAAAAAGAGACTTGAAGTGGAATTGCTCACTGTGCAAAGCCATCACAAACTAGGCACTGTTTCTCAACCAGGCTTTGAGAAAACTGGTGCAAATACTGTGTTGCTTTGGGCATTTCATGTTACTGGCTTTTCTGTGTCAGTGGGTGCAGGGCAGCCACCATATGAGCCATCACTGCCGGTGGGCTCACACCACCTTACCAGCAAGGAAGCTGGCATCACCATAGACCTTCTGAAGACAATACAACCCCGTTGTTTCTAGTGTCAATTTCACAATATGATTTCATTACATGCTTGATGAATTTACTAGCAGGATAATTTGAACCCATTGATTTATAGATTCTGGCTTAATTATAACCTTAACATTATCATTGTGTTGCTTCGTTTTCAATTAGTCCAGTGAGACTGCGGTAAGGGAGCCTGACAGTCAGGTCTATGTGTTTATTTGCCTGTTTGTACTTAGTAAAAAAATGAAGAAAAAAGTGTGCTAATAGCTATTTACAATTCCAAACACTGGGAAGGAAAGCCATAACAGATGCTAGATGTGTTTGGCTTTTTTCCCCTAAGCAATTCACACAAGGCAGAAGATACCACCCCTCCCACACAGATAATGAGCCACACTGATCAAAGGATCAAATGACGAATTATTGACAATCCATCACAATTCCACATTTTATCAAAGTGTCACTGATTTCTTTAGGGTAGGAGACAAAAAAAGTCAGAGAAAATGAAGAAGAATCATCAGGAGAAAATATTCTTAGGCAAAAAGTTCACAACTGCACGTTCAGAGAAGTATTATTAAAAAAAAAAAACAAAACAAAACAAAAAAAAAAAAACAAAAACAAAAAAAAACACCCAAACAATCAAACAAACCAGGCAATAGTTTTTGAGACTTTTCAGGAGTTTTCTTTGCTTTAGGTTTTTGACAAAAGAGGAGAGGGTCTGGATATAGAAAGGGAGAAGGGCACAAAATAAGCAAAACTGGTTTAGATGTGCAGCTGTGCTGCAAGAGGCCCCTGCACCGCTTTCTGCACTCTCTCACATCAGGGAGAGTGTTCCCATTTCCCTGACAATACATAGAAGGCCATATTGTCTGGCCTTATACGTCTGTGCCATTTATTGCTGGTTGCTTTTGTTTACTATAGGGCCAGTGACAACTGCTCGAGCTTACTTTGCTGCTCTTTGTGCAGGTCTCTGTGCAGAGAGCAGGCTAGTGCTTTCTGCCAGCTGTTGTCACAGGAATGAAATATCACAAAGTGACTGCCTTGTATGCTGCATAAACTGAGGAAGTTCATGGCACTTTTTTGATCTTTTCATTATTCCACAGAGTCGTTGCCTGACTATTCAACCCCTGCTTGACAGCTTGGATCATTAGAAAGAAGGACATTTGTGCATATAATGTATATACACCATCAGAATGCTGACTGTTGACAAGGTCAAAGAAAAATAATGAAATACCATAATTAGGAAAATATATTGGCCATTAAATTATGTTGCTTCATTCTCTCAGCAGAGACACTAACAAGAAAAAATGACCTTATTAAAAGTCTTCATGTCTCTCTAAATCAAAGACACGATTTTTACAGTGCCACTGGCCACAGGTTTTAACCAGCAAAACCTCTGGGAGACACGATGCTGTGAAGCACTGGGAGGGAGTGTCATGCTGAATTAGAGATGGGGAACATTGCTGAAAGGTCTATACCAGAATTTGTCTTTGCTTTAAACCTGCAGCCCTCTGAATTAAAGTACCACAGCATGTCTAAAGTGAGATCTTCATGTGTGCTGCAGCAACAAACAATGGCAGGAAATGAATGTAGCTGAAGAAAAATTTACATCAGCTAAAAGTAGCCAGTAGTAAGCATCATTGTCTAGTAGATCCCAGGGCAAATGTTTTGGCTTTCTCCATCTTAATTTATGTGAGGATGTTTCCAGTCTTAATCTTTTCCATTATTCATTCTTCCTAAGTCCAGAAGGGGGAATTCACTGCTCATTTATAGCACTATTTGAATTCTGGAGAAGTCCGATGCTATACAATCTGTTATTCTTATTGGCAGTTGGTGGCTTCTGGTATTTTGGCGTAAAATCTGAAAGCCCATTAGAGAGTGTATCAACATCACAGCTACAAATAAATCTTTAAGGTTTGAAAAATACTTCTTTTGTGGCAGCAAAAAAACAAGCTGCTGTAACATTAGGAGGAGGTTGAACTAATTGGAACTGCTTAGTGCATGCTCAGCAACAGCTGGAATAACAGAAAGCTGTCTCTGACTAGGAACAGCAGATGTTATAAATTTCATCTGGTCAGATACGATGGCTGATACGGAGGTCCTGCTTCACATCTGTGAAATATTCACCAGATTTCACACACAAACTTTCTGAAGCAGACATTACCAGGGTGTTTAGAAATAGAGGAGCACATTTGCTTTAGAAATGTTGACAAAGGAATATATAGCTCTCAGGCAGCCTTCAGAATAGGATGAAAAAACTAATTCTGTAGAAATGCTTTATAAATTCCAATGGTGAACACCAATATGATGAAAAAAAGTGTGCTCCAAACATCACAATACATGGTTTTACAGCCAGAGATCAGGCTGCAAAAAAAGAAACAAGTATGGGATTTTTATTACAGTAATTATGCTACTGCAGTTTCTGGCATGGATAACATTAATTATACTCAGTAAAAGTGTCTCCTGTATCTAATGTGTTCATAGAAGACAAAGGTAGTGGGTATAAGACCACCAATGTTATTAAAGCCGTGTAGATAACAAGGACAGGATTCAAAGAGCACTTGGGTTGGTCAGGTGGATTACAGGTATCTGAGTATAACAGCAACCTGCAGAAAACCTCCCATCAAGCCTCTATGTCCAACACACCGTGTTTCTGGTTTTCCTCCAAGCAAGGTATGGGCAGAAGGACTTGTGGTCAAGTTTTGCACAGCAATCTGCTGGTGAGGAGCAGGAAATGGGCAGCCCAAATTCAAGTTCTGTGAGCAATGATGCACATCTCCCTGGTGCTGAGGCTGGGTTCATGTCCCCTCCAAACCCCATCAGCACTGGGTTGCCAAACAGAAGAAATAACAGAGAAGCAGGAGTGAACCTGAGGGTTGAAGGGGGAGAAAAGGAATCTGTGCCTACATGCACAGAGGGGAACGAGGAGGCTTAGCTCTAAAGGCTTTTTACAGACACCATGTATAGGAAGGAAAGATTTGTTCTTTATTTCTCTTAATTAAATGATTGAAATACCTTCCACACATTTTTATTGACTATGACCAACCTTACCCATCTGACATGCATCCACAACAGCTTGGGAGTACTTTTTGACTCTAAGATATGCCATCCTCTAAGCTTCCAAAACAGTCCTTTTGCTGCAGGAGAGAGAGGGAGGAGGTGAGCAAGATGCAGTTAGGAATAGGGAGCTGATGTAAACCAGGCTTCTGCAATCTGGACTAAATGACAATGAGAACTCCACTCTTCCTTTGTTCCCCAGTTTTTTACAATCATGTTTATTGATTCATGCCTTCAGTTTATTTCTGTGGGGACCGTTGACTCTGGTTTTAGATCCAGTGACATAAGACTGCATATCAGTCCTGTGCCGTTTTCACACAGGGGAACTGCAAAAGGAAAGGTTCTTTCAACCAATTTTATAATGAAAAAGAAAATTTCTCAAGTTAGGCCTTATGCTTCATTATTATTGGGTGAGACACATATAGAAAAAGCAATTTTCTCATTCCCAAATTGATCAGAATTGGATCTGGATTTTGAACAAAGTACCTCTCATGTTTTGCAGACATTCCTCTTCTGTTCCCACTTTTCTGATCTTGCTAGCTGCATGTAAGGAAGGAAACTGCAACTGTGAACAAGCACAAAACCAACTTCTTTTAGCAAAAAAGTAGTTTTATACCAGGTTAGAGTGCTCAGTGAATTCCAGCCTCAGTCACTCCAGGCATTAAACTACTAGGAAGCACCTTGTGGACATTTCAGATGAGTTGGATTTGGTGCTGCCTACAGTCATATCCTGCTTTTACAGCTTCTTATGCCACTGTCTTTGCTTTGGCTCCATGATTGACCCTCTGCCATTATTTCCTGGGCCTCCTGTCCCTTTTCTCCTTCACAATAACAGCAAAGCTGGAATATGGGTGTCAAAAATCCCTTAGACTTACTAGAAGACAAAGCAAGTCACTGATGTGACACCAAAAAAAAACCCCAACCAAAAAAAAACCCCAACCAAAACAATGCAAAACACAACCTTTCATGTTCATCTCGTATCATTATGTGTATGCGAAGCCTTCAGAGGCTGGAATACACTCAACGCCAGTGCTCTGCAGGCTCCACACCCATCTTCTTACCCTAGCTGTCTTGTGCTTTAATAGCCTGTCCAGGATAAAAAAGTGAAACATAACCAACTTTCTCTAATAAAGCTGCTAATGTATAAAGAATACAGATAAGCAAGCCTCATAGGCATGGCTTTATGTTCCTTTTTTCTTTTTTTTTCCCCATGGCCTTTTAATCAAGATTTCCCTTCACTCTCAAGAATGATTTCTTTTATACTTTAGATGTATTGCTGCCATTACTTATCCTTCATGTATTTCTTATCCTGACTCTTCACTACTTTTTTTTTTTTCTCCTTATGCTATCTCCTGTGGTTCTGGCTGATGAGCCTGTTTGCTCATTTGTTCATACACTACCTTTTAGCATGAACCAAATCCTCTTTACGTTAAGTGTGCAATTCTATGAAGTTTCAATGGACTCCAATCACTTGGAAAAAGATAAAAACTGCAAACTTTGCAGTTGGAGCAGAAGTGAAAAAAGAGAAGAGACAATGCATTTGTGAGGTGACTAGCTGTTGACCGCAGCTCTGCATAGCATCAGTCAAAATACCAAGGCAAATAAATAGAAGCACATGAGAGAATTGTCTACAGATACTAAAACAACACAACGAGTCATCTACTTGCTGAAGAACCATACCGCATACCACAAGTGGCTGGCATGCTTGCACCTGCTAAATATTTTTTGGGACTGATGCCTACCTGCGAGCTTGCGGTCAGTTTGACAAATGTATTTATGGAGCCACATCTTTGTATTTATGGAGCCACATCTTTGGTTTTGACTCTGTGAATGGTTTCTTATGCCCACGCTGTAATTATAGCGAAGCAGCGGAATTTGACAAGTTCACAGTTAGTTGAAATAATGTGAAAAGAGCAGAAAACCTTCCTCACGAGAATGAAAATTGGACACTGATCCATTGCACTGATTAAATGAGTCAAACGCCGACAGGGAAATGATCCTATAAAACAGGTTATTGCTTTAGTTGAAAATGTCTGCAACATCAGGCAAAGCCTTAACAGATAGCTGTGTCCACTACATCACCAGCCCCCAAGAAATAATTCTGGATCAATCAAAAGGAAATGTTTTGTCTGGCTAAATCCAGGTCTTCTGTGAACTAGGAAGGAGGTGACAGCATCACCTGGAGCTGGAGAGGTACAGTACATTGAGGATGCAGCAGGAATTGAACCTGTCACAGTCTGCAAGCTTCTTATATGGATTAGTCCTAGTTTCTGTTCCACTCAGTTCCAGCTGACTTCAGCTGGAGTTCGGGGTGCTGAACACCTCTTACAATTGCCACTAGGTTCCAAAACAGCAAATTTGTGAAAACATTAGCCCAATGTAAGAGTAAAGGAAAAATGCAGGCTGAGACAGTTTGGCACAAGTGACCTTTAGAAAAATCAAAAGCAAACCACCTATGCTTGGCAAAATAAGAATCCAAAATAAATCCTAGTGTTTTGTCTTTAAAAACAGGATTCCTACATCAGCATAGGATTGCACAGCAAAGTAGTATTACTGCATGTGAGCAGGTGGGTTTCCTGGAGGCTTACATGGACCAACCAGATACATAAGTGCTGAAGAGGGAGAGAGTGAAGGGTGAAGATGGTTGGAGTCTCCCCTTCTTGTGGTAGCATTGCTGTTGCATCCTGCACAGCCCCCTCATCTGCATGGAGTAGCCGTGGCCGTTCAATTACACAGCTCACCCTGTTTCTCCCTCTCGTCTTTCTTCCATCCACTGGCACATCTGGATTTGTCACCAATAAGGAGAAATAGATTCCTCCCATCTGATATGGATGTTTAATGTTGAACAACAAAATTATTTTGTTAGGGGAATAAAACACAGACAGATTCACTGATAACCAAAATCTCCCTGTTGCTGTCAGTGCATTTGAAAATGTCTGCACTGGAATGTGAAGATGCACTTTATTTAGACTAAATCTGCAGCCTAAAAGGAAACAGTAAGCTTTTCAAATTAGTGCTGTTCTTTAAAAGCTTCTCTTTAGTAGTGTTAGAAAAAGACTTCTTCCATAAAAGGAAATTTCTAAATTAGTTCTCCAGCTGGTAGTACTTCTATGTCCTCATAAAGATGCTGCTTACATTGAGGAAAGAGAGATTTTAACAACCACTCCTCGGCCCCACCCCCACAACTGTTTTTATTTTGCTTGAAGGGATGATAGAATGACCTGAAGAAGTTGAGTCCCATGATGCAGAGGGGCTGCGCTGCTCACTGAGTGCTCTGCCAAAAAGTCTCAAAGGCCACCTTTGAGTGGCGCATGGACAGTACGAGCAGTGTTTTACCTCTCTAAACTAAAATGCAGGCTTCTAGCTGGGGAGAATCACAACTAGGGAAATGTAAGAGTTGGGGGGATAAGGATATAAATTCTGGCAAAGATTGAAGTAACCAGCAAGAAGAGCTGCCATTGCTGAAAAATTTGCTCTTTTCTGACAATTATTCCAGGCACTTAGTTATATATGTTTGTTCACTATAAAGTGGGTGAGATCACAAATTCCTAGAATATAGGGTTGAAAAGATCTTATTATTAAAAACTGCCAGTAATTAAAGCTCCTTGGTCTACTGAAATACTCTGCAGCTCAAATATCTGTGCTGTATTTGCTCTATTGTAATCTCATCTTCTTGGTCCTTTTTCACCTAAGGCAGAATATGGGTGTGACATGAAATCAACCACCACCCTCTTGATGATGATCTTTTACATGTTTGAAGACTGCAGCCTACATTTCATTCAGATTTTCCTTCTCTGTTCTGTGCAGTCCCAGTTCTTTTTTTTTATGAGTTATATTTTCTAGAGTACCTTTGTTGCTTTCCTTTATGCTCCTTCCTCCTCTCTTTAAGTGTAGTATATAGCACAGTACTCCAGTGAAGTGTAAAAACTGTATTAGCTGTTTTGCATTCAAAACCTCCAATTTAGGCATCCTCACTTGATGATTGATTGCTTTATTTCTCATCAGTATAGCACTAACTTCAGTTTTTGATGCATTATCAACTCCCTTACATGTTTTTCATCAGAATTCATTCCAACATATTCATTTCCATACACACAATGGATTGTTCCTGAGCCCATGTCCTCAACTAACCATATACTGGCGGTTTAAGACTAGTCTTCTGATTCATCTTAATCCCTTGAAATTGCACTTATCTCACCAGTGTAGTTCAAATCTTCCAGCCTCTCAGAAATGTGCAGTTTATTTCATCATCCAGATCACTAGGATGAACCCTTTTCAAATCTCACCCAATGTAGTCTTCAGTTAGATGATGAATCATTTGACTTTACTTTTCTAAGGTATTCTGGTGCCTTTTTTACCATAGCTTGATCTGGACACTATTTCAGTGGTCTGTGATGTAAGACCATATCTAAGCCTTACTGACACCAAGACCTAATGAGTAAAATGTTCTGAAGTTGCTTTTGATGGAAAGGACAAAAAATGTTTTCTTAAAAGCACCTGAACACTACACAAAGACTACTAAAGGAACCATGTTCTTACAGACGACAGAGCATGACTACATGACTACTTTGAGAGTGCTCCAGTTACAGCTCTTTACCTGGCTGCGGTGAAAATGGAGACAAGGCTGGGACTTACTCTCACTTAAATTTATTTACCTAAAAATTAGGCACCCAGTCTATGCAAATCAAGCTGGCTCTTCTCCGCTGTCAGTGGAGATGTACAAAAAATGGTCTTCAACATTGGTCTAAAATTAAGGTAAATCACCACTTAAAAAGGCAAATTTCTTCGACTAGCCAAACTAGGTAGCTCATATGAGGTAAGCTAATTCTCTCCTCTGTGTGGTTCAGTTTCTTTACTCTGCAGAATTTCATTAATATGAAGTGTTAATACTCTCAGTGACCATCAACTTGAAGTTCTTCACAAGAGAGATGAGTTTCACTATGTACTTGTGCAGTGGCTCCTGTCAGCTGAGGTCTTTGAATACCATTCTAATATCAAGAATAAAGAAAAAATCTTTGGTTTTGCTCTCACCACTACACCACAGTGAGTGAAAAATTATTGTGTTTGAAGAGGATCAGGCCATTTTTTTTTTCTCTAGGTCCATCTGTTAAGGCCCAGAGAAAGGCCCAACAAAAGCAAGTCAGTCTGAAATTTCAAAGAATGGACTGGACATCTGTTTCTATTTAATTGAAAGAGTCTTCCTAAAGCACACAGAACTTCTTTGAACCTCATACAGCCGGATCAGATTTTAGGTCAACCCAGCTGCCAGAATGGCAGACACAAGGACAATCAGACCAAAGAAAAGAAACATCTTTGCTCATATGGGTGTATTGGACCATCCTCTTCTGCTTCTGCAGAGCCTCACTCCTGGTTTCAGGTTGACCCACAAACAACAGCACACAAAGTAAGGGCACCAAAAGTATCCCCAAAGGTTTCATCAGAAAGAGATGAAAGGGATGTGAATCAGCTCCTAAGCAGCTGCAGTTTACAGTACAGCTTAACAGCATGACCCCAGGTCAATGGCAGTTCCCATAACACACTGGACTGAAGGTTCTGGTGGTTTAGGAGCTGACTCATAAGCCTTCCTGTGACCCGTGTTTTAGAGACATGACTCTTGAAGGAAAACAGGACAAGCAGCTAGAAATCAATCTTAACCTACCCCCACGGTGTGTCAACACCTTGAACCATCCAGCAAGCTGTACTTGCCCTCCCCTCCTGTGTAGCAGGTTGACTACACACGTCTGCCAGTGGCAGAGCACTCTGTACCCCACGGGAGTCACCCAACCACAGTGCAGGAGGCCCATACCAAGCTTTGTTGTGCATTTCTGGTGGAAGGGCTGGTGGGGCCAGAAGGTACTGGCCTTAACAAGATACTTGAGGTTGGCCATTCTGCAGCCCTGGTGTAAAGCTGCCTGGACCCTGTCCTGAGTTAGAGAAAATTCTCCAGGAGTTTATATAACTGTGAGCACACTGCCAGCCATGTGCATGATGTTCAGCCATGTTCAAGACTTTACGCTTTATTAAACAAGCAAGGTTTGCCTGTCTTGTGTCACTGCTACAGAACCTACTCTTGCCAAATCTCCAGGCAGTGGTATGCCACAAGTGTAAAAGCACAGTCCAGCATTCAATTTTACAAAAGCAATACGCTTAACTTCACTAGGTTCAAGTCAGAAACCAAAAATTCTTTATATAAATTTCCTCAAAAACGCTAGAGGAGTTGCCCATCATCCTGGTGTCTGCAGTCCCCTTTTCTGTTGTCCATCTCTTTTCTTGTTTGCTGCTGCAATCACTTTTGCACAGTGAAGATAGAAAAGATCATCCTGAGCTACTGAGTTCAGTCTGCCCCAGCTGCTGTTCAGAAGGTCCACAATATAGGTACCGAGTTTGGCAGTATACAAAAAATGAGCTCAGAGGCCCAAACACCAGATTTTCCAGACATAGCAGGAGTGTGTAACACTCCAGCTACTGTGGGACTCGTCCAACAGATTCTCCCTGTATTGCCAGCAAAAGGAGGAGCACTAACCAAAACTTATCTAGGAAACTAATGCCTTTAAAGGCAGTCACTTGTTACCTGAGCTCCTGCAGTACACCATTGCTTCAGCCAGAGAGATAAGTGCCCAGCTATTTGCCACTTCTCAGTCTCAGAACTTTCATATGATAAACTGTTTGTATCAAGCCAGTTATACTAAGGTTTTCTCATACTGGGATGATGGAGCAGAGGGGGAAAGGGAGGAAGGGAGGAAAAGTTGGCAAAGGTTAACTGAATCATCCTAGTCCAGGTTGTGGCAAAAGGCTGCCCTGAATCTAAGAAAGGTCTAGGGTAAGAAAGGCAATTTTAACCAAATTACATTTGGATTCTTATCTGGTCCTTTTTTTTCCCCCCTGTTTTTAGTATCTCTATCTACTTGGAAGTTATATATGAATAGTACTGTCATTATTGTTATGTGGGACAATGGATTTGGCCAAGATGGTCACATCTCTTCAAATGTTTAAGACAGTGATGTGAGTGCAAGTCTACAGAACAATGGAGAGCCATTTCCAGCTCTCTTACATCTCAGTTAGGATTGTAGTAATCAGAATAATTACATGTATTAAGGAGTATAGCTTTACTATGGAAGAAAGAGATGCTATACAGCTCCAGAATACATTTGCAGGACTTCCATGCATGGGAAGGTAATGTGTGCCATATCCAGCTCAATCCAGCACTTACACAGGTCCAGTTACAGACCTTCTGCATTATCATCTTACATTTGTAGGCTCTTGTGACATGAAATAATGAAGGAAAAACAGTCAAAAACTGAATAGCTACCATCCCCTTTGCATAAAACTGAGTGGGAAAATGTAAATCTATTCTCTCACATAGTATAACTTAGCTAAGATTACAAAGAAATGAAAAGCAATGTATCCGGTGTCCAGAGCAAGTCTTTTCAGGAGGACACCATTCATTAGTAAGCCTTCTCCCCCTATAAACTGTTCTTCTTCTCCCTTACATGCTTTCTGTCTTCCCACATCTGTTAGTTTCAGGGTTAGGAAAATGGAGTGCACATCTCCAAGGAACCAACAAAATGGGAATGGAGTATTTTACTTTCCAGAAAGAATGAGCTCCGCTCAGACAGATTGTTTACTCAGACAGACCTCCCAAAACACTAGTAGTCTGCATTAGGTTTACTCACAGTCTACAGGTTTATCTGATCATGTAAGTGATTTCATCTTACTGTAATACATCAGCTTAATGGGACACATCTTTTCCAAATCCCTTCTGAGAATGTGCTATGGTGCTCCACAAATAAAACCAGTAATGATGTTGATGATGGTCAGCAAGGCAGGCATTTGCATTCTGTCCCAGTTTTAAGGAACAGAGGCTTATTTTTAAGATGAGTCAATTCATTTTATGCCAAGAACAGTTGGCAGCAGTGTTACTAAAGCATGTATGTTGCCACATTGTGTTCAGTCATTTTAGTTTTGTAATCATAGAGCCAAACAACAGGATGCGAGTTAATGCACCTTTGATTAAAGCTCAGGCTTGCTTTAGCTATCAGTGACCATCAAAGCTTATTGGCTACCCAAGAATGTGGTGACCTTGGAAGAAAGTTCATATTATTTTGGTAAAATGATTCCAACAGCATTCAAACCATCTAAAAATTTTTTACAGAATTCAATAGAGGTGATGTAACTAAATGCATAGGGTGAAATTAGTAGCTTATTTCACTTCACTGAAACAACTTCACACTTGCATTATAACTGAGCACAGATGAAGTATCTAAGCTAAGAATAACAATAAAACAGTATAGGTTTATTATAACATCATAAAACCATAATAGGACTCAACACTCTTAATCTCTGATGATCTCTGTGTAGATTGGGCCCTGAACTTCCTCCTCAGTGAAGATGGGATGTTTCCTGGAATAAGCAGTAAGGGAAAGATCAGGAGCTAAATTATTTTCACAATCGAGAAAACATGACTGTTAAGAAATGATGGTGCAAATGGTTTGTAACACTCCTTTTGGAGGGAAAAAAAAGAGGGAAAAAGAGAGCACTGATTTCACAGGGAAAAAATAATTTATCCAGTTGGTTGTACTTCTTCCTGGACATCTGAACCTGGGCACTGTTAGAGGCAGACTGAGGCTAGAGGTACCCTTTTGTCCCTTTTTAAGGTAAGACTGGCTTCACAGGGGTCTTCCTCATATCCTTGCTGATACCATAGTGCTAATCAGAATAGTGCCTACATTTACTGTGAAAAGAGTTGTTCTGAATAACAACAGGGATTTTTCTCAGGAGGCACATACCATTGCACACATAGGCATAAACCTGTACTTCTCCACTTAAGGGGCTGTTCAGTGCATAGTCTGCACAGCTGGATGAAACGTTGCATACAAACCACTGGCGCTGAGGCTGATTATCTTCAGCAGAAAGAAAAATTTGCTTCTGAAAAGAAGTTACAGCCAGTACATTGACATAGTCTGTATTGCTTTCATTTAATGAGCTAAATAAAGATTTCATAGATCTGACCTTGTCTTTCTTTATGACTGCAGGAGAAACAGTTTTGCTACCCTATCTCAAATGGGTTGAGTCATAGCCTTGCTTGGATGCTTAAGGCTGTACTTAACATGTAGGGAAGGAGAGAGCCTTCTAGCATTATTTTGAAGGGGTTTGACCTTTTTATGGTTTTTTTGTTGTTGGTTTAGGGTTTTTTGCTGTTTGTTTTTTTGTTTATTTTGTGTTGCGGGGTTTTTTTGTCGCTGCAGTTGGGTTTTTTTTGGCTGGGCTTTTATTTTTATTCTGTTTACTTTTTTTTCTCCTCCATTCTCTCTTGAACAGTAATGCAGGGAAATGTGATAACTGGGCAACATTTTGCCATTTGGTCAGCCAAACAGGAATGGGAGAATTATCTCTTGTACCGGTACTCTTTTCTCTGGAGGAATTCCAGCAGTGCAAGCTATCGCCAACCTGACAGAAATAAGTGAAATACAGAGGGCACTCAGCACCACACATCATGTTGGTGCAGGAATGCCATTAAGCAGCCTGATGTGAGTTACATTTCATTGATAATGAAATCAGCCTGCTACATTTCCTCAGAGAATGAAGTACCAATAAGCAGAAACAGTCCCTCTTCTACCCAAAATTTACTGAAATTATGCAAAGAACTCATTTCTTTGAAATATGAAAGAAACTTCATGTCCTTCTCAGCAGGACAAAGTCGATTAGACAGAAAAAAATTGAACAGCTGCTTTTTCAAAGAGACAGATGACCTTATGGTGTAATTTTCACACTCGGTCAATCAAAGCTTGTGGTGTGATTCATTGACCATGAGAAAGAAACTAGACGAGAGATATGGTTAAAAGGTCATTCCCTGCTATGGATGTAAGAGGCTCAAGTAAACTGTTACAAGAGCACATGGCCGACTTTCAAGAGATGTTTGTCATACCTCCACCTGCAGTCAAACAAGAGAAAAGAAGAAAGCAAACATTGTGCAATAATGCCCGACAACATGCAGAGACATTAATGTTTATGCCCGTGCCCCTCTGGTCAGTGGTGCAGGTTTCCTAACCCTGAGCTTTCCTAGGAAGATTGGACCTGGCTAATGAAGCCAATGAGAATTTGTGTGTTGATACAATGGACAGCCCTGCTGTAAAGAAGAATGGAGAACAGCTGAACAGAGATGACAGCTACAGCTTATGAAAGCAGGTGTTGGGATTTAGCCTCAACTGTTACCGTTTGCCTCATTTAAACAAAATTCCCAAGCCTGGGGACCTATAAATACAATAAAGGAATGAAAGCCCCTATGGAAGAATGTGCAAATACAAGCCAGAAAGCTTTTTCAGAATATAACAATGCCTCTTGCTTCTTCAATGCAGGCTGCATGGTAGGCATGGGTAGGACCAGAGCAGCCCTTTTCCCCTACAGGTTTGGCTTTGGGTGCAGGAGGGGGATTTCATCTCTCCTGAGCAGAAAACACAAGGAGGTAGCAGTTTTGGGGACCACATACCTAAAGGAGAAGGTGATCCCACTCATACCTTCTCACCAGTTAAGACAATGTGGTGATGAACACGGCACTGTTTGGCACTAGGAGAAATTACTTGAGAAAGGGGAGGTCCTTAGAAACCATGCTGGGGAGAGAGGGTTAGTCTGAGACAATAACCTGTAGAGCAGAAGGAAGTGTCCACCACGCACTGGGCACATATATTGGAGTGAGTGACCCATGGGCTGGATCTGAGAGGTTATGGGAAGGGCTGAAGGAACCTGTCACACAGAAATATGGGTCATTGCTGCTGGCAGTGGCCCTTTCTTTAGAGGAGTCCTGTGCTGCATTCTGGCAGTGTGATGCTAGCATGCCTAGGTTTTGACTGAAGTTCTGGTTATCTAATCAGTGCTGAAAAACTGGCTGCCCTCTGCAATGCTGAGCAAACAGGTGGCTAGCTCTGGGCAGAGCTGCTCAGTTCCAGTATTCACCTACAGGAAATGTACAGGCCAAAAGATCCTAATTCTTGTCTCTATTGTTGTCTCTTGTTTGCATCTTTCTCCAGCCCATGTTGGGTCACTGCTCTCAATGGGCTGTTGAGAAACCTCCCTCAGCAGTTTCTGTCCTGTGCCCTATGAGTCCCTTTCATAATTTCCAGTCAGGTATGCAAAAAATCCCTGCTATTCATAAATCATCTGCTGTGCTGGAGAGAAGTTTTGACTGGAACCTTTTCTCTGTGCAAATCCCAACATTTTGGGTACACACATACACTTAATAATTTTGATTTTATCAAATCCTGTTGGTTTAAAACTGTAACACAGTTTGTTATCCTCTAAATACTACACAACTTCTTTTATTTTTACATTTCGTGGAGAAAAAAGGAAGGAAATAATTTGTGTTCATTTTTGTATTAAGATGACATTTCATTAACAAACATAGTTGAAAATAAGAAATGATAGCTCAAACACAAAATTAACTGCAGTTCTTTTCCAGCTTTCTGAAACTGTTTCCCATCTGTAATAGCTATCCATGCAGCTCTTCTTCCTCTTGCTTTAAACTGCCTTTGGAAATCCAGCTTACAACACATGCAACCGGGAAGGCAAGACAGACTGTTTTTCCACAGTACCCATATATTACCCTTAGTTGATTCATCTGGAATTACCCTTGTTTGACTCTCCTACAACTTTGTTGACTTTGACTGAATAGAGATTTACATCATTTCCTCGTGGGGTTTTTTAAGTCTGATAACACACTGCACTTAAAAGTGCTATTTTCTTATTTCCACAACAGAATAAATCTGGATAAACTACAGCATATTGCTGCACCTGATGGTTTTTCTATCTACTTTTGATTCAGGCAAAAATCACATAATAAAAGATGTATCTACAATCATGACTTGGCCATGGTTAAAAATGAAAGAAAATCTGGATCTCAATCTCTTTTTCTTATCTTTCTCAAAAATGAAAGAAATATTAATCAAGCTATTTGATAAGATCTTCCCACTCTACAGAGTGCCAGGAAAAGGCAATTGAGTGTGTATATGACTGGAGGCAGCAGCACAGCTATAACAGGTGGCAGTCTTAGTACAAGACTCATAACATGAACTGCTCCTGACTGACCTAATACTCTACGTTGTACATGGTGCTTATTGTATCCCAGATGAATGACAAATTTGGGATCAGCAGACTCGTGAGAGGACAAAGATGGAGGCAAATTTAACAATTTCTGGTTTGGTGAAGCCTGATAATAGAGTAGCCATGAACCTTATGAATCTGGTGAATGGTCTTCAGTCATTTCTCCTGTGGCCTTGGGTAATGAAAATGAAGCTTCTGTATTTGAAAATCTTGTTTAAAGTCTTTTTGAAATGTTTCCATTTAAATAAATAACAGCAGAGATTGGGAAGGACTTCTGTAGGTGCACAAACACATGGGAAGGTGTTTACCTTTAGGCATCTGTGTTTTTCAGCTCTTGTTTTTCCTATTCATACATCAGGAATAGAAGACTTTAACTCATAGCTCGGGTGTCAGGATGCCTTGAGCAACAATAAAGAAGATCCAGTGTTGCACTTGGAGCTATGAGAGTTTAGGCATCAAAAATTTTGAGTCAATACACGACAAACTCATTTTCTACACTTCCATTATCTTTAAAGTCTGTGCCATCACCAGCCTCTAAACATTGCAGTTTTCCTCCTATGATAAATCTTGTCTGATATTTGGCATTTCCAGGAGTATGGCTTTTTGCTCATCCCTTGAGGAATTTGACTGGTAGGAGTTTGGCATACATTTTTGTGCAGAGAAAGGCTACCAAATTCATAAAGCACTGCTTAACACTGCTAGTGTGAGAAGCAAGCCCTAGCAATAAAAAGCACAGCAATTTTATAACAGAGTGGTCATCATTAGGATCCACAGAATATGCACAGTTGTACCTTTTCCTACCCTTTTCCCCAATGAGCTCAGTGGATTATTGTTGTGCCAGTATCATGGTTCATTTCTTTTCCAATGCAATCTCCTTTCAGTGGAACTTAAGATATGTAAAATGCTGTACTAGCAATTTCAATATTTTCTTAATTGATACATTCCCTTAGAGTCACTCTGCACCAGTGGAGCAGATCAAAGAAGATTGGCTTTCACTCTCAGTCCTGCAGCAGAGCCAAAAGCATCCTAATTCCAAGCAACACAGGAAGATTTCTTACACATCATCGTTTGAATTGAATTTTCCGGAGTGCTCAGTTATCAGTACACACTGTTCCATTTGCTCTCGCTTTTCCCCGCTCCCTCATGAGCCATTCTTTTTTTCTTTTACCTCACGCTTCTATCCCACGTGTTAATAGTCATCTTTCTATTTCTTTGTATTTATTTTTTCCCATTGTGCTGTTGCTTCATTTTATCTTCTTCCTGCATGCAAAACACTTTTTTCTTTTGCTGTTCTTGTCCTGGGCCATTCAGTACTTCTCCCTCTTTTCAGCATCTCTTTTTACCCCCCAGCTCTTCTAATTTTCATCGTCAATGTCTGTTATTCTTTCCCATTGAGCATGGAAAAGGAGGATTATCATGACAATTCTGTAACACTGCACAAGCATCTGAAGGCCTAGTGACAACCAGAGCCTTTTTATGTCATAGCTTTGCAAACACAATGGCACAGAGTCCCTGCTCAGGACATTTGCAGACCTTTTTTTCGCAGGGAAGGATTTCAAAGACCTTCTTTCTCTTGAAAAATCTCAGACTAAAAACACAAAAGCGTGGAGGTGTGATCTGACTTGCTCAGAGTCATGGACAGAGGTTGTGGAACAAAGGATAGGAATTGCCCTCTCACTTCTCTATCTGGTACATTAATGATGCATTAGAAAAGGAAGTGCATCAGATTTTTAGCCCCCATGAGACATAAACCGAGAAATTGAAGCAACATTTACAGTGAGCCTCACAACATCACAGAATATGCTGAGTTGAAAGGGACCCACGAGGATCATCGAGTCCAACTTCTGGCCCTGCACAGAACCATCCCCAGGAACCACACCATGTGCCTGCACTACCATCCAAACGCTTCCTGAACTCTGTCAGGCTTGGTGCTGTGACCACTTCCATGGGGACCCTGTTCCAGTGCCCAACCTGCCTCTGAGTGAAGAACCTCCTTCTAATATCCAAGCTAAACCTCCCCTGACACAAATTCAGGTCATTCCCTCAGATCCTGTCACTGGTCACTGCAGAGAAGAGATCAGTGCCTGCCCCTTCTCTTTCCCTCATGAGGAAGTTGCAGACTGCAATGAGGTCTCCCCTCAGTCTCCTCCAGGCTGAACAGACCAGATGACCTCAGCTGTTCCTCATACAGCTTCCCCTCAAGGCCCTTCACCATCTTCATCGCCCTCCTTTGGACATTCTTTAATAGCTTAATGTTTTTCTTATATCGCAGTGCCCAAAACAGCACACAATATTCAAGGTGAAGCATGTTTTCCAGGAAGCTCCTGAATCCCAGACGCTGCTTAGAACATAAATGTCAAGTGCATCAGGACTTTGTCTGGCATGTGGGTGGATTTACTCAGGCATGCCCAGAAAGCAGTGCTTGATGGCAACAGCCTGCAGCTGGAGCTGCGGCTCAGCCTGCTGGGGTGGCACAGCATTGGTGGGAATGCATGCTACTGCCTCTCCTGATTTTTTTCTTTTTTTAATTCCTGCACTGAGTATTCTGAGTGGTTGATTTAAAAGCTTCAAAAAATTAAAGAGGAATAAATTAACAACTGAACTTACATCCAAAATATTTCTAAAAGATGTAAAATTATTTAATGTCATCATTTATTTTTGCTACCATCAAAGTAGAAAGAAATAGTATTTTTATATTGGAATTTTGAAAGGTGCACAGCTAATCTGACCCTTGACATTGCACTGATATTTATTTCTAATAATGAAAGCAAAGAAGAAAACAAAAGCATCTGCCAAGCATGTGAGCACCTTTTGAATACGTTCCGTACACCTGCAAGAAAAAGTCAAAAAGACAGGTGGCTTCTCCCTTGCTCTCAAAACCAGAAGGGAAATATACTCCGGAACAGACTAAATCTAAACAGCCCATACTGTGCTCCTGTCCTCACACTTTTCTCTCTAACCAGAGAGAGGAAAAGGTAATGTGTGGGCCTTAGAATTTAGCAGGAGATTGCTATTATACCAAGTGTTTCCCTCAGACAGATAAATGAAGATTGTGGAACAAAAGGGTACATAGGCAAGGGGAGAGAGATTTCAGGGACTGCCAGGACCAGCTCTTTCCCACTGGCTATCCAGCTAGAGCAGATGTGTCAAAACTTGCAAATGTGCCTCCAGGAACTTCACAAGCAAATGTGATGTACACTTTCCATAATCAAGCAAGACAAAAATGTACTGGTTTGTATAAAGACCTATCTCTGTTTCTTCCTTGTTTGACAACGCAACTCTGTGCATCATTTCGTGTCAAATCTAATCTGACAAAAATCTTCTGAACTGATGCTGTTCCCTTTTGGTCCTCCTAATGGACCCGATGCCTTAGGATTTCTTTGAATATATTTTATATTTCTGGATTTTAGCACAGTTGAACAGTTTCTCATACTTAGAATGGTAGAAGACCTCTTTCTCATGGTCTATGAAATGTTTTAACATTGCTTTTAGGACAAACAGAATGGAAGCTTTCATTAAAGACCAACCCTTTATCCTTGTTGGGAAAGTTTTTTCTCTCTTTTAGGCATCAGACCAAGATTGGCTATGGATCTTAGATACAATAGTTTCAATAACAAAGATTATCATGGACATCAGAGATTACATCAGGACATAAAATTTCTTGATTAGGGTTTCATATGGCTTCACACAGAAAGATTAATCCACCTTTACGCAAGTGTTATGTAGGCAAACTTGGCAAAACACTGTAAGGCAAACAACAGCAGTATGAATCAGCAGCATACACTTTATGGACTATACCCTAGAGAGATAAAACTGTTCCTAAACTATTACCTACACCCACCTGAATGAATTACTATGTACATCTTTTATAATATCTTGGCACATGTCACAAAGGCAATGCTGATTTTATACCATTAGCTGGTAAATACAGGAAAAGAAGTCTTATAAGTCCAAATCTAAAGGTCTCCTGTGGGACTTTTTTGGCTCTTTTGGTAGCCTGTCTTTCCCTCTCATGTTATCAATGGCCTTCTCAGAAGACTTGATGGAAAGCTATAATTTGATCTGGAGGTATTCCCTTCTTCCTAGGTCTCTCAGAGCATCATTCTCATCAAGGAACCTTTGCCAGCTTCCTGCAGTTCTCCAGGGCTGTGTTACTATGTCCATGGCCTCTGTATCTGACCCTGCTGTCCACAAGAACCCCGGAGTATTAGGGTGAGCAATGCTGTGTCAGCTCTTTGGATTTCAGCAGCGTATGTTCTGCATGTGATTTAGAACCACAGTCTACCCACATGTATCTCTATATAACCACACAATTCTGGTTTTGTTATCCCTCCTATTCCTCCCACCTTCCTTCCTATTGCTTGTGTCATTAGCTCAGTGCACTTCAGCCACAAGTAGACTATAAATTCCTCAGGACTTCTTATGCTTTGGTATCTTCTTGCCTAATTGGAGCTACCAGAACACAAACAGTCACTACAAAACAAACAAAGACCTCAGCTGGGACAAATAAGATGCGTGCTTGTAATTTCAGCCCCTAAAATCTGACCTAGAAACCCATATTCCCTTCAAGCAGTTCCTCTTGCGCTTTCTGCTTTAGGTCAGAGTTGAAGTTGAATCCGACTGGAAGAAACCGCAATAAATAAACATGATCATTTAACAATCTGAAAGCCTGGTATGTTTACATTCGGTTTCCTGGTCATTTGACAGCTGGATAAAATCCAAGAATTAAAAAGGTAAAGTAAAATTAGAAGAAAAAAATTGCTACCAGTAAAACGCCATCCTGAAAGGAAAGCATTTCATGTATCACTGCTTCTTGTAACATAGTCTTCCATAGACCGAGAGAACTGCTGGTGAGATGCCAAAAGCATCCACAATGTTCTCCATCATCAGCTTTGCAACACGAAACATTGAGTGCCTAGTCAGAGAAGGGTGAACCAAGGAAATGGAGATGGGAATGTCTTCATGGTAGTGAGGCTGGTGTCTGTTACTCGCCGAACAGGTTAAGGACGTGTATTGAGTTGTACACACCTACACCAACATGAGCTATTCTATCTATTTCAGCCTCCTGGTGAACAAAACACAATGCTGCTCCTCCATGCGAGCTGCAGCCTGTTTCCCTGCTATGGGCCATGTGGCCTTCACCACTGTATATGGCACTGTGAGGCTGATGGCTGAGGACTTAGATTAGATATGTACCCACATCCACAGCCTTATCACCTATGCAGTACAGAGGAAGTTCTTTTCCTGCCATTGAATAGTGCAACACAAAAGCAAAAAGAACATTAAATTAAAGAGTAGAACCCAAATGTTTGGTGGGAGTGCTACCCTGACGCAGTCTTGGGCTCCTCACTCACTGCATAGGTGTTTCCATGCCTAAAATGTCCCCTACAAAGATCTCCCTGAGTCTGGGGTTAATGCAGAAGGGGCTCTGCCTGAACATCCAGTGCTGTCTGGACACCTCAAGGAACCTGAGTTCCATTCCATGGCTTAGCCTCCTGATGGTATTGTAGAATCATAAAATGGTTTGGATGGGAAGGAATCTTAAAGACCATCTAGTTCCAATCCCCCTGCCATGGGCAGGGACATATTCCACCAGGTTGATCAAAGTCCTGTTCTACCTAGCCTTGAATACTTCCAGGGATGAGGCATCCATAACTTCTCTGGGCAACCTGTTTCAGTGTCTTACTATCCTCATGGTAAAGGATTTCTTTCTAATATCTGATCTAAAACTACCCTCTTTCAATTTGAAGACATTATTCCTTCCCTAATCACTGCTGGCCATTGTAAAAAGTCCCTCTCCAGCTCTCTTTCAAGCCCCTTTTAGGTACTGGAAGGTGTTATAAGGTGTCCCTGGAGCCTTTTCTTCTCCATGTTGAACAGCCCCAACTCTCAACATGTTGTCATAGGAGAGGTGCTCCAGCCCTCTGATGATCTTCAATGCCTTCCTATGTACTTGCTCCAGGAGGTCCGTGTCCATCTTGCGTTGAGGGTCTCAAAGCTGGACATACAATACGAGGTCTCACAAGAGCAGAGTAGAGAGGGTGAATCACCTTGCTCAACCTGCTGGCCACACTGCTTTGATGAAGCAGTTGGCTTTCTGGGCTGCAAATGCACGTTGCTGAGTCATGTCAAGTGTCTCCTCAACCAACGCCCTCAAGTCCTTCTCCTCAGGACTGCTCACAATCCATTCTACATCCAGTATCTATTTGTGTCTGGGATTGCCCTGGCCCTCATGCAGGACCTGATGGGATTTATGTTTCCAAATATGATGACAGCTGTGTTTACTGCAATGTCACAGTCAGAGGCTTGGGAGCTAGGGTCACCCTAGCTTATGGGTGGGCAGTCTCACACTTGTTTTACAAAAGGGTACCCTAGTTGTCAGGCCATGGGTGGATTTTAGAGAAGTCTCACTTGTATATCAAAATAAACTTGAACTCAAAGGTTGACAGGATGCGGAAGTTCATATTGGAGCTTACAGCAAACTGCAGATCTATTTGAACTTGGTCTGAAACAAGTTCTAGACATTAAGAAAACAACTCTGTAACAGTGCTTTGTCTAAATTTCAGCACAGGAGTAAGTTATCAAAGCCAGTATGCCTTCGGCATGGATTTATTTTCTTCTTTGCTCAACATTTTTTTCTCTGCTCAGCGTACTTACCCGACCAGCTGCAAACCTCCCCAGAGCTGCAAACATAGTGATGAGTCAGTCTAACAGAGTCTGGCATGCCTGCTGATACTACAGCATCAAATCAAATTTTGCTCTTTCTTTGGTTTCCTTTAGCCCATTTAACTCTGATTTATACTCAGAAATTATTTCTCCTAAATGGTTTGCAATAGTGGAAAAGATGAAAAGGATTGTAGTAGGAGAGCAAGAAAGCAAAACAAATGGAAAAGCCCAAACCTGCCCTGTGCTGATGGGTCAGCTTTAATACTTGGAGGAAGTGGGCTGTGACCCGCAGGCAGTTACAGCTGCTGGGCTTCTGGTGCCGGCTGTCTGTGCCAGTCCCGGCATGGCCTCCCGAGCTGCTCACGCAGCAGCTGTCCAACTTCCACAGCTTAGAGAGCAGCACTTCACAGTCAGTAATTGCTCAGCAGCTCGTGGGCGGCTCATGTCCAGTTGTCCGTATGCCAGAGGCCTGGCGAAGGGGTGGGGCAACACCGCTGGCGGCTCCTGCATCAAGGTTCAGGCTCGCCACGGTGGGTTACCTCACTCTTCCTGCCAGCAGGGCAGGGAAGCAAGTCAAAGGTCCCAATTTACTGTGGAATTCAGTAGAGCAGGGAGAGAAAGATCTGTACCAGGACCTTCTCTACACATAGGTATCTGTAACAGTCAGAAGTAAAATTTGCTGTAAATTGATCTCCAGCAACAATGTCTTGAGGCAGCTCTGTGCTGAAGGAGGAGACTCAGGCATGCATCATAGATATGTCAAAATAAACCTGTGCCCAAGGGTCAACAGAATGATAAAATTCATCATTGAAAGAGAAAATGAAGGCAGTTATTATTTGCCACATGACTTACTTTAATGTATGTTTAATAGCATCAGTTATCTGCTTTACTATATTTTGAAGAGAATACTTTTTTTGTTCTCCTAGTATGCTCTTGCAATGTACAAGCATATTGGAGCTTGCCGCAATCTGTATATTTAACTGAATGCGGTTTGGCAAAGGGGACAAGGGGACAGAGAAGGACAGCCAGCCAAGGAGGGGGGCAGCACCCACCCCTCTGTCCAGATGTGCTGAGGGGTCCTTAATGGGACACCATACCGCTGTCTGTCTTCTCACTCTTAAAGGGATGAGAGCACCCCTGAATATGAGATTTAAACTGAATAGCAATTGGAAGCCAAGTTAGGCCAAATACAAGACATCTGCAGCTCTCACCCTGGAGGTAGCTATGGTCCAAAAAGACCTCGTGCTGGCTTTCAGCACAGGGTGAACTTCAACCCTTTAGGGAAGAAAAACTTTCAACAGAGGTAAACAGACTCTTACTGCTGTTAAGCTTTGAAGAGTTAGACTCACAACTCTTACAATCACAAATATGACTCACAAACACTTCTCATTTTCTCATTTTTTTCTGACAGATCCCACAAAGTCTAACACTTACTTTGCAGGAAGGAGAGTTGTGCACTGATCCTTCACCACCCCAGCACTGATGATGACATGGTGCCCACAAGGTCGTATTACTGCACATGCCCGCTCAGCAGGGCCACTGCTGCCATGTTAGATATTAAACTATGTGTTCAACGTTTATAGGTCATTTTGTCTTCATCCACATTATAATTTTGTTGTGCATCATAAACACAAAATGAGTTTAACTTCTTCTCCCTACCCTTTGGTTTATTGCATTTACATAAAGCTGTCAAATATTTATGAGGATTTTTATACCTTTATGAAATTAATTTCTTCAACCACCAAGGAGATGACATTTCTGAAGTAATGCTATTATTTCCCAAACCCTATTTTCTGGTATGTTTGGCCTCAGTGAAGTGGCACATTTTTCATTAAATTTAGCGATACATGAAGTCACTAAGGTGACAGTAGTTTGCCGTTATAGCTGTTGTAGCAATATTGGTAGCGACTTCACCCTTGGGTCATCTGAGGAAAGTAAAGTGTAAAGAGATATTGAATAACTTAGAAAAGTTAGAATTGTCTTGCCATAAGTACTGCTATGCAGAAAGCAGAGAAAGCTGTATTTCATAGCTCAACATATCTGGAAGAAGAGAGACGGCTATAGAACGCACCAGCCATCACAGACAAGAATACTAAGACATCCTGTCTTTCCTCTCTAGTATTTATTGTTAATTGAGTCTTTTTTTTACTCACAACAACATGTTTTCAATCTGATTTTCATGTGCTTTGATGATTAAACTTGCCTGCTAACACTGAGGATTCTGCTGAACTTCCTGTGTGTCACAACATGTCATCAGAGTCACGGTCGTTCTCATGCGGTGGGAGAAGACTGGATGAAGAAGAAATAAGTAACCTAGAGGAGTATGAAGCAGCCTAGTAACAATTAAAGCCTGCCCATTTCCTTCCCTGTACAGCATTTAAAACTTATTGGATGAATTAAAACTTTCTAAAAATAAATGACTCTTGTCTCTGAACCAGTGAACTATGGATGTATTTTTCAGACAAAAGTCCAAAACCACTTTTCAAGTGAGAAAAAAATAATTTTAAATTTGCTTCCCAAAATGTCTGACCAAGCCTGGAGCAATACAGAGCTACTGATATCTCTTAATACTGCTTGAATTTGCCTCATAAATTACAGGCCAAACTGTCTAACAGTGTGTCTCAGGGTAAAGAATGCAGCCTCACCTTGAATATTGTGTGCTGTTTCGGTCACTATAATCCAAGGAAATTATTAAGCTCTTAGAGAATGTCCAAAAGAGGGCAACAAAGATAGTGAAGGACCTTGGGGGAAGCCGTATGCAGAGCAGCTGAGGTCACTTGCTCTGTTCAGCCTGGAGAAGAGGAGACTGGGGGGGAGACCTCACTGCAGTTTGCAACTTCCTTGTAAGGTGAAGGAGTAGGGCAGGCACTGACCTCTTCTCTGTGCTGACCAGTGACAGAACCTGAGTGAATGACCTGAATTTGTGTCAGGGGAGGTTTAGCTTGGATATTAGAAGGAGATTCTTCACCCAGAGGGGGCACTGGAACAGGGTCCCCATGGAAGTGGTCACAGCACCAAGCCTGACAGAGTTCAAGCATTTGGATGATACTCTCAGGTATATAGTGTGACTCTTGGGGATAACCCTGTACAGAGCCAGAAGTTGGACTCAATCCTTGTGGGTCCCTTCCAAGTTGGCATATTCTGTGATTCTATCATTCTGTGACCTTGGTTTAAAATTATGCTAACTTATATAATATTGCAAAAAATATTTTATAACTACTTTGTACAATTTGCACAAGCACAACAAACACATGGCAACACAGCATCCACAACACTGTAAAATGTACATAACGTAAGCCTGTAATTTCGTTTACAGTGAACTTCTAAAAATTACTATAGTCAATATAATTTGGGATTTTCAGGGTCCAATCTGAAAATTTACAGGGTTTCATTGCAGAGTTGTTTTTATAGCAGCATTCCATAATCATTTATTATTTCATATATTTTGGTATTGCTGAAAAACTCTGGTTTTGGATATCACAAGTTAAGAAGTCCTGCTTCACTGTGACAAGCACAAAAGACAGATGAGCCTGTAAACATTTCAGGGCAGGAATTGTGAGGCCTGTAAAATAAGTAGAGTTTAGGCAAGATATTGTAATTCATCAATTTAGATAGGGCTGCCAGCAGACTTCCGGATACTTTTAGAAAGAAAAAAACCCCAAACCCTTACCTGTATGTAACAGTAAGGGTAGAAATCCTTTGTTCTGGAAGAGAAGGGAGTGGTACTCCCTCCAGCTGAAATTCAGTGGAAAATTGCAGCCAAATGGTTTGGCTATTTCCAAATCCCACTCTTGTCTGCCTGTGTTAGCACTTCCAGAAATGGTTTGTTTGAACAGCTGCAGCATCTCCTTGCTGTGCCACAGAGACTTGAAATGCAACTGGTGATAGAGAGAGGAGGCCTTAGTTTTTTGGGGCTAAAGCAGAAAATGCATCAAAACCTGGCCACACTACTAACTTCACAGTGTGTGAGTGAGAGAATAGGGAAAATGTGCTGTTCAGTACCATTACACCCGTGCCAGCTCAATCACTCAATGCCCCCTCCACACACTTCTGAACTCTGCTGACCTTTCTGTGTCACCTCTCGCACCGTATGTGTCATCTCCTGGGTAAGTCAACAACACTGACTGCACCTTTGCTTCTTTCCACCGCCACTCAGTGCTGCCTTTGGGATGCAGGAATCCACCTGCTGCTGCCACAGGGAGCTGCACTGTCACAGTTTTGTGACTATGGTGAGGTGTGGATTTATATTGCTGCTTTGCATACAGACCGGGGTTTCATGTTTATGTCTTTGAACAGAGACCAGACACAGCAGTCACAGCTCAGGAATGACTGTCCTCCAAGGGTCCAGTGACATAGCTGCTCTGACTAATGTAGGAACTTGCTCTTCCTGGAAGAAAAAAGAAGAGACTGGAAGGGGCTCGTATGTTCCACAGGACAAAACAGATTTCCCCAAGTCTCTCTTCTGCTCTCCTCAAATTTGAGAAATGCCAAAGCGTTTGGGGTCACTCTCAATGGCTCCCTGTACAGGAGCAGAATGCAGAAGTGTGGATGTCTAAGGAGGTGGGCTTCTCCTGAGTGCTACTGGGCCATGGGGGCAAATGTGGTACCTGATGATGATCTTCCAGAGGGCAGCCAAAGAATCAGACACACAAATATCCTTAGCATACAACTGAGCCAGTGGATTCCTCTTAAGCCCATTTTCATTTTAACCATAATTTTACAGCCAGCAAAAACTTCATTTAATTATTGGAGAGCATTCAAAACTTGGGAAGATGGGGGTTTTTAATGTACCTGTCACTACAGATATAAAATAGATCTTTCAGCTGCTTTCTTAATAAAAATTGTGGTTCCTTTTCTCTACAGTGAATCTTCTCAGTTGCTTCTTCCCCCAAAACTCTTGAAGGTCTTGCCCTCATTGCCTCACAGTGTGTCTATGCTATGTTCTTAAGACTGTTTTATCCCATGCATGCACAGTTATGTGTGCATACATTAATATATGCTATTTATGCATCTATATATAGCACAGAGCTATATGCATATATATAGATAGTTAGAGTCAAGGACACAGACTTTTGACTTCTACAGGGATGACAGTGTTTACAGTGATCCCTGTGCTGCCTATCTGTTTGGACATCTTATATGTCCCTTGCTTAAGCTGTATTGCCATCAAAACTGCTCCCTTCAGCTGGTTTAAGCACCGGACACATTGCCAGAAGTTGTAGTTTTTATTCAGAAGCTTCACATTTTTGGATGACTGAAATTTCTTTACCTTCCCTTCCTTTCTCTTCCTTTCCCTGTAAGCTTCAAGTCTCATGGCTACAAAAACATGGACTACACAAAAGACCTCAGATACTAGAAAGCAATCAAAGTTCTTGTTAAGATATCATGGACTTGGAATGCCCAATTCATCATTTTTCAGTGTTTCAGATGAGCAAAACTAGAAGTGTGTTATTTTCTTGGCAGTTTTCTGTTTAGAGAACCTTGTTTACTATCTACCTGTTACTTGATAATTTCTTCTGCACTCTTCATTAGCAACAATAAATGTCAACTTTGCTGCCTGTCTGGCAAGACTGGTTCAACTAATTTCTTTAGACCATTACTTTTACTGGTAATCACTTGTCCAGCTTTTTATATTATTTAATTCAAGCTTTTTATTTGGTATATCATTATTGATATGGTCAGAAATGAGTGGTTTTTAAAAGCGTTAATTAATCTGAGAGCCTCTCTGTCACCATTTATTTCACATCAGCTCTTTTGCATTTTGCCTGCTTTCACTAATTTTCTATGCCTATTTTAAGTGGAAGTAGATAGCCTCTTCCATGGACATCAGGCTTTCTTTTTTTTTTTATGTGCCCATTCTTAAGAAGAGCAGCCGTATATAAGAGCAAGACTTATTCTGATGGCTAGAGTGTAGACTGCCTCCTATTGTTGAGATTAATCCAGGTAACTTATTGCTTCTTCTTTACAGTCTGAAAAAGATCTTTTCCTATCCATCTTCCCAGCAGTTCTCTAAAATGCACAATTTATTGCTCTCAAATTTCTGGTTAAATAATATTCAGTCACTTCTTCAGCAGTTTCAAATGGAGAATGCCCCAGAGAACAGTTAGGAGTTGGCAATGCCTTTTCATTTTATGGGATGCCATAAATGACAAATGACATGTGAAGATACTATTGAAAGTCATGATTTCTCTAGGTGACTGTGCCTCATGCTTGTTTAAATTGAACATCAGCATTTGCGGAGTGAATACCAATTCTTACCACAAGCCTGCAGATGGATTTTACAGGGAGAAAAGTATTTTGATTGCAAATTTAAAAATTCCAGAAGAAAAAGTAAATTAGTGTTACGCATAAACTGGGAGCAACCATTGCATGAAACCAGCCCTAAATGCTCTGCAAATATGCAACCAGAGTAATTGAGGCAGGGCAAAAGCAGCTGTGGGGGATTTCAGCCTACTCAGGACACAACCTATAGGTCTTGGTTTATCACACCAACGACCAGAAAGATATTTCAGGTCAAAGACACACTGGCCTCATCTGTTCACAAATAAGCTGGTTCTGTCTTAAATTAAGAGGTCTTTAATGAGAGCACCATAGTTACCTCTAGCTCATTAGTGTGCAACAGAAGTGATGGTTCAGTTACTGGTCCAGCTGTGCCTTTCCCAGTATGGCCCAGAGGGTCACTGCTGTCCTCTGGCTCAAGGTCTCCATTCCTTTGGCATTTGCCAGTGCAGGGGCTCCTAACCCAATTCAATCAAAATGAGCCAGACATGTGCAATTTATACTGTGTACTTGAAGAATATTTAAAATTAGCAAGAAAAGCAAGAAAGTACAATTTCAAATATTCTTTACAGCCATAAAACTAACCAAAAGTTTTATCACTCCAGGTTCCATATGAGGCCACAAGGAGCCACAGAGTTAAACCAGGCTTCCACCCACAGGTCAAGGTCATCTGACAGATTGCTTTCATGATTAAATTGAGTCTGATATCTCAAATATTTATGCTAATTTTAGACACCATTCACATTGCTCAGATGAGTACATACTTTTAGAGAATTCCCTTATTCAACCGCCCATCTCATGTTTCAGTGTCCTTAAAGGCAATACAGGATGAGGGGTGTACATGCAAGCATATTTGGCCTCTAAAATCCTTATCGGTAAGAACAAGTGAGAAAAGGAGAAGAAAAACCAACAAAACAAAAACCAGAGGGTGAATTTTTAGAGCAGAGTTAAAAAGACCCTTACTTCTTCCAACTCCATCATGAGATAGCAGAACATTATAAATAGTGAAATCTGTGCACATGGCCCCCATGCTGTCCCTTGTGATAAGTACAATTAATTAAAACATTTTCTAAAGCTGTGCAGCTGGATAAGTGCATACTGGTTGCCTGTGCAGAGCACAAAAAAGCACAGAGTCAAACCTCACACACATGCCACATACAGAATTGCTTGAGGTAGAAGCTCCCTTCCTGAAGAATAGTGGGTTTTAAGGTGTGAAATAACTCCTCAAATCTAGTGGTACAAGTCACACTTGTGATCAATGTCATCTTTAGGAGTCCTGTTTATGTAAAAGTGTCTCACTGTTATAAAGAAAGTCGATTGAAAGAGTGGTCCATCTGTTTAGAGTATTTTTTATTTTCAAAATTCCTACTGAGTGAAATATGTATCCCTGCTAAGACTGCCCTTTCTCTACTAATTTACCTGTATGTGGCCTTTTTCAAACTGTATTTACATGTGAAGGGGTCTCCTTCAAAAAGTTTCTGATCTCTGTAGTTCTAGAGAAGCCAGAAAATTTCTCTCTGCAAATATTTTCTAGATCTGCCTCTCAGGAGCCAAGATTCAACAAAAATGAGTTGCCAGCTGCATGGAAGTTTTACATATGTAGCAAGAAGAGTAATGGAAAGAGAGCAACTGTTTATTTGTAGAAGTAGAAGCAAGCAGTCTAAATAAATGAAGCAACTGATAATTGTTTAGACATTCAGAGGTTTTGTAAACATTTCATTAAATTGATGGGATCTAATGCATCTTTCCAACATGTTCTTTGGAATATAGATATTTATATGGATAGGCCCTTTAGCAGATCTGTCTTCAGCATTTTGTTTCCAAATTAATGATGACGCAGAGACATCTACATCTCAAATAGCCACTGGTCCATGACTTTTGTGAACTTCAGTTTTGGGAATCCAGATCATCTCACAACTGTGGCTAAACAATATATATGCTTGTAAAACTTCTGCCATGTAGAAATGTAATCATTTATCATTCCTCAGTGTTTTTCAGGAGAACCTAACCTAAAGGAAACATAGAAGTACCTACTCAAAAATAGGAATGTCCACATCCAAAGCAAACCAAAGCTAAGGGTTGGAGATTCACTGCCCTTGACTGTTCCTACTTTAAGGTATCTGGTGATCTCAAATGCAACACCTATCACTATGACTCAGGAGAAGATCAGGTCAAATAAATTCACACCTTCTACAGCAATGCAAAGCTCATATAAAGTCAGGCATTGTTCTTACATCTATCTCCACATTTCTCCAGTGAAATCTTTTGAAGTGATTTCTTTGAGACTTCTGCCCACAATGCTGGCAGAAGTTGGACTATGTTAGTGGCAGCGTACAGCCAGCAGAAAATATGAAATAATTCTCTTTAGCAAAGGAAATTGATCCTAAGTAGAGCTGCTTGGTTTATCCAGCATGGTTGGAAAAATGTTTCCCTTATGTTTGGCTTTTGGCTGGGATTTAAACAGTCCACAGAGTTAATGGGGTACAAATCCCTTCATTCTAAATGCAGAGGAAGAAGCTAGATGAGTAAGACCTCACTATCCTCTTCATACTCAATGTATGATTCAGACTTTGTGCTATTGGGATCACCTGAGATCTGAATTCTGTTTGATTTATTAGAAAACCATGGGCACCTTAGAGGCCATGCTTTCTGAAAAAAAATGTGAAAATACGGGAAGATTAAAAGTTACTTTACTTTCATATTTTTAAGATAGTGCAAATGATAACTTGGATTACAAAAAAAATCATTAAACAAATCTGAATGGGTACCTTTTCCCTCACCTATTCAATTTAATTGCCTTGTTTTTAAGTCAGTGATCTCACAGCAGTATTTTTCTAGAAAGACCAGTCTGCCAATACTGATCAGTTAATAACGCAGAAGGTTCCTCTTTTGGTCACGTGACAAAACAAATGATGTCATCATGACAAAGCTTCCCTTTAAGTCAAGGATGTGCAGAAGTACACTGACTGCACACTGCCGTGGAACGTAACAAAAGCAGGCGTAGACATAGCACCTGCATTATGACCTAGTGCTGAAGACAAGGTGGAAAAGGTGGCACAGTGTGTTTGTTGTGCTTCTATAGAGGGTTAGAATGAAGATGATAAAGGACAAAAGAGGATTCTCAGACTAAAAAAGTCATACCTCTGTTAAGCAACACTATCAGATGTCTAATTATTGAAATATGAGAGGAATGAAGTACAATATCAAACCGCCCATTACCAGCCTGCTGTATCAAAAGCTTGGTAAATCTAAAAACAAGCAAAGAAACTCTTGTGAGAAGCTGAGGTAATATCAGAGCCCCATCATTTGTTTAAAGATGCAGTAGCATGAGAAAATTACTCACCCTTGATAACTTCACTACTAAGACACAGCAGTGTTGAAAGGAAGTGAGGGCTGCACAGGGGGTGTGAGAGCTGTATAATTTCCCAGTATGGGCTATACCTTAAAGCCATATGATGTGGTGGTAGGAGCTCAAATGTCCATCTTTGCACTACATAAAGGCTATACCTGCCTCTCTACTGAGCAGATGGAAAAACATTTTCTAAATGTGTGTTAAAAGAACCATTTTCATCCTCTTTACGGCCAGGGCCAACAAATTCCCAGCAGTTATACAATACATGCGATGCCTCCAAAACAATATTTCTGTAGCCCTGTTAGCTCTGAAGCACACACAGCACAAAATGTAGGAGATTAGACTTTTAAGACACAATTTCTAATAGCTGACAAATAATAATCTTTGGCTCTCAAAACTTTGGCAGGGAGCCATTTAAGAATTATAGGCTGAGCTTTGAAAGAAAAATGTGTTTTGAAATCCCATCTTTATTAGTTAAGCTATCATTATTACTATTCAATTATAGTACAAATGTGCAGCTTTCATAATGCAAAATACCACTTCAAAGTCTTTTGACAGGATTAGATGCGATGTGACTTTATTCAGGCTCAGTTCTTCAAGATACCAACATGCCCCAAATCCCCTTGAAACCTACTGACAAGGCAAATTGGAAGGGATGAGACATCTAAGAACAGCACAAAGGATCAGACAAGACTTCCTTGCAATTAACAGTGGCAATAATTAATACCAGTCAAAAATACTATTTCTGCTGGGTTGTTGTTTGGAGAAAGACAAGCCAACAGGACACACCCTTTTACAGGAATAAGAAAGAATAACAATTAAAAAACAGTAACCCTGGTAAAAAAGGCTGAGGAGAAGAGGTGGGATGAGAATTGAGAAGGAATCTTCTGTTTCAGTAATATTGCCTTGTTGATCTTCCCTCCCTCCACCATGTGGTTTCTATTTTCTTTTATTAATCCGTGCTTCCCCTCCCAACATTTTTTCATGTGGTTGCCAGTTTGAGGTCAACAAGTACTAAGAATGGACTGAAAAGAATTTCCAGGATGTTTTTTAAGACTATTAATAACCTTAGCAGCTATTCAAGCAAATAGCTCTCCATGTTCCTCGTACTCTAGGGTGTAAGCTCATCACTTCATGAGACTGACTCAGAGTTTCCTCATGTTAAAGGTTGTACAGACAGTCAGATACAGTGTGAGGTGTTGGAGACAAGACGTCACTTCCAGTGAGATGCTGAAAAACAAGTAGCCAGTACTGTACCCATCAATGGGAATGCTATCCAAAGGCAAGAAAACTCCAGAGACAGAAAATTCCACACACAGGCAGCCTCAACGCCCTAAGATGTAAGGTATTTCTTGGCAATATACAGCAAGACTTAAGTACTTGTAAGTGGGATCTACAGAAGACAGCCAAACCAGCAGACTGCCAGAATCTTCAGGGAGAGGTGGGACATCTGGAAGTCTATGACTAAGTGTCATTAGTACTGTGTCATGAAAACTCTGAGGAGCATCTCACACCAGAATGATCAGGGGAATTCATCAGAATCTTGAAGGAGAAAGGCAATGTCAAGCCCACAATGCAGTGAGTCATTTAAAGTAAAAGAGATCTGGTCTGTGATGCTCGGGACAACGCACCTCAAAATTACACCGAAAGTTTCTGTAAGGCACACTGCCAACCAGATGGTGATCTGTGCTTCAAACAAGGCAGAGTATCTCAGCTTCATATACCCCAGTACACTGCTTTAACAGATAGAAAGTGCAAATTGGGAAGAAACAGTCTCATTCCTAGCTGTCTTCTGTCCGAGACCTGACCTGGCAGATATGCTCTGAGAATGCCTTTAAAAAAAAAAAAAAATCGAAAAAAATTAAGGCCTGGAACATGAGAGAGGCCATGGAAGAGATGATCTGTGGACCTCTTGGAGGACCAGGCATGAGGCACCCTGAAGACACCAGGTGTGGCTGCTCACACACAGACAGATGCCTCTGTTTAATCCCCTCTGTTTCCAAGTGAATTGGACATCTGACCTTGAACTACCTAAAAGCAGGGCCAAAAATCTATTTTAAAGCTGATTTTTATAAATTGGAAATAATGTCTATTTTTAAAAAAGAGACTAAAACTTGCGCAGGAGGAAAAGAAGCACTATGCCAATTTTCAGAGTGATGTATGAGAGCATAAATTGCATGTCAGGAGGGGAATATCAGGGAGTTAACTGGTGAGTTCAAACCCAGAAGAATGCATGCTTGATAAAATATGCTATATTCTTCTCCTACAGACAGCAGCATTTGGGCACCTAGGGCTTTCCAGCATCCTAAGAAATTATGCAAATTGTTTATTTTTCCTCAAGGCTTTGCCTTGTGCTTTCCTTATTGAATTCGTAATTCCAAGGATATGTGAAAAAAAAGCAAACAAATACTTAGAAGGGACATTCAATTTATTTCTTGTCTCCCCCTCAAATGGCAGTTGCCTCATTCAAAACAGTAACCAGATGTAAGTAATGACCCAAACCTGCAGCTGACATGGCTAGAGCTGAAGGGCAGCAAACTATAGCTTCCACAGAGAAGAACAACACTCCAATAAATAATTTGTCTAAAGATATAGTTGAATAGCACTTTCTCTGGAGGAACTTTCTCTTTTCCACCTTTTTCTGCCACCTATTGCTCTGAAGAAGTGTTTCAAGCTTGTATACATTGCACCAACTTATCTCAGCTAAGAGCCTGATCCAAGCAAAAGAACCAATTTGTCTGGTCTGGCTGTAAAAATAGAAGATAGAATCTTAGAATCATGGAATAATTTAGATTGGAAAAGACCTCTAAGATCACCGAGTCTAACTATTAACCCTGCACTGCCAAATCCATCACTAAATCATGTACCCAAGCACCACTTCTACATGTCTTTTAAATAGGATTGTGACGCCACCACTTCCATGGGCAGGCTTTTCCAGTGTGGCTGACTACCATTTTGGTAAAGAAATTTTTCCCAATATCCAATCTAAACCTTCCCTGGCACAACTTGAGGCCATTTCCTCTTGTCATACTGCTGGTTACCTGGGTGAAGAGACCAACCCTTGCCTGTCTACACTTCCTTTCAGGCAGTTGAGACAGTGTTAACGTCTCCCATGAACCTCCTTTTCTCCCTCAGCCACTCCTCGTAGGACTCCTGCTCTAGCTGGCCATACCACATCATACACAATGCCATGGGTTGCTGCTTACTCTTTTTGTGTTCAGCATCACAACTCACTGAACACTGAACTGAACTCTGCTAATCTCAAGAGTAACTTCAGTGTTAAATGAGTGCTAAATACATACCATAAACAAAACGGGTTGCCTCCTTTTCCCAATCTCTCCAGCATGTGAACAAACTGGGGCAGACCTCCTGGCAGAGCCCACACATCCCAGCAGACTGGGAACAGGTATGACACTGCACTGGGATGGAAATTTTGATTGCTGGGCTTTTCTCCAAGCTAATTTATTACCTTAGGCAAGTTATTTAACCATTGTACTCAGAGCCCAATTTAAAAGCAAGGTGGTGATAATCCTTTTAACAGGCTTCTCTGGCCTTTCTAAATGTCCCTGGGGCCAGGGACTTTTTCTCGCTAGAGCTTGTTTCAGCCATGATCCAGATGGGGAGCTGAATGCCTGTGTAGTTCTTCTCTAATATACTGAGCACTCCCACGCAAAGGAGGACCCATTCCCCTCTCCCAGTTAACCCTCCTTTATTTTTCTCTGTATCTGTGCAATGACTGCTCCAATGCATTTACGTTTCAGCTAGTCCAACATTCCAAACATTATTTACTCATGTTATTGGAAATATAATAGCATTTTTTTCTAGTTCACAGACATGTTTTCATTAACTGTGGTTAAATTCCAGCTAATGCCATTACACGATCCCTACCTTCACTGGCAATTGCAGAGGAGTTAATACTGCATTTTCACTTCCTGCCTTTAAAAAGGAGACAACAGTATTGTTTCAAATTGTTCTGAGTATAGCACATTCCCTTCATAGTTTTGGTAAATCTGGGAAACCTTGTGAGATATGATAAAGGTCAACAGAAATCTATTCCCCATTGGATATCCCTAGAACAGTGTCTCCATTGGACGTTTTGAGCTCTGGTGTGTACATGAGTGTGAGTGTTGAGAGGAAGGCTGGCAAAAGCCATCACATTCTGGGAGGAGGAAAGGGGAAAAGGTGCAGTCCATTGAAAATGAATACAAAATAGATTTTATATCCTCTGAGCTACACCAGTAAGATGAGTCTTGGGGAACACAGCACATAAATTTTCCTCACCTCTAAAAATCCAAATGTTAATGCAGAGCTGGATGTAACTATAAGCCTGGACACAGGCGTGGTATGCTGTTCTCATAGCTGTAGAGAGAAAACACCTCTCTACCCACCTCTTAGCACAAAGGGATCTATACATCTACATCTATCCCTTAGCAACATCACACTCCCTTTCGAGGCAGCTCCTGCCCAGTGCCTCTCTCCAGACCGGATCTCTCCAAACATTCAGGCTCCATAGCCTCCATCCCTCTCTAGAAGGCAAAGCAGAGATGAAAGTCCTTCTTTGGTGGTCTTGGGCAGCAGAAAGGCCAAAGTGCATAGCTCTCCTCAAGCAGCACTTTACACAGTCAATCCCTCCCCACATGAGCCTGAATTGTACATAGTGTACAGGGAGAATGTGATGTAGCCCTCCATTCTCCCTCCAGTAAATTCACTCCTGATTATCACAGATAATTTTTTTGTGGTGGGTCATAAAGAGTGGAACAAATGTTGGTCAAGGGCATCATATTTTCAGATCAAAAGTATGCATTTATATCTTGAGTAGATTAGATTAGTTTAGGATTCAGGTGGGCGTGCATCTGCAGTTCGGGATGTCATTTCCTATTGATTTTTTCTAGCACATTATAAGGCAGAAGTTGGATACAAACAGTAGATGGTGGTTTTCCTGATGGCATGCTATAATCTTTGCCATATAAAGGATGGAGATGCCTAACATCAGAGCCAGAATGGTGCATCATCCATGATGGATATTCATTTCTAAGGCTTGTGAGCTCAGATAGGTACATTCACTGAGCTGGTCTGATTTCGTAGCTGCAGTTAGTTAATTTTATTTTAGATAGGTGATGGCTCACTCTGACTTTCCTCACTCAGACTTTGGAAGGCCAAATGGCTTTTTATTTTAATTGGACTCCACTTCCTCAGATTCTCACACAAACATTTAGCACAAAGCACAGACTGCTCTTTCCTCAGCCATCTGTCAGAGAAGCTGAAACCAATAATTTTCCAAGTCAAAAATCAAAGATCTGAAAATAATGTTAATGCATTCTAACCCCTTTATATATACTGAACAAGTCAAGCTGGAATTTGGGATGTCAGAAGGGGACACTATTCATCTTGCCCTTCAGCATCTTTAAACAATCGGAGTGAGGCTGCAAGATTAAGAACAGAAGTCTTCCCTCTTCTAGAAAGGCAATATCTGCTACACTGAAGATTAGGCAAAGAAACTGGTTTTTTTTGATGGATTTATGCTGACAAACAGAAGTGTGTGTACAGATGTGTATATTTAAATATACAGGTTTCTTTCTATGTCCAGGATGATTGCTTGCGATCACATTTCATCCTACTTGCCTTGGCAATGAAGTCTTTCTAGCCAGAATACTTTGTAAGGCCCATAGTCTACAGTCTTTTTCAGTCAGGGATGGAGACCCTGTCTTGCTGATGTAACGGACTTCAGTTTCCTGGAAGACAGGGGGTTTAGATGAAGCTGTCAGGAATGAGAATGATTAGACAAATTACTGACCTGTAAAATGATTACTTCTTCCATGTGACACAGCTAAGAGAGGAAACAGAACCTTATTTCAGCTTTCTGGAGCCTCCAGCCACCCTGCTGCACAGTGACAAAGGAGGAAGAAGCCATTGCTGTGTTTAACACCAGTGGCAGTTCTAGAGGTAAACAAAATTGCACTCTGTACTCAAGGCACTCAACTGAAAAGTTTTGTGTACAAAATACACACAATGAGCCTGTATTGTACATGTGTTTGTGCTTTTCATATTTGCCTGCATTGCACAATGTAGTCCTCTCGTAGTCCACAGATGTTAACTGTGTGTGTATCAGGAATTCTATTTTTGCAGGACTTTTCCAAAGAGGAATAGACATATAAAACAGTTAATGGGTCAATCACAGAAGTGATGAGGACTAACAAATTGCCTAGGAACAAGAGAATTGACATTTGGTAGAATCATTCTCATCCCAGACCAGTTTTTAAATGAAAGATCATCTTTACACAGAGGCTTGGTGTAGTGGAAAGATGTGAAAACTCTATCTGATTCTCTCTCCAACAAAGAAATTGTTTTTCTCTTTGTTAAATTTAAACAAATGCTTTTCAGAAAAGTTTTCCTAGTGCAGCTTTTCCAAAACATCTACTACAAAATCAATGCTTGATACTCTCATTCACAATATGTAGCACTTTTTTCCCATGAATTCCTACTGCCAGCAGACCACCCAAACAACTATAGGCAGAGCAGCAAGTACTTCACTTTTACCCAGTCTATGACACACTGCCTATGTTTATCCCGCAGTTTCTGTATGTGGCCACCCAAAAGGCTCACAAACAACTAAAGATAGCAGTTTCTTCATTTCCAGGTTCCATTCTCTGCTCTCTGCTCATTTCAAATCAGCACCACAATATGCTGGCTGGAGCATGCAATCTCCAGAGTAAATCTGAAGGGTTAAATTCCTACTGAAGATGATCAGCATTTCAGTGTTCTGGTGACATACTAGTACCTCTCCATTATCACTGTACCCCTTATTTAGTAACAATAACAAAACTATTGAAAGGAGACAACACCCTCTTTGTCAACATGACTTTGCTCTTAGAATGGTTTTTATGGCTTAGAAAATACTGGGCAAAATTGATCTCAGAGGAGGATATCATTCCTGTCCAGCCAGCAAGGATAAATTACCATCAGCTTTCAAAAGCAGCAGTCTATCTTTCCAGCCCTGTGAGCCAAGCAGATGGATGCCTGGATGGACAGTGTGGGGGTAGCCATAGTAACCATCATCCTGTGAAGCTCCTGCTCCCATCTCTCTATCACTGCTGGGGAATAAAGCCAACAGCTTGCCTCCAGGGTGCAGATATCCGGTCAGATCGTTACCTCCCAGCTCCAGCTGGGGTTTCTATTTCTTTTCAGCAGTTTTCTAATCTCACCTCGTGTGTCTTCACTTTATAGATTGTGAGTAAAATTCAGTCCCAGAGGAAGATGCCTCGAGCAACCGGCTTCCCAGCTGCTGCAGCTCATGTCATGGATGGATGCAGCGGTGCCTTTTACTCCTTGCTAGGAGCAGGAAGCCGCTGAACTCACCTGGAGTACTGTATGGCCCATGAAGAAAGGTCGGGGTTGACCCAACTCCCAGGTTTGTGCTGTACTGATTTCTAAGGGAGCTGATTGAAGGGTGCCCTCATGCAGACACCAGCCTGGCTTGATAATAGCCCTGAAAGGCAGCTGCTAGGCTTGGATGTGGGAGAAGGCTTCTCTGCCAGTGACCAATTGTGTTATCCACCTCATTTTCCTTTAAGGTTTTATTATCATTTTCATCGGGGGCAAAAGTCTTTCTCAAAGCAAAATTTAGTGATACCTGAGGCAACTCACCCAGCTACCCTGGATGCACTCAGAACATGCCTGCTGAAAAGCAAATATAACCGGCCTGCTCCTGTTTTGGAACCATGGAATAGTTGGGACTGGAACTTAGTTTTGTAGGCCATCTAATGCCATCCTTTTCTATAGCTTGTACTTCATCAATTTGTCTGTGAGGATGTTATGGGAGGCAGTGTTGAAAGCCTTGTAAAGTCAAGATAAACAACATACTGCGCCTTGCTCATCTGCTGAGCCAGTTAATTCACAGTAGTAGGCTGCTGGGGCAGTCAGGCATGATCTCCCTTTCATAAATACACATGCACTACTCCCAGTCATCTTCTTGTCCTCTGCACATTCGGAAATGATTCCTAGAAGGATTTGCTATTTGTTACATCACTTTCCCAGAGATCAAGGCAAGGCTGATTGGTCTGTAATTCCCTGCATCTTCCTTCCTGCCTTTCTTGAAGAAAGTGGGACATCTGCTTTCTTCCGGTCTTTGGTAAACTCCTCCAGTTGCTGTGGCACTTCACAGGCAATTAGGAGGAGCCTCACAATGGCATTGTCAGTTCTGGCTTCCTCTGTCAGGTCTCACAGACTTCTTTCTGTCCAGTTGGTTTAAATGTTCCCTGTCCCGATCCTTCTCCACAAAAGGTCTTTCTTTTGTGGAGAAAGTCTGGTTCTAGATTTTCTGGTAGTTTCAGAGATCTAGAACTCCTGAAGGCAAATCTTATCCGTGGAGAACAAGAGAGTGAATATATGAAGACCAGTGAGTGTCTGCATCCTCGTACTGCAAACTTGCTTGAATTGATGGATGTTTGCTTTGTTTGAAGATACTCTGAAAACCAGCCATAAGTCATAGTTGTATTGACTGCCAGCTACTGCTGGTGACCTGATCTACCTTCAGGAGCTTAATTTGCTCAGCAGTCACCTGGAGTCAGTCAGTGTCACTCTCTGCAGCTCCACCCTTAAAATAGTCCTTGGACCTCAGCCAAAACAAAAATCAAACCACTTCCAATTCAATTTTGGTAACTGTGATTTTTAATTTTAAAGCTTGATGAGAATGAGTAGATTAGGTTAAAACAGCCTGTACTGAAGAGCCTAATTCAAGTTTTCCCAGCACACAGCTTTAAATACCATTGGCTTTATTAGCATGCATTGAAAGGACAGACATAAATTACCGAATAGTCGTCACCTCCGTCCTTCCCACTCTTGTGAAGATTTGGAATTGGCTAAAACATGCCAGGTTTATAAGTGGAAGAGGGCAGGTAAAGGGAGTTGGAAACCACCCATCATTGCCTCGCAGCACAGCAAGTGCCCCATTCAAGGGGAGGGGCAGGGGCTATGCAGACCTGCTCATCCATCAGTGCTGCAGCTGCATGCAGCCCTCCCGCTGCCAACACATGGACCCTGGTGCGTGCTGTCCCCTCCGGGCTTTTCATTAGATAAGCAGCTGAATGTTTAGATTTGTTTGTACCTTTGCTTTGCAAGGCACACATCTGAAATCAAATCCCTCATATTAGCGGAATGGCTTCTTTCGCCTTACTCTTTGTTTCTTCATTCTCCCCCTCACTTGATTCTTGCAGGTTATATTTTTGAATTGCAGAGGTGCTAAGAAAAAGCTTACAAATATATTGATAATTCTGTATAAATAGCAGGGTTTGAATAATGGCCCCTAGAAACACACGCTGTGAAAGGAGGGGAAAACCAAATATTGAACAGCTGTTCATTAGAAAAGCACCAGCTATTCCGTGCCCCGAAAGACACAGGAGTCCTGTGAGGGGAAAACACTGCATGACCATGTAATTAAAGTCTCTGTGAGAGTGTCGCAGAGGGCTGCAGCAGGGCTACACTGGCTTTGCAAGCCTGGCACTCTCCGATTGCCATTTTCTGGTGTCAGAAAACAGTAATCCAGGCTCCCCGGGCCACAAACTGTGCTGCGGTTCCAGGAACACTTTCCGGGGGGGGAGTCGAGAGCTCAAACATGACACTTGAGCCTAGGGGAGAGGTGGCAGAAGCGTGTTTGACATCCTCTCGCTTGTGCACAGAGTCAGGGTGAGACGCTTTGTGCGGGCAGATATCTGGGTTTCTCTGCACTCTGAAGCAACACGCACCAGTGCAATTCCCTGGGTGTGTTCGTGAGGCCACTATTGATTGTCCGTGTGCCTTACCTGCACAAGTATACAGTTCTGCCAGAACATTTTAACACAGGTAAAATAATTCATTCCTCTCTGGTTCCATTTTTGAAAACAGTGGAGCTCTTTTGAAAGCAATTTAGGAATGAAAAATCAGCTTCAGACAGACATTCAACATGAAAAATTTCATGTCTGGAGGGTATATCTGGCACAGCCACCAGCAGTTTGCAGCAGAGGTGCATAACAGAAGCATTGAGCAAAACAGACCTGCCCTAAAATACTAATGTTGATTGAAAAGCCATGATTTTATTCTTGTGTTCGTGGAATATAGGTGCTTAGAGGGCATGACTGATCTCCAGAAGTGCTGAAGAAGGAAGAGCAATTGCTGTTGGATTGCAATCACTCCCAAAGCTTTCTGCAGAGAAACACAAGAAAAAAAAAAAAAAAGCATTTTTGTATTCTAAAGAGATATAAAAATACCACAAACATGGACCTGCAGTACTGGCTTTCTGAGCTTGTAGTTATCCTACAACAATTTTGACTCAGGTTAATGTAAAATGAGCTTTGTAAGCTTATAAACTAATGAAGGCAAAATGCTAAAGAATCCACTGTGAAATTGCAAGGAATTCTGTTGTTGCTTTCTGCGTTTAGTTTTACTCCTTAAAGCTCTGCAAAGCACTTTTGAAGCTATACAAATCATTGACGCTCTGTCACACCTAGTCCCGTCTTCTGTGGCTTCAGTGGTTGCTTTTAGCTTATGGCAGGAGCTGGGGAAGGTGCAAAGCCACCTTTCTGCATGGGTGAGTAGGAGGAAAACCATTCTTTGGAAATTTCCCCTCTCCAACATGTGAAATTTACTTCCTGCTTCCCCCAGTCTCCCCAGGAGGTACCCCTGTGTCTCACAATGGCTCCAGGGAAGCTGATTCTTGCTGTAGTGCTGCACTCATCTTGTCTCCAGGCATTTTCAGTCCACTGCCACCTATCTCAGTTTGGTAATCCACACTGAGCCAAAGCCTTGTCTTCTGCAGCTCTCCTCTGAATCACCATCTTAGCACTGGCACCTTTTGTCAAAGACAACATATTTAATGCAGAAATTGGTTTTTTTCTTCCTTTTGCCTTTTATCTTCCCCTTTATTTCCTTTATCAGCATGAGTTATGAATTTGTACAGATGTTCTGCACCTATGGATTTCCTGTGTGACTAGCTTTAATGTAAAGGAGTAAGCACTGCAGGTCTGTCTATCAGTATAGATAAGTAGCTGTGTGTGTGTATATATATATCTATGCACGCAGCAATACAATTATACATGTATATAGAGAAGGAACACAATATAAGTACACATAATTACAAGTATGTAAATAAAATGGAACAGCTTGAATCTAGTGGAAAATTATTTTTAAAAAAAAAAATTAAACTTCCAGTTTCCACTAATGCATTGAGCATCTGCAAATACAGCCAAATGCTCATTTTAGTAGCAGAGTAAAAAACCACAGACTTCCTATTTGATTCAAATAACTGTGTGAAAGAATTTCCCCAAGATAAGGTTATTTGCTTTTGGAAACAAAAGCCTCTGTTGAACATGGATGCCGATGCTTTCTCCTGGGCAGCTGATGCCACAGCCTTGGCAGAAGCAGATGGCCGACAGTGCTCCCAGAAACAGCTTTGATCTGTGCCGATTGGTCCCTCCAAAATTGCTTTACACTCAGTTTCTGTGTGGAGTGAGGATATTCTGGGATCCCTCAGGAGAACAAGGTGCTTTCACAACCCCACTTGCTATCCCTGAGAGCCAGGTGTCCCTCTTTGGTGTCATGCAGAGGGATACATTGGCAAACCGAAGCAGCAGGGAGATGTGTTTTCAGGCTGAGAAACTTCCAGAGAATGATTATTTCATAGATGCCTTGCAGACTGGGTACCACCACTCATTTATCTTCTCCATCAACACTTGGTTCACCTCAGCTGTACAAGACATGGGTGAGACCCAGCCTTTTACAGCTCAGTATCTATTGCAACACCAACCATGCTAGAGAGACAGCAAGTATCTCAGGGACAGAACCCAGGGGGCCAGGGTGCCCGCTAGTCTGCAGCAATCCGGCTCTAGGAGTCACGAGGCTGCTGCCAGGTGAGAATCAAATGCAATAATTAGCAGTGAGTCTCCAATGTACCATGAAAAAAAATTATCTGAGTCCAAGTTTTGAATAAATTGCTTCTCAGTATATGTACCAGTGGGAAATAAATATGCTTTGGAGTTTTTTCTGGATCCCTCAAGAAAGACAATTAATATCCATGTTACGGTATAAAAAAATAATCACCAAACTTGCCATTATTGCCAAACTCTCAACTTTTGGGACCCAAAATCCCATCCCTTTTGAAAGTGTAAGAAAACACGAGCTGCCACTGTTTCACAGGATTTGCACCTGGATATTTCTTCCCTTTAAAAGAGATGCATGAGGAGTATACCAAGTAAAGGTGTATATAGAGACACTTCTCCTTCAAATCACATGCTACTCTGGGAATTGCAAGTGGTGCTAATGACATTTTGGTATTGCTGCTTTGTATCACCACAGCAGCTAGACATAGAATTAGGTTGGTATAATTACCCTTAAAATAAAAAGCACACTCACATTTGACTGGAACATTTTGCTCCAGTGCCCTGTTGCTGCCCCTTTGAGGTGCAAGCTGGCTTCCAGGGAGTTGCACTTACTCGTCTCTGGTCTCCATTCTGTCCTGTAAAGAATGAGAAGGTGCAGTTATGAACTGTAAGTATTGAAAGGATGGAGCCATTGCCATAATTCTGCCCTGGGAAGGGGCCAGGAGGGAAAACCCAGGCTGTTGCTAACTTGTCTTCTCTTCAGTTCCTGTACATATACTGACTAGCCCTGAGCACAAGTAAGGTAATATTTAAGTGGCTACCACCATTTCACCTCCACCTTACCATGCTTGCACTCCTCTTGTACACTAGATAAAATGGCAAGTCCAGGATGGAGAAGAGTCTATTGCTGCCCATGTTGCCATCTTTATGTCATCTTGGAAGACACATTTTCTGAAATTTGCAGCTGTATTTCATTGCTTGTAGCTCAATTTCCCCTTTTCTGCCTTTGCATAAAGAAAAAAACAGGTGAACCATTTTCAACCCAGTTGCAAACATGAATGCAGCCTATTTGTACGACCTGTTTCTCAGGTGAGAAATCAAGTTCAGATAATCTGCCTGATCCCAGTCTTGCTGAGGTTGATTGCAGTGGTTACTAGCCCGAAGCCTGGCCCTGCTGCACACCCCAGCATAATTCCCACTGACTTTAAACAGGTCCCAGGTCTGGCACAATGTTTCCTGCGGGCTTGGCATGAGACTTTAAATCAGTGTACAAAGTCACTTGAGAAGCTGTCGGCAGTCAGAAATGAGTCATTAGTATGCTGCCAACACAGTATTCAGTGACAAAACCCAGCTGCCACTGTAGTCAAGAATGCAGTTTCTTTAGCACTACTGTAAGTCTTATTAGCATAGAAATCAAGTGTATGTATGTAATTGAATTTCTTTGTCACTTCCTACTATGAGATTTTCCATCAATCCTGATTGTTACTAAATTTGAACTAACAGCCCATATTTGCACTTAAGCAACATCTGAAAGAGGACTACACAAAGAACGACTTTCCTAAGGCAACACATCCTAGAAAACAGCAGCTGTGCAAAGGCAAAGGCAAGCAATATTTCATTTTCCTCTCCATACCACCCTATCTCTTGGCACCCCTGATGTAAATCTGGGTTCTGCTGGCAACTTTGCATTTTCTCTCTGCGGAAAAGGGCTGCGACACAGCCAGTGCAAGAGTAGGCAGGGGCTGTCCCCATCAGGAGAGTCTGTCTGCAGATTTGTCAGGATGTTGTGCTGGTTGGTGTTGATTAGGAAGTGAGATAATACTGTAAAGTTTATTTTAGGTCATGATTAAACTCAGCTTCTAGAAAAGAAAGAAGTAACAAAGCCAAGAAAGGAATAAAAAAGGTGTTGAGGAGCATAATTTCAGGATTGACTTCAGGATTGACATAGGAATGGCTGTTCAGAGGCAAAATGAGTCACAGAAACAGATAAAAGGGTTGTGTCTGCAGATTTGCTGTGCTCAGGGTAGGTAAGGATTAACTAATCTAGCCTAGAGTAAGACTGCAGCCACCATTACTGTGGCTGTCTTTCTCAAAGGACTGTATTAATCCAGATAAACCACATGGCCATATTTTCCTATATTTTCCAAGCATAACTATGGTCAAAACCACTGACACCTGATGAGGTGGAAAAAAGATGGTGAGCAAGGAAACAAATATCCTCTCCCTGTACAGATGGTCATTGCAGACCTTGGTTGGGTTGTGTTGCTAACAACTCTGTTGTGTACACATCTCTCCAGCTTTGCTACTAAAACAACACTTCCCCAAGGTCAGTGTCTAAGTCATCTGCAAAGCCATCCACCCTTACCCATGAACTTGAGGAACCAAATCTCATAACCCTCAGGCAGTCTAGTGCCAGAGTGGAGCGGGAGCCAGGGTACAAGACAGATCCAGGTATCAAAGGATCAGACAGATTAAGGATCATCCTGACACGTAAACCAGTTTCTCCCCAGATGTCCACAGAGTTTCAGGGAACATGACTGTCTCTCATACAGGTCTCAGATTTTATTCCTGGTTTGTTTGGTTTTTAATTTTCTATAGTGATAACTGAAACTAAATGGAGATAACAGGAGCAGAATAACTTCTTATGTTCAATGCTCTGTAAGGGCAGATCATAATGAGATTTTTCCCAGTATGTTGCAATACCACGGAATATTAGTATTATGAAACAGATATCATCACCCCCTGATGGGAGTGAGCAGACGAAGAGTTCACTTCAGGGTCCAAAAATTCCCACTGCATTTTTCATTTCTCAAGCAATAAGCCCCAAGATCAGGTGTCTTCTAAATCAGTTGGAATGAAGGAGTAAGCTCCTTCCTTCCTTCCTTGCCACAATGCCACAGTACAACAGAAACCAAGAAACATCCAGGATGAGCTAATTCTCATCATGAGCCCTGAACCTTAGTCTTCTCTTCCAATGAGCAACCCTGAGGCCAGGCTGGACTTTCCCTTTAGGGAAACATGAAGGAGGAAGGGAGTTGGTAGGTTGTGTGGGTAGCATTAGCTTTTCCCTGGAGTTTTCATCCATGCTGCTGATTAATTACTCCACCTTGGTCAAATTGAGTCACTGCGTCTCCCCTTGGATTGCTGTAAAATTGATTTTTTTTTTCCCCAGGGTTTATTTATCATTATTTCGTTTTTCACTTTCGCTGCTGGGAATTTCTTTTGTTACCGCAACTTCAGTTATTATAAGGTCAGTTCCTTTTAAATTTTACATGAAATCTCAGATGTAAAAGGTAATAATTTAGGAAAATATAAGGATTTCAAAGAAAGGAAACTGATCTGATGGTTACAGCAAGGCTCTATCAGCAAAGGCTGGGAGACCTCCCATGCTACCCTGTGACTTCCTTTGCCTTCCCAGCTCAACACCAAGCAGATGATAGCCTACACTCTGAAAAGAAGGGTGAATTTTGGAGGCATGAAGTAGTTTCAGTTAGCATCTGTAGAGTGCTGTCTGCAACAAGACCTTTCCAGGCATTTCTGCAAGAGTATGGCCCCAGCCCTGTCCCTCAGATGGTGTTTTAGGCACTAAGTAATATAAACTGGAGGTTCCTCTGATCTCAACATTGCATTTCTCAGATCCTGTTGCAGATACTAATTATCCCCAAGGACATGGAGTGCATTTGCTCCAGCAAAACACTTAGCACTAGCTGATGCTGCCAGCCTGTCTCTCTTGGGGAGTGTTTTTCTTTTTTGGCCAGTTTGTTAACTTAGTAAATATTTAGAAATCCAAGTTTTTTATAAAACTGTAAAACTGCAACACTAGATGCCGTTCCCTTTTGTTCAAAATTGTTTACAGAAACAGGCACAATTATATTAAGATTCCTAGTTAATACTCACTGTGTTAAAGGCAAGAGATCCCATGTAAAAAAGGGATGGAAAGAAAATGGGAAGTTGTTACAACAGAGTTCAACAGTACCTTGTAGCCCATGTAGCTGAAGCTCTAGGAGGAAACCTTTTCCTAAACAGAGAACAGAAAGAGTTCAAAAGTAAGGCAGAGAAAAGGAAGGTTTAAGACAGAATATCAAATATTAATTTTCAAAAGGTGACAGAAAGATGGGAGGAGGCTGCCTGTAGCCCATGCCACAGAATGCCAGGTCATGCATGGCTGTAGGGAGACATCTCTGAGGAATAGGACACCTCATGCCCAAGGAAGTGCTTTTGCTGAGCCCAGGCCCCTGGGTTTCCCACCCACTGCTGCTCTTTTTGCTGCATCCCCATTATGCAGTAGTGCCTAGCAGTCTTTCCCCACCCTGCAAGGGGCTGATATCCCTTCTCCAAGAATTTATATCTGTGGGAGTCGTCAAACCATAGGAGCAGTTACCCAATGGGCAGAGGTCTCCAAACCAAAGCAAATGCAGCAGACATCAGACAGTCCAGTTGCAAAGTCCAGGCTTGTTTTGGAGGAAACTCCTGATTCCCACCCATCTTCAGTAGGCCTGAAGATTAAAGAGAGTCCAGAACACAACAAAAAACATCCACAGGGACTGTGGTTCCCTCGAAGAAATGAAAAGCATCTATTGGTAACAGGCATTCTAAGGCTTATCTTCAGACTATGCAGCCCAGGATAGGAAGAAAAAAAATTCAGGAAGGCTTCCCAGTCCCTGTAGTTGCTGTGGCTCTGCTATGAGCAACACCCACGGTGGGTGGTTAAAAATGTTTCACAGGAGTGTCCATAGGAGTTGCCACCATCTCTAGCTGCTTTGTGAATGAGCCTGGAGCTGTTACACTCTCACCAGCAGCATCTTGCATCACCTTTCTTTCTTTATTGAAGCAGTGCATTGCTATTTAGCCAACCTCTGGAGTTAGCTGAAGCAAAAGAGGTAGAGGATGATGCAGAAACAGCTTTGTTTGGCCAGATCCAGTTAGGAAGGTTTGCCTAGAGCAGACATAATGCTGGAACAGCGTGAATCTGTGATGCCTTAGACTGCAGATAGATTTGCATGCTCCAACATGGAGAGGAAGCTCCAGTTATACAGCCAGCCCACAGGCAGGCAGTTCCACCTTCAAGTGTCCTGGCAGAGGTCAGCAACTGTACACCCTGAAATTTCTTTAATCATGGGACAATCACTTTCCAGTGCTTTGAATAACCACCTATTTTAGAGAGGACCAACCCCAGAGAGTCAGCTCCTTTAAAAGGAAGGCTAATAGCATGGCTTCCAAAGCACACACATGGGTTGTCTGAACCAGCTATCAAGATGATTCTTTATGGTAGTATAACTTACCTTCTCACAATGTATGAGACTCTCAGTGGAGAGACTTCCTCACAGATAACGGACTAGGGAGGCAATCTTCTTGCTTACTTCATTAAGGACAGAAAGCAGAGAGTTAGGAATTCATATCACTGTGTATTAATTCCCTTTTCACCTGCCACCACAACCAGTCAGAGCAGGACAAAGAACAAAGGAGTGGAAGCACAGTGCTTCTGCACAGTGTTACACCACAACCCCATCATGAGTGCTCCCAGGTGTATTGGGCTAGTGAGGTGAGGTTCTGGTAGTGGAGGGGAGGGCGGAGTGGGTGCTACAGGGATGGCTTCTGTGAGAAGCTGCCAGAAGCTTACCCTATATCTAGCAGAGTCAGTGCCAGCCCACTTCAGAACGGGCCTGCCACTGGCCAAGGCTGAGCCCATCAGGAACGATAGTAACAGCTCTATGATAACTTATTTAAGAAGGAAAAAAGTTATTGGGCAGATGAAAATTCCAGCCAGAGAAGAGCAGAGTGAGAGCCTGTGAACAACAATGCAGACACCAAGGTCAGTGGAGAAGGAGGGGGAGGAGATGCTCCAGGTGCAGGAGCTGAAGTTCCCCTGCAGCCCGTGGTGATGACTATGGTGAAGCAGGCTGTCTTCCTGCAGTGCATGGAGTACCATGGGAGGACACCTGGGAATCATGGACCTGGAACACATGGGAATCCCCTGCAGCCCATGGAAAAGCCCATGCTGGAGCAGGTGGGTGCCTGAAGAAGGCTGTGAACCCATGGGGGCCTGTTTTGTAGCAGGGTCCTAGCAGGAACCTGTTGATCTGTGCAGAGAGGAACCCACATTGGAGCAAGATTTCCTGGTAGGACTTGTGGCCCTGTGGAGCACCGACACAGGAGCAAGCTGTACCTTAAGGACTACATCATGTGGAAAAGTGACCCAAGTTGCGGCAGTTCATGGAGAACTATTACTTGTGGGATGGACTCAATCTGGAGGAGTTCATGGAAGGCTATCTCCCATGTGAGGGATCCCAGACTGGAGCAGGGAAAGGACTCATCTCTCTGAGCAATGGCAGAAAACATCTGTAACAACTGACAGTTATCCCCATTCCCAATGGCCCTGCGCTGCTGGGTGGGAAGAGGTAGAACTTGTGAACAAGGAAAGGGTAAGGAAAAGGTGCTTGTAAGATTTATTTTACTTCTCGTTATCATGCTCTGATTCTGTTAATAATAAATAAATAAAATCTAAATAAATAAATATCCCCACTTGGAGTCTGTTTTGCGCATGATGTTGATCAGTGAGTGATCTCTCCTCATCTCGACTCATGAACCCATTGTTATATTTTCTTTCCTCTATCCAGTTGCAGAAAGGAGTAAGAGAGTGGCTTTGTGTACCTGGCTAACCCTCAGTATGAACCCACTGCAGCACTTTGAAGGAATAAGTAGTCATTATCCTATTTTCTGTCAAGAGGCATGGGACAATCCATGGGATTTGTATCTCTGTAGATCTTCTTTAATAGTGCAAAATTTCTGAATATGAAAGGAGCCCTCATGGATGACAATACACACTCATATACTTCTTCCCCTTTACATTTCCCATCTTGTTTCAAATCTTTGCATTCTTTCTCTTTTGAAAAATACAGTTCAGTAAGATTCAAACTCTTCCACCATGGCAGGATAGGTATCTCCTTTGCACAGGGCTGAGAGGACAGAAAAAGGATACTCTAGGATGTACTTCGTGTCAGAGGATCCAAAGACATGTGATCAACAGTGTAATGTACGTGGGGCCTGGTACATCATCCTAATGCGCTTTAACAAGTGTGCATCAAAATCACATGGAGGGTAGAAATGCATTAGGACTGCGGCTGTACCTGAATCTGCTGATTCAACTCTCAAAGCTGCATTAAGCAGCTGTATTCTTTGAGCTGTGCAGATGTCTATTTTAATCATCTGTCTTAAAATATCAGCTGGTTTTACACCCTATTCACAGAAGCTGAGTTGATTTCTCCAAGCACTGCCATCCAATCAAAACTGCAAACAGGCAGGCAGGAAAGAGGGAATAGAGAAAGTTGTTTTCATTTGTAGTTATTCCTACACACCTTGCACAGCTTGAGGCTCAAACACCTTGGGAGGGTATAGATGCAGAATCCGAGCCTGCCATCTGGATGAGACCAGAGGGACTCTTTTATTGGAGAACTGAAACATGGCCAATTGAGGCAAAACCCTCAGCAAAAGCAGAGATTCAAGTCAGCAGAGAGATGTCCCTTATCTAAGCCTTCCTCCTTCTATTCTGACTTGCTGGCTAAGACACATGGTTCTGAGAATCTGAGAAGCAGAGAAGCTGTCCCTTTATGTGGTAAAACATCCTGCCACAAAACAAGTTTTAGTTTGACTTTTGTAATATTGCTCCTCTCTTAAGGGCTTTTCTCCCTGCCCAAGGAGGAGGTCAGCCTTTGTCCCCAGGGCAGTGACTGCAGGTGAGGCCAGGAGAATCATCCGCTTGACTCACAGTGATCCTTTTTACTACAATTACACCCTTCAGGATGGAGTTTAGGGTCTTCCCGTGTCCAGCCAGCTTTTGCAGACACCAAATCAGACTCTGCAAGGCACCTGTGTTTAGAAGGGTGGGAGGAGGCTTGCCCTCTGGACACAGCAATCTCTCATCGCAGTGAAACAGCTTGAGTGAATTACGGTTTCTGATGCAGCACCATGCAAAATCATCAGGTTCTTGGCATGTGAACAACTGTCCATATATCTCAGAGAGCCAACTGACAAACAGATTCTGAGGGCTTTTACACTAATAAATGCTAAATAATTTTTAGCTGTTGTTTTCAATTTTCAAAGCCTGCTTTGTCCGTGAAAATCCACACTCTCTTAACTGTGGCATGGCAAACACTGCTGACAGTTATTCCACATTTACGACACATCACGCTAGGTGGTCCTATCTCAGGGCAGTAGGCAGCTGATGGGTTAGGAGGGGAAACTGATATAGCCTAACCATGAGATCTTGCTGCCTGCCTGGGAAATAAAGGACACCAAAATATAACTGCGTGGGAAGGACTTCTAAGAAGAATTTGTCCCAAACCATTTCTGGAAACAGATGATAACATTATTTACTCAAATACAGGAAGCTCAAGATTGCAATGAATGATGAAAGGCAAGAACTAAGAGTGAGAGAAATATGTCCTTTCCCCTCCCCCTTCCCAAAAGATAGAATTAAAAACCCCACCAGCAAACCCCAGGTTATTGGGCTACGCACTCATAAGCTGATATATACCTCTGTGTTTGTGTATGTGCACATCTCATACCCACACCCGGCCCCCCTTGGATCCTAATGCCAGGGGCTTTTTCCAAAACCGGGCACAATATCCCACAGAGATGAGTCCAGCTGTTGGGATCTTTCCCAAAAATCAAACACTGCAGCATTCAAGTTTTTCTGGCCTTTTGGTAGTTAATCTTGGGATACTAGGAAACACCCTCCAATGAGAAGGGATGGGAAGTGATGGGATGTGCTTAAAAGCCTTTGTATTTATTTATTTATTTATTTGTGTTCATGTTTATGTAAACTGTGCATAAATCTGGATTGAACTTTGGGAGACTGAGTTCTCAAATACAGAATCCAGCTGTTTGAAATCACAAAGAATGTACGTTCCCACCAGCAGTGTAAAGCCAAAATATAAAAAGGCAAATAGCCCAGCTAGATGAAGGAGGGGCTGAGAGGGGAATAGCTCTCACGGAGAGGCATCCTATTTTCTTGTGTACTTATTTTTTTTAATGTTGCTGCCTGATCTGTAGGGGGAGGGGAAAGAAAAAATTAAAAAATGCTGATTATTTTGGAATCCACAGCAATCTGATGCATGTCTCAAGCCTCCACTCACAGCAGTTCCCAGCCGTGGTCTCTGTTATGCTCAAACCAAGTGAAAGCAGCACAGACCCTGGATGATCTGTTATGGCAATAGCCTGACTAATTTGGATTCAGCAACATTTTATTTCTCTCAGCAGTGCAAATCATCCTAGCCACTGTGATTGTGCTGGAAGACCAAAGAGTTCCTCTTCATCAACTTCCATGGCTCAATGTCCCCACAGAATCACAGGACCCCATATATTGTGCTGGAAGGGCCATTTAAAGGCCATCTAGTCCAACTGCCCCTGCAGTAAGCAGGGACATTTTCCACCAGACCAAGTCACTCAGAGTCCCATCCAACCTAACCTTGAATATTCCCAGGGATGAAGAATCTATCCATCTCTCTGGGCAACCTCTTACATGTTACTGTTCCTCATTGTAAAAGGCTTCTTCCTTATATCTAATCTAAATTGACCCTCTTTTAATTTAAAACCATCACCTCTTTTAGTGAAATCTGTGAAGATTATAGTTATTATTACAATAGAGACCACAATAAAGGTTTTGACAATCTGCTTTGATACCTAAATGTAGAATTGGGATTATAATGCAAAAATATCAGTTCAAGTGGGAAAAAGGTTAATGTATCCTTAGGACATGCATGTACTTAGCTCGAACCCTAAATAAGCTGTGCAGTAAGTGCGAGTACATGGATTAGCAGGTTTCCATTTCCTATCATAGTCATTTGCACACACACAAAATTTATTGGTAGAAAGGAATAACCAGGGGTGAAGTCGGCAATTCAGAAGTTAATTACTATCATTAAGAAAAAAATCCACTTCAGGCACATCAGCCTTAAAACTACTTGGAAATCGCCCTTTAAGAGGTGGAAGCAGTGAACAGCCATAAATAGAAGCTCTTCAGTCTCTGATACAAAAAGTGTGATGTGATACAAAGTCTGTGATAAAATTTCATTGCAAAAGTGCCTCATAAAACAAGAGAAGGGGCAAATCAGTTCAATGAACTCTGAGAGGCCCCAGACTCAGAGAGATCTCTCACTCATGCGTAAGATATTTTATCCTCTGGCAGGTCTGTGTCTGTGACAAGTAAGCTGACCCGACTTACACCAGTACTTCATCAGTAATAAGTGAGTTCTGGTCCCTGCAACGTTGGGACCTTGATTTTGCCACTACAGAAAACTCCCTGAATCATGTACAAACCCTTTGCAGCTTGGAGGCTGATACCATCCGCCTGCATAACCCAGTTTTCTCTCCTCCTGTTTTCCAGATAGGAGCTCGAAGGGAACAATGCTTCTCCAAATCTCCCCGGGTGGCTCTGCATCCTTTCAGCAGTTAACACCACTTTTCCTAGTCCTCAAGCAGGTCTTTGTTCGTCCTTGTTAGGTGAATAGCTGTGGCTGAGCAGAGGTAGGGATAGTCCATGTGAATGGATACACCTTGGGGACAAAGTTAACAAACACTTCATCTGAGCACATGCAATTGCTTCCTCCTGACTGATGCATTTCAATTTCAGACATCAAATACTAGTGTTAGACGACAGGGGTTTTTACAGTAACGATGCCTGTGTTACAATGATACCCCAACCAGAGCCCACTGGTGACTAAGCGCCGGTAACTAAAATGATTCAGATCATCCTTATTTATGCTTTTTCCCATTGAAACTCCCTTTATGACATTTTCCTTAAATGCTCCTGAAACAACTCCCACTGCAGAGAATCACTAAGAAATTAATTAAAGCCATTATCAACTTTCACCTAAACAGAACTAAAACCATCACCTGTTTTAATACAAATTAAAAACACTGGCTTTCTTCAGTAAGTCAAAGCTCTAAACACTGCATCACCATAAGTTCAAGCAGATGTTCTTTAGTCACAGCTATCTGCTATCACTTTTTCCTCAGCTAAACAATAGTGCAGTTAGCAGAAGTCACATGAAAGGGACTGGCTTTAGTTAGAGAATGTCATTAATGTTATGCTTCCAAAGAAAAGTGATATTTCTTTTATATTCATTCATGTCTATGGCTGATAATTGCTTCCTGTCCTACACCTACACAAAATTCATGAATATAATTACAGCAGCACAGTGCTGAGTTCAATCATAAGGGAGTATTGATTTGTGTATAAATCAAAAGCTATCTTCCTCCAGTTCTATTTACATTAAAAAAAAAATAGGACTTTTCTGAAAAGGCTGCATAATCAAGAAAGGGGAGTGTATTGCAGAAAACCTCACTCATAGATTATATGGCCAGAAGGGAGTATGATCATCTAAATATGTCTACATATGCAAGCCACGGATATTTCTACTTATTTTGGTAGAGTTTTAAGTGCATAATTCCTTCTATATGCACATAAATTATTCTCATCTTCTCCTGGGCAGAAGAGCCTGCTGCCTGGAGCGGAAGCAGGTGCTTCTGTTCTTGGAGTGCACAGCCAGATGACTATCACTCACTTGCAAAGGTAGGAGTGCCAACTAGCACTGGGGTTGCTAACAGGAGTGGGGAGAAACAGCTGTAATTGTTTAGCTCACTCACTTTCTTCTCCTGGTAAATCCTCATCATGACTGGGAGACACATAATGAACTTTGCAGTAAAGCCGACGACATCTGAACGAGATGTTTCTTTTCTTGATAGGTAGTAAACTTGGATGTGTCCTATCTGTAGGGCTATCAAAGCAAAGGTGAGAAAGCAGAAGAAAGTCTGAATTTGGCATTGTGGAGCCACATTAAAGGCCCAGAAAAGCATATCCCTTGGAGAGGCTGAGGTCTAGCTATGGAGCGTTCAACAGATGACCTGCAGAAATACAGCAGACTGGCTTTGTGCAGCTTAAGCTAGCGGGGGGGGAGGGGGCAAAAACCTGTTTTCAGCTAGCTGTGCCATGCCAAGCACTGCCTCATACACATCAGTCTTTATTAAAGGTTGATCTGCTCTGCACTCTCCTCTTGGGTAAATGGCATCCTCCTTCCCCATCACCCAGGTTCATATTGCTCCCCTATATAATTCTCTGCTGTTTGTCTGAAGAATGAATGGAGACATTTCCATACCTTCCTCAATATCTGAGCTGCCAGCACAGGGTTCAGGAATGATGCAGAGTCACAAAGTCTTGTCTCTGCACAAGGATTTGCACTGGGTAGCAACAGAGAGCTAGAAAGTGACAGAGGCACACACTGCTATGAATGCATTTACATGGCTCAGGTTTTGCGAGGCAAATGGAAGACAGGGTGTAAGTGAAAGGCTGTTTGAACCCAGAGAGGCCACCACTTCTTCAGAAGATACAGTATTGTGCTTAAAAAATGTCCTTTTTGACTCTCTCTAGCAACAGCACAAAATGAGACCACATCACAACCTTTGCTAAACATACATCACCAGGTATTCAGCTCAAATTAACTGTCTTGGGAGCACTTGCAGTGTCCTCAGTTCACCTGGGGCTACTAGTAATTAAAGTTCATTTTTTTGTTAGCTGAGGAGGAATATATCAGAACCAATGGCTACATTATTATCACTGCCAGAAGGGTTCTTTCTAGTGAGCCACCTAAATAATTAATTTTAAAAATGATTTTGTGAAGCACTCTCAGATGTTGTAATAAATGTATACTAACAGTTTATTTATGAGGTGACAGTGTAGAAGGATTAAAAACTAATCACTTGTGACATACCTTAATTTTTGAATAGAGGCCTGTTTGAAGAAACACAATCTATGCAGATTATAATTACATATATTAAGTTACACAATAATCTGTTATACCGCTGACTGACTGTGTAAGATTAAAAACATTGCTAGGAAATGGCTGATTAATCAAACTGGCTTATTTCCAACAGCTTTCATTTGATCCTTTGCCTTATTGAAAGAGCCAACCAAACAGAAAAAAAAACGCTACAAAGGAAAGTGCTTTAAGAAATCACAATAAAGAGCGCATTTTTTTCATTGCTTTAACTAATATGACTCCTGCAAGACTTTCAAAGACCTTACTGATGTATTGCAGTGCCTAGAAGGAAATTATCAGCTCTATGAGGGACTTCACAGACTAAGACCAAATGCTCACATATAACCTAGGAAATGGGTTAAATATGTTAAAATGGGATCCCAGCAGACACCACATAGCAACCTGAGAAGATGCTAAAAGGCAAGGGATGGCTTCTGCAGCTTTCTTAGAGGTAGCACCTCGTCAGAACTAAGCCACAGGAACATCCCCCTTCTGAAGATGAACATGTTGTTTCATGACGCATGCATGGCCACATCTTCATTTTCTCTGTTAACAGAGGGCACAGTAAGCAGTCTTGTTGAACTCAGAACGATCCAAAAAATGTTAGAAAGAAAAAGAGGAAGACAATATCATAAAATGAGCAATTTTTCAGCAATGTTCCCAGGACAGTTTCTATAGTATATTTTGTCTGTTAATAAAAGAATAAGAAAATTAAATGTATGATCAAACAGCTAATAAAAATCCCTGCTGCCTCAGAAAGCAATGTCAAAAGATGTGGTATGCCCTATATTTTGGCTTTGGAGGTAGAATACTCATAGAGAGACAGTGGGGAAAACATTCTTTCCCATCCCTTCTTGTGAAGAAAATGCTCTGAGCAAATAGGTCTGGGAAGATGATGAGGCAAAGCAGAAAGTAAGCTAGAAAATGATTATGTAGGGTGAAAACCGCTGTATAAAGAAGACAGTTCCCTCGCAAAGACAGTTATGATATGCAACTCTTTTTATGAATATATGATTTTTCTCCTACTGAATCCAAGAGGATTCAGACAGTGAGCGTACCTAGGTGCTTCAGAAATTCACTCAATAGCATATGTACATATTGACCTGTCTACCAGCTTGAGAAATTGGACGCTGACTGTTCACAGCATGACAGCCTTGTTTGAAAGAAGGTGACGCAGTCTTCTATGTACAGAATTAGTTAATCCCCATCTGCTAGTGTGCCTACAGTTGTAGTCATCTCCTGAAAAGAGACCGAAAGCAAGGCAGATAATCAAAACTCAAGATGTTTTAAAATGCAAAATTTTTCACTCAAGCAAGCAGCTGAAATAATTTTTCCTGCTATGTCTCCTTTTGTCTCCTCTTCCCCAAACATTTGGTGAATTTGCTTTCTGATAGGGCTGTTCACTAGACCTTCATGTTTTATGAAACTCTTACAGAATATCTATAAAAAGCAGATCTCAAATACGATATCAGCACTGATATTGGCACCTTGCTAGTCAGGAGATAACTGTATGTCACACATACTCACTGATGAAGTAGAACACAGCTGAGAAGTCCAGGGATAATGCGAAACATCAAGAATCTAAGTGGGTACAGTAAGTTTTACAGAAAGACCAGTATATTACTTAACTTGAAGATGTCTTTTTGGCCAGGTGACACCATAAGCCTAATTAGCAAGCAGGATGTTGAATAAATACTTGGAGAAGCTGAACCTCAGAAAAGCTAGTTTCAGGATGGTACAGGTCAGACTCTCCAGCAAGACTATGGCCCAACAATGGTTAGGTCTTCAGCCTACCCACTGCAGGGACCTACAGCAGCTGTTGTTACACAAGGACACAGAAGCCTCAGTGGCTCCAATGCAGGATCATACAAGTACAGCTGGGCAGGCCAAGGGTCAGAGCTGGCTTGGGTCCAGCTGGCAATGGACACACCACTGCAGGCACACATCCATGCAGGCATTCTACTGAGGGCTTTGATTTTAGGCATCTTTAAGATCACTTAACATTTTAACAAAGGTTTTGCAAAGATTGTATTTTTCAACTGATGATCCTACAGTGGTACTGGGGTGGTTCCTGTTCATTTATCAGCCTATACCCTACTTATTTGCAAAGAGTTGAGCTTTATTCTTTGAGCACTTAACATATGGCTACATTTGACTGAAGCACTTTCCAACCTCCAACAGTTCTTAAAGGCCCTGGAATTTGAACCATCATACCAACTAATTACTTAGTATCTGTGGCCCAATTTGATGTAATTAATGTAGTTGCACCTTCGTTTATTCAAATTAGAGTTCATCTTGAGTACAGGCTACAAAACATGAGACACTTACAAAGATTAACTGGGTTATAAATGATCTCTGCACAATCAATGTTTGTTCAAATGCTTACTGAATTACACATGTATGACACATAATAAATTTAATAATTTCAGACATTTCATCTCTATTTTAAAAGTGTCCTGACATGATGCATCCATTTGTTCACAGAAGAGATCTCCAGTTACAGCCTCCCTCAGAGGCTATCCTCCAGCACAGGGCAGTTAAAATCTCTATTTCCTAGTGAGAAGGTTTTGTGACAAGGAAATCTGGCCAAAAAGGAAGAGATTTTTTTTTGCCTGCAAAATCTAATAGTAGAAGTCACACTGTGTGAGCATTGAGAAATGGAAATACTGTTCTTTTGTCCCTCTTTTTTTTTATAAGGCTGCTTTCCCATATGAGGCTTGATATGTGCTGTTACATGCGTTTATACAGACAACTATTCACAATGTTCAGAGGAACCTTGGTAAGAGATGAGGACATCAGGGTGAATGAGACAAGTCATCTATAACACTATAATCCTGCTTTAAAAAAATATCCCAAAATATGAGGCCAGGCTTGATTCCAGTTGCATCAAGGGCAAGGTCACTTTACCTCTCTCTGCCTCTGCATTCCAGCCACTCTGGGTCTCACAACATGATGATGAGATTTGATAATTTGATTTAATGATCAGAGGGCTGGAACACCTCTCCTGTGAAGATAGTCTATGAGAGTTGGGGCTGTTCAGTTTGGAGCAGAGAAGGCTTATGGCACCTTCCAGGACTTGAAGGGGGCTTAGAGGAAAGCTGGAGAGGGACTTTTTGCAAGGGCATGTAGTGAGAGACAAGAGGGGTGGTCTTAAACTGAAAGAAGGTAAGTTTAAATTAGAAATTAGGAAGAAATTCTTTACTGTTAGGGTGGTGAGGCACTGGAACAGGTTGCCCAGAGAAGTTGTGGATGCCACATCCCTGGAAGTGTTCAAGACCGGGTTGAGTGGGGCTTCTAGCAACCTGTTCTAGTGAAAGCTGTTCCTGCCCATTGCAAGGAGGTTGGAACTGGATGGCCTATGTGCCTTCCAAAACAAACCATTCCGTGATGATTCAATGAATATCGCTAAGGTCTACCCTTCTCCTACTGGCATCATCAGGACTCTCTCCCCATTACAGCAGGACAAAATATGTTAGATATATATATATAAAATATATATTATATATATATTAATATGTTCATTGAACATCTGACTACCCAGTGATGAGCTATCTGAAGGACTGTGGCATAGAGGATTATTCTCCAAATCCAGGGGATCTTGATTCAGAGAAATCCTCACTTCTTAAATTTCCCTTACATATGTTCCTCACCCATGGTCTTGGGGATCCGATTCCCCATGGGCACTGTCCTGTATGGAGAGGTTCAAAATGGAGACAGAGGCAGGCAAAGGAACCAGCTCTCACAAGCTCCTGGCAACACTGCTTCTCGCCTACAAGACAGGCAACCCAGAGGTGCCGTGAGAGTGACAGTAAAACATAGGAGGGAACATGGTGAGAGGAGGGTACAGACGGTTTTTGTGAAACTGTGCTCTGCTATTCAATGACAACCACTGTATGGTCTGTGTTTTAAATGTCCTTAAACTGGAAACTAGGTCTACCGAATATAGCCTGAGGATAGCTCTCCAGTTGCCCTTGTAATACCAATCCGCTATCAAGACAAGGAAAACAAATAAACCAGATGGCTTCTGCAGCCTCTTGTTCAAGTGGGATGACTAAATAAGACACATATCGCTGGATCCAGGTGGATGGTCCAGTCTGGACCACGTTTCCTTCTCAGTACTGTGGGGTAGGGCTTGCACCCAACAACAAGTCTGTCACAGGAGAGGGGCACGTCCTGGCCTCCTGACCCACGAGGGGGTGAAACTCCAGGGCAGCCAGGTTTCGGCATTCAAACATGTGCAGGGGAGCACAAAGAAGCCCTTTATGCCTCTGCAATTGCAACATTAGATTTCAGTTTTATTCCCAAACATGAGCTGAGCTCCCAGTCATAGACAGGCTTTTTAATCAGCCCTGACAAAGATGAAAAGCCTGAGAAAGAGAGGAGTGTCTGTGCAAGAAGGACTCATTTACATTAAATAATTATCATGAAGGAAGAAACAAGGGAGTGATTTTTTCTAATGATAAATAAATAATTGCAATCTGGAGGAGCATATAGAATCCTAGCTTTGTTCCCTGCAAGTTACCTATTTGCAGTAACAACCAAACAGTAATTTCAAGAGGTAAGAAATATCTGTTATTATTTTGAAAACAGAGTGTTGTATGAAAAGACAGAGAAATACTTCTGCAGTCCCAAAAGGCTGCTGCTTTTATAATATCTCCTATGCACAGTGTGATAGAAAACCAGTACTGCAAACATAAATGCTAAAAATACAAGAGCTGACATACAAACACATTCTGTAATATGTTAGGAATGGCTGTCAATGAAGGTGTGTGTGTGTATATATGAGAGAGCAATACAGCAGCAATACAGCCTTGTCATACAAGCATATCTGCCTGCTACAGAGCCTGCTTGTGCAACCTGGTATGTGCTTTCTCTTCTTTGATATTGCTTAGTAACAAATAGAAAGGATTTAACTCCAACATTTCTCCATACAAATGAATTCTGAGCTGAGATGAAAAATAGTATTAAGTCCCTAAATTAGGAACTTCTTTTTAAAATGCAAGGAATTTATGATAGGAACTCCAATCTCTATTGTGCTTTTTGGATTACTTTCTGGATGGAGCTGAAGTCCTGAGCCTCGTGGCACACAGACAAGACCACGTTTTTTGGAACATGAGCATTCCACTGCAGACTCTATTACCTCCACTAAGGAAAGTGCCAAAACCTGCTGCACAGTGAGAGCAGTGCTCAGCAACTCACAACTGGTTCTCAGCACAGGGCAGTGAGCACTCTTCAGCTTTACATGGGTAGCTCATTGGCTGGTGGGTCTGGGAGGCGACCAGCAGTACATACAGTATCAATGTGAAGACAGGTGGCAGGAGGGAAGGAGCTCCTGTGCTGATCTGAGAAGTCCCGTTACAGTGCAGCCCTGGCCATGCCATGCTCCCCAGAGCCACCAGTGCATGCCTATGGGCAGAGCAGCCTGCAGCACCTCAGAGTGCCCTGCTCCCCCGTGCCTGGCGCCTTCCTGGGCTATAAAAGTTAGAGGTGTGCCGTATTTCTGCCCTGAAGGGCTCTACCTCCTGCTCTTATCCACTGCACCTTACTGTACCTTTTCACACTTGATTAAAGACCTGCTTGGTAAATACCTCTAGCAATGCTGGCAGCTTAAATTTGTTTTGAAAAATATTATTTCACTTTGAAAAGAGAGAAGAGGCAGTGATAGGATAATCCAGTAGAAGGGAGAGGCTAGAGAGAAAAGGTATGACAGTAGTCACTGGTGAGAGGACAGGGCAAGGAAGGGTTCTCATAGCCAGGAAAATGGGGAAAAAATGTGTCTGGATTTCCTCCGAGAGTACACAGCAGCTGTTGCTTTGCATCTCAGCTTTGCCCTGTCACCAAGACTTGTGATGGCATGGTTTATCCATTCACATAAAAGTGAGTTAATTTTTACACTGGTAAAAAATCTGAAATATTGGTTTCTACCTGTAAGTAAAAGCAAGTTGTGAGCTGACAGATACCATCTTCCTGCGATGATCAAAATGGTCGCTGCAGAGATCACAGCAAATATAATTAGTACAGAGCTTTTGTATTCCATACAATAGAAGAAATATATGTAGAAAAACTATATAATCATAGAATAAAATTAACAACATCAACTCCTTCATATGCCAATTCTAAAATTTTCTTGTTTTAAATTCCCGGTAAACCTCCTTTTCAGGCCCTGCAAGCTACTGTGTTGGAAAATTTATAAGGCTTACAATAGCAGATATACAAATCAAACTGTAGTGTTCATCTATACAAATGTCACAGGAACATGACCATCAGGAATACTGATTTACATTTACAGCTCTAGAAGAAGGATTTGGTGTCATGGTCTGTGTCAAGTACCCAGGACAGCATAGCAAAAGTTAATGTGCATAACACATTAAGTTAATGGCACCCAGTCAAGGGTAAATGTATCTCTTTGGGCTAAGAAAACATCAAGTCTGCTCAGGCCTTCTGAATACTCTGCAGCCTGCTGTGTGCTTCTGCTATGGCCATGATTGTGAAACCAGAGCAGAACAGGAAAAGAAGCAGGGTGTATCTGAGAGAACATGGATGAAAAGATGCCAAAGAATACTAAAAATGACCAATTCTCCTCAGGTGGGGGAAAAAACCCCAGCAAATCCAGTGTTGAGAGGCTGACCACTCTGCCTTGAAAGAATATAGTCAGAATGGTCTTGTTCAAGGTGAATTGAATTTAAAAGAGCAAACTTTTTGTTGATAAACATGGGTGAAAAATTATTCCCTCAACCCTTTTAGATAGATAACTCCCTCTCACCTTTACCCTGCCATGGAAGTTAATAATAGGGAAATAAGATCAAAGAAAAGACTGAAAATTAAATCTGGAGAGTCAAGATAACTACCACTAATTTAATGGATTATATTTCAACCTGAATTCATACTAATTCCACAGATTAATTGAAATACTACCACCACCGTCATCACACCCCAACATTTAACCGTGACTTCCAACAAGCTGTTTCTTGGCTTTGTCCCCTTCCTAAAAGGAATCAGGGGAAGGAGAAATTTACTTTTACTTATAGGCAGCAGGTGTGTCAGATTCACAAATACACAGAGCAGTCCAGAGCACAACCAAGAGTTTCTCTTACAAAATCTCTGCTTGCAAGGACTTAATCAGCACTTGTTTTCAATCATCTACACATAATTTTTGAGATCACCTCCTAAGACTTGAGTTTCTCAGGTGTTTTGTATGTTGACAGAGAATTATCTTTCCTGTGTGGCCTGAGCTGAAATTTTCTTCTATGGTAATCTTTTATTTCAAGACTTCAGAATTTCTCTATTGTTCTTAAGAATTTGAATTTGAAAAGTTGAGGGAATTTTTCTTCATAAAGAGGTAAAACATGGGTAAAACTTCCAGTAGAGTATGTTTGTATTAGTCTGTTTTGTAAGCAGGCATCTAAGCTCACTATGTCTTTGGTTTCAACTTCTTGCATTCATGCTCTTCCTTCTAGGTATCTGCTGTTTATCTTGTCCATGTCCCACCAGCCCATTAACATGTGCCTCTGCTTTTCCCCCTTTGGCTGTATGTCTGATCTCAGGCACTTTTAGCTCCTCTGTACCACTGTAATATACTGGAGCCTTTCAGGAAAGGTTTTTGTCACATGGTGTCATCACAAGGACATGTAAGATGCAGGGGACAGGAGGGCCTACATCTCCACATCTGCTACAGGATGGTTTGAGTTTTCTCTACACACATTCTGTGGAGATTGCGGGTTGTTTTCCCTTGATTAGGGGATTGCATCAACGCAACTTGGAAGCAAGGCAAATTTAAAGGTATGTGGATAAACATAACAATGTTGAAGTAGTAAATATATCAAAGCAGCTGATACTAAAAAACACTGTTATGCCTTGAGTCTTTCTAGCCTGGCTGTATAATATCGATGGGTTTGTTTCTTCCACCCTTCCTTCAGCACTTTATTCATTGAGTTGTCTCTGAACTTGCAGTGTTATTTGCAGAGAGAGCAGGTGGCTCAGAAACTCACATATGTGCATGTGCAAGTAAATACCTGCCCAATAACTACAGAATTGAAATTAAAGTGAAATTAAAAGTTGAGGCCTTTGGAAGTGGTGTGCAGAAAGCACAGTCACTGGCCTTTGGGATGGCGCTGAGGCACCCACTCACCAGGAAGGTGAACACAGCACATACAGATCACACAGCACTCACGCAGAGAGATGAGTGAAAATAAAGCAGTCCTGCCACAGACCATCCTCAATACTATGATATTCTCAGGCACATCACATTCACTTTTAAACGAGACTTACAAATACTCAACACATTGGAAACCATGCAGTATTTCCCAAGAGATATTTAGTGTGTTGGTAGTATTTTCCAAAGTGCAAAAAGGACAGAATAAATTAAAATATGATCATAACTCCAAACTAAACACTAAATGGTCGTTGGTCTGCAATGCAATTGTATATTTATGTGCTTAAATATTGATCTGAAATAGTTTTCAGAAAACTGGTTGTCTCTGGAAGATGCATCACACACAATCTTTTCAAGAACTCAGGAGAAAACTTAAAAATATGACAGATCTAGAATTGTGATCTAGCAGCCAAATTCCAGTCACATTTTAAGGGAGGATGGAGAGATCAGGACAGAGGCAAGCTATGAAATATTAAAAATATTTGGGCAGTTGAAGCAGTAAAGTTTCCTTATCAGTAAAAGATATTAAATCATGAAGACCAAATTATGCTGCACTGAACATTGCCTCAGAAGAAGATCCACAGAAATAAATAAAAGGAAAGTAGCAGGATTATTAAAAGGCTTCATTATTTTTCACCAGAAGGATGTCAAAATCTGGTCTCAAATAAAGTTAATTTTGTGCCTTCCTGAGATTATTCGCAAAATCATGACCAGTCACACAGGCCACTGTTTAATTAAGACCCAAATATTGTGCTAATATAAATACTGAGTGATGACCTGAATGGCACTAAAATCTGAAATAAGAGATGAACTAAGAAATAAGAGATGAAATAAGAAATGAACTGTGGTGAATTAGATCATCCTCCAAATAAAACCTGGGCAGAAATGCTAAATCCCAGTGAAGGCTGGGTACAGGAGAGAGCACCCAGGTGTGTCAGTAAGTCAGGCCAAGTTCTTGCCACTGGACATGGCTGAGCAGCTGTACATTCAGAGGCTGGCCACCCATCGGCTTCATTCAATCCATATCGAATCCCTAAACTGAATTCGCTGATAAGCTGCCTGGTGATTGTGCAGAAAAAGAACCCTATTGAAAGACAGCAAGTAGCAGAAGATGTTTCCTAGAAACAAATAACATACTATTTTAGTAGATCATTGTTGAGACTAATGCCTGATGTACAAGGAAATGAGCATGAGATAACATTTTCAAAATAGACCATGACACTTTTCTGCACTGGGTCCATGGTATTCTGGTGAGTAATGTCCGTCCTTATCAAGGCGCCATGTGATTCATTCCCAGGAGCCACACAGCCCTTAGCAGGGTCCAAATGCCAGCCAGTGCTGCCGTGCCCTCCCCATTATATGGAGTAGCACTGTTGGCCATTCACGGCTCTCCCAGCACTATACCTGCGTTCCCATTCCACAGGGCTGTGTCCTCACAGCACAGCTACTGCTGGCACCAGCACAGAATCCAGAAGGGCATTTTTGTGCTAATTTAAAATTCTTTTCCTCTGGAGACACATCAGCACTTCCACGTTGCCAGAATGGCCAAACATGAGGTATGAATTGCTGCAGGAAAAAAATGCACAGACAAAAAGCATATGGAAAAGGAGAGCATGACTGGAAGTGTGGAAGCCATATTCAACATGGTTATGTTGTCCTTGTGCTGATAAGCTGCCTGAAAGATCTGGCACTAAATCCCCTGCTCAGCTTAAGAAATGTGTCTTTGTGGAAGATAGAGTGATGCAGAAACACTCATAGCAACCCACATCCCATGCTATGAGTGGAAAGAAAATAATTCAAGTCACAAGAAAAAAACATGGCATCTTCAGATTAGAAAGACATGATTCATGTTTTCAGTGCCAGAGTATACCTGTTCTTATTGTCAATGTTTACAGTAGCAATAGTAAAAGTTTTGCACAAAAAACCCAATAGTTTACATCAAAATAGTTATTTGTTTTCTCACTATTTTCTCTGGATAGATAACACATATCAGGAAAAACATCAGTAATTTTTTCCAAAAGAAACTCAAATTTTCTCCTCATTTGATCTTAGCTTTTTTTTTTCCCTACCATTTTCCCCTCATTTCCCTATCTTCATAATAAAAGGAGTAATGTGGAAATTAAGGAAAATCAGATTATGTGTCTAAATGGATGCTGAACTTCTCGAACCTTTTCATAGCCCAGCCAGGATTCTGGAGTAGGGCGAAGTGAGATGTGTTGCATTATGTTCAGGAATTATTTTTTCTTACTCAAAAACACTTACTAGGTAAAAGGAATTTCAGGGTATGCCCACAGCCCACACAACCATATACTGTCCTTCATGAATCATTTCCTCTGAAGTTAAGGAGATGAGGTACACAATCGTATCATTGCATACGCTTGTATAAAAGGTACAAAAGGCCTTTTCTTTTAAAGTTAATAGCAGGAGAGTGAAATAATCTCTTCTTTTTTTTACAAGAGAATAGTTTCATTGTTCTGCCCACATACTTTATTTGTTGATCTGACATCTGTAATAGTGAAATGGAAGAGGAAGGGGAAGCGGATGAGAGAAATAAGTGAATTAAAATATTTGGGATAAACTTTTGGACAATACTATACGACTATGCTTACATAAACTTGACGTGATCTAAGTAATAGTAAAAATATTTAAACAGTGAAGGAAAAAGTCCACTCTGATCTAGCTGCAAACATTCACCTCTCTCGTACCATCACCCTTCCTCCAGTGTTATTCTAATTTTCTTGTAGGGTTGTTCCCTGAAGACCTAATTCCATTTTGTGTATAGACAAAATTTCCACTGCTGCCTCAAAAAGTTATTTTTTTTACTATAATGTGTTTGTTTCTGACAGCAGCTCGCTGTGCTAGCTCTTTCAACTTTAATTTGGTTCCTCAGTTTTTGATGCCCCATGGGGTTCACACCATACTGTTGTGGGCAGTGCTGAAAATATCAGCAGGGCTGAGGAGTCTCATCTTTATTTTCAACCCAGAATTCAGATGAGGGGACATGACCATGGCCTTACAAGGTATGAACCAACACTTGGGTGAAAAAAGCCTTTTCACCTCACATCTGCCAAAGGAGATCAACACCCACATCTCCTACCCACCACTGCTGGGGTTGAGGTCCTGCCGTCATAACCACCCTCATCAGGAGAATAGCTCACATAGAATGGGGCTATCTGGAGGGCCAGAAGCCATCTGACTTGATGGTCTGGCTCCTGCAACCAGGCAGTGGAATTTGTGGTGTAGAGGAGGAGGAGACTGAACTGCAATTAAAAAATATTCCAAGTTTTGCCAAGTTCTACTGATGAAGGCAACAGACTTTGCATTCCTTCTTTGTGCCAAGGACTTGTTGCTGAACCAAGACTGAGGACCAAGTTAAAAGAATTTGATGCTGTGCAAGCAAGCCTCTAAAATTTTGACAGTATTCCTCAGCAATGTCTCCACTTGTTAAATATTCACCAGGCGTAATGCAAGGGATGGGTTAATTAGCACGTACATTTTTGTGTGGACCAGCTGTCTACTCTGTCTGCTGTCAGAAATTAAAAGTCCTCTGGGAATCTCTATGAGAAAACACACATTGTCTTCTAGGAATGGAATGGTTTTCTTTTAATATCCACTTCAACTGTAACTCATTTAGCTTATAAATCTTGACAACAAATTCTGGCCACTGATGTACTATTTTATTATCCTAAGCCTTTTATTTCTTTTCTCCTTCCTCCTCGGATACCTTATACTGTATTTAATGTGAGACACAGCTGTTTCTGCCAGCAGGAGTTCCCATTATAAAAATTACCAAGATTTACGCAACAGGTGTTCTACAAACCCACTGTGATAACATTTTCTCCATGCAATGAAACAATATACTGGGCTGGGATAAAAAAATAAATCAAAATAAAAGAAGAAGAAAACATTTGCTGGCTGGAGATTGGATTTGGTGCAAATTCAGCTTAAGAGCCGAGACTTAATTTTTCTCATAGCAGAAACCTAAATATTCCACTTAAGTGGATGGGTGAAGTTGGGCAGGCAGAATATGCATAAAGGAGTGACAACTCTGGGACAAGGCTTAGTAGAAGGAGGATAATTGGAAAGAATCTTCTTTCAAAATATATGCATTACAGTTACCCCAATGCCACATGATTGAGTAGTCCAGGAGCACTTGCAAAGCAACAGAAACAAGGCCATAAAGTAATACATTTCAACCTCTTGCAACTTTCAGTCCTGCAAGATTTTTCCAGTCCATGATGTGCAGAGCCCTGAGTAGAGATTTTTAAGACTACAGGATTTTGCTTTTCTCTTGTAGTCCCTTTTTGATGATCCTTCAGTTATCCACAGACCAAAAGTTTAAAACCATTGCTCCAGTCAAGCAAGCCTCATGGCTGATGAGAGTTCCTCATATTCCCCAAAAGCTGAAAACTGCTACTGATAGTTTTAAAATATAAGCTATGCGTATAAAGAATTTGCATATATACAGAGTCTATATATAGTGTAGAATGTTATTATATTAGACATGTGATATTTTATATAGCAAAAATGCCCCTGCTGGAAGGCAGTTGCAGAGAAGGTGTTTTATTCAGCGTGGAAAAGAAGCATTCACCATTTCATTTAATATCTTTGTCTCCTGAGGGACAGGTAATTTGATTCAGTTGAAAGCTTGAGTACCAAGTGTCAGTGTGCTTCTTACGGAGTTATGAGCTCAGTAAATGTTGAGCACTTATCTGTATGCTTTCTTCTGACAATGTGTTGGGAGGCAGAAAGTGGAAACAGCAAGAAAAGCAACCATTTCACAAGAGAAATGCACAGTACAGAAAATGGCACCCAAGTTCTAGGATTTGGATCCTGCTCTTCAAACCTAAAAGAAAGACAGATTTGATGGCTCAAAACCTTTGCAGAGACGATTTTCACCCTGGGCACATCTGTGCATGTCCTGCCTCTCCCTAGGGTTGATGCCAAGTATTTGAGTAACCTTAATTCATTCTCAGAAGGAGGACCACACTTCCCTGAGAGTATGTGATTTTAAAGACGGGTGGACCATTTCACTCTGCCTCCTCTAAAGTGATTTATGATAAGAGATTTCAAGCAAAGAAAGAAGACAAGCTAAAAAAGAAAGATGAAAAAAAATCGTCATTGGCTTGCACGCAGATGGTTGCTCCAAAGAGTGATCATACAAAATAGACAAGACAATGCTGATCTTGGTATGTGTCTGCTCAATGCTAGTAACATATTTAAAGTACAAAATGTCAAATATTGTGTCCAAACCAGAGGATTCACTATGAAGCCATATAAAGAAAAACACATGCCAAATAGCTGTGACTAGAGAAAAAAACTAAATGTGGAAAATTTTTTGAAGTACATTCACTTCATGTTACTGACTTCTGGATACCCAGTGGGAGATTGGAGCACCAAGAAACTGAGCATAGTCCAACCTAGAGGAGCACTGTGCAGATTCAAAATTATGTTATATCCTTTCCTCAATTACTGCTGATCACTCAGTAAGGCAAACCTGCTACCTTTCAGTAGGCATAAAGGAAGAAAAAGCTCCAAGAGTTAATGTGCACCTGAACAATAGTATCAATAAGCTCCTGAGGGAAATGGAAAGAGCCAGCCAAATGCTTACTGTGAGGATTTAAAGCTCTGCTGAAACATGTGTTTCACATTCAAGCTTTTCCTATGAATTAGTTAGCTGTTCTGAGGATACTGAAGATATATGAGAAAGTCTTCGTGTTCTAAACTGAATGGAGGGATTGTGTTTGTTAATATTGTTCCACGGAGCTCTAAATCCCTGAGGATGAACAAAACCTTCTCGCATTTGTGACAGTTGCTGTTGCAATTCGGGGTGCTTCTTTGCTAATCACAATGCAGCCATTAGCAATAAAAGCATTCAGCACTGAATGTTGCATTATTAAAACAACCTTTGTGTTTCTACGCTGATCAGTGGTGGCTATAAAATGCTTTCAGAGCAAACGATCTGGCTTTCAGATATGTGAAATGCTGAGACTTCATGCTGCCAGTGTCAGTCGCCTTCAGCAAGGCAGCAGAGACCTGCTCAGCTTGGGGAGCCACACTGGCATTTTTTTGCAGGAGGCCATAGATGGGTACTTTTTGGTTTTTCTAGGATTTTTTGTGCTTTCTGTTATTAGATAAAGCTTAATCTCTCCAGTACATGGGCAGCCTCTCTGGAGGCTGCCACAGGCAGGATTGCACCACCGACAGCCCATTGGCAAGCAGCCATGCTTGCCCTGTGGCCATGCTGCATTGGTAAGCACCATCCCTGCACAGGGATGTGCTGCAGAAGATGCCTAGAAAAGCTCTGCAGCAGTGGGAAGGCTGTAACATTCAAGCATTGCTCTTTCCTGGGCGGCCCCCAGCATTGCCCAGGCAGGTGTGGTGCCCTGGCAGCATCTCACCAGTAGCTGCGCAAACCATCTGCTGTCAGGGTCTTCCCCCTGACTGACAGCCTTAGGGGACACTGTAAATGGAAGCTCTTTGGCCAAAGAGAAGTTACTTGTACAATGAGTACTTCTACACAGTGCAAGGGCTGACAGAGGTGCTGCCATTTCCCTTAATGCTCACTGCAGCAAGCACTATGCTTGGAAACAGCCTGGCCAAAGGTCTGAGCCTCCCAGCCCTACCACACCTCAGAGCGAGCCCTCGTCTTGCTTGCCTGACTGTGGAGAGAGAGCATGCTATCCCCTTGTAGCTCATCTCCCTTTTAATTAGATTTCCTTTCTTAAGCTGACAATTAGTTCTGTAGGGCCATGGCCTTGTGGTGGCAGTGCAAAAGGCAGAACAGTATGTACTCTGTGGCTCCAAGATGATGCTCAGATGGATTCCCTGTCAGGGAAACAGGTGGGAATATTTTTTGGAAGTGGCTCACCCGAGAACCACCATCAGCTGACACACTTATCTTCTACTTTTAGCCCCTCAAACCTCTGCCCTCTGACTCGACAGGCAGGGAGATATGACTTCGGGTTCTGCAAGAGCACTCCCACACTGGGGTGGGGATGGGATGGGCATGCTTCCCTCTCAAATGTCTGACAGCCAAGGGGAACAAGGCATCCACAGCACGAGCAATTCTAGGACTCGCCAGGCTCTGTTCCACTAAATGTGGCTGGACCCTGCTGAGCACTAGAGAAAACTCAGCCTCGTTTTCTCCACCTTTCTGGTGTTGCCAGCCTCTTGCATGCTGAGACAAAAGGACATGGTGGAAATCTCTAAGGGATCTGGTGAAGAAGGAGCCTGACTCATTGCTGCAGATCCTAATAGTCCTAATGTCAGCAATACGGAGTGTGGAGGACAGGGAAAATAAATAGCTCTACTCTGAAGGAGGTTCTGAACATTTTAGATCTTGCAGGTGGACAGCTCTTCTGGAAAACATTTTAATACAGCCAACTAAATGTTTTCCCTGAAAGTCTGCCCTAAAACTGGATCTCTTAAGTGAGAGGATGTGTCCTTTGGGTGGTAATTTGCTGATGCTATTTCAAAAGTGTTGAGGTAGATCACATACAACTTCTCCCAGCAGCTCAGTTCTTTTAGTGTTTATGCTCTGTACTGTGGGGATGGGCAGAATGTTTTTACAGCTTGTAACACAGAGGTACCATATTGTCTTCCCTGTGGCAGAATCTCTTCTGCACTAACCTGGAAATTTCATTCCAGGAGTAATGAGTTCATTCTCAACTACTCTGTTTTATCAGGTTACTTCCCTTTGGAAAACACTTCCAACTCCACAACAAACAGCCACTTCAAACACAAGCCAATCCCTGTTCTAGGCATCCTAGGCTTCTCTCTGTCTTTTTGTTATCTGATAATTGATTTGCCATCCAGGCAGTTGTACATTTCAGTCCTTGTAATATTTCCAGAACAAGCAAGGTTTCTCACAGACATGGTATATGATACCTACAGAGCCTAGAATTTTGAGTAACTAAGGGTATTTGTGACTGCGGATGTGAAATGATGGCAGTAAGTTGGCTGCAATGTCCGAGGTCATTAAGGACCTGAAAGTCTTTTGCTTGGAAATCGTCACTTCTCCAGGCTGCTCTTCCATGACTCACTCTCCAAACCAACCTCATTGCCACAGCCAGGAGGAAATGATTCATAAATACTGACCTTTCCCCTTGCCACCCCTGCAAAATGAGATCTGTGTATAAGCACTCACAGAGCTGGAGCCATGGGAATTACAACTAGATAAACCGTCCACTGACGGCAACATCACGCAATCGCTTCCCTGCCTGTGCTAATGGTGGAGATGTTTGCTGTGAGCCAGGCACACTCATAGGAGAACATATTTTGGGGCAAAACAAAAGAATTAGGCAAGTAGAAGTTGACTCAGAACAGGGGAGTTTTGGAGGGAAGGGTCAGAACTGAATGAAATCCCTTGGTCTCCTCTTTGCAAATACTGTAAAATCAATGTGTCATAGAAAAATAGACATACTTGCAGTTAATAAAACCAATAACCTTCATGCCACATACATTCTGTGGGATTCATAGTGTCAGATCAGAAGTCATTAAAGAATAATATTGCTTTGTTATTACTTATAACTTCCTCAGGACAGTGGACGACCAGCCCTCAGTTTGCAGCCTGCTGCCAATGTGCTGCACAGACATGAGCTGATGAGGGGTCATGACCCAAAGTGAACTCTTCCCTCGATGTGTTTCAGGAGTGGATGCAGCAGATGGGAGGCAAATTCAAGAGAGAAGGACATATTCCTCTTGGTCTCCCTTGGAAAACATGCTTATGACCTCAAACATCCTTACCACTTCCAGGTAGACCTCTCATTGAAACTTCCCAGTTTAAATATCCCAGAATTTCAGTCCAAATACGAAGACAACCAAAAGGACCAAGTCTTTCTATTTCTTTATTATACCCTGCTGGGCTTCAACCCTGTCCAGCAGAGCAGTATTCCCAGGGCTTGCAGCATGCCTCATACAGCTATCACCAGAAATGGCTAATTAAACTGGCAGAAATGTCACCAGGACCTGGCAATTGAGACTCGTTCCTTTGTTTTAAGTCCGTACTTCTATGAGGAATTGTAATGGGGGAGGACACTAATGGCAAACTGTTCACTCTCCTTCAGTGTGAGTTGCCTCTAATGACATGATGTCTAGGTCCAAGTCACTATTCGCATAACAGATACAACAGAAACTCCACTTTTGGGCACGGTAAGTGTGAATGGAGGGTATAACAGCCAATGTGCGTTTGTAAGGAAAGCAGAAGTTTTTAGAGGTGGGAATTTTTTTAAGTCAAAACACTAGGGCCAGGATCAGCTGCAGCGCATAGCCGTGGCCAGCCTGCAGTGGGGTGGGCAGCTGGTCCCCAGAGTGGCAGGCTGCATGGGCACTGCTGTGCTGGAGTCTGAGGAGGAAGCACCTCGCACAGTATTGCTCTGTCTTGCCCTCAGGCAGCTGGCTCCCTGACAAACCAGGCCCACAGCTGCCAGCTTGAGGACAAGGACTTGCAGCAAGGGTAGGACATGTAGGACCATGCAGAAACCTCATCCCATGCAAAGGCAGATTAAGCACCTGCTCCTGCTCCCAGCACTCTGTGATGAATTTGGTCTTTTCACTGTTTTCCCTCAGCACTGACATTGTCTCTGCAAAGGAGGTGGCAGCTGGAAATCCACCTCAAGTGTGTGGTGTGTGGGGTGCTGGCTGCCCAGGTGCAGGTAGCTGCCTGGCAGACCATCCCTGGGACAGCCATAGAGGAAGGACAGTGCGACCCCCTCCATGGCCCTACTCCCTGGGAAGCACCCACCCTGTACAGCTCTCCTCACAGGCTACGTGGGACAGCACGTCAGGGTTTGAGGGGAGCCTCAGAGATAGCATACATCTGGTTGTAAAGGCTGGATCAGAGGCATGGTGAACAACAAAGAAGAAGACAGCTCAGTAATTATTTATACAGCACAGAGAAAAGACTTATTAGGCAGGTGTTGGCAAGCAGGGAGAGGTACCGAGATGAGCCAGATTTCACTAATTAAGAACAGTTTTAGAGAACCAGTGACCAAGAGCAGCGTCTCAGCTCTTTGGTGCCATACAGCACCCATCTCTGCTCGTATGATAGAGGTTTACCTTCCTATCTGCTGCCCTAGAGAAGAACATTCCCAACCACAGCATCCTGCTGGTACAGCAGCACCATTGATGCCTGCCACGTGAGGGAGGCTAGTGGGGCTAGAGTGGAGTTCCAGCAGCCTGGGAAGCCCACGCAGGAACAAATGGGCTGCTTTGGGCACAGTGCTTGGGTCATCCTTGAACATGTTCCCCAAAGATTTAATGAGAGCAGCCTCAGTGTTAAGTGTGCTGCTGCATGGGTGCATGGCAGCTTTGCAATGTGAAGCAAATGGACTTGAGCACAGACAAAGCTACGCTGCAGTCAACGGGTTGGAGAAACAATTCCCATCTTCAGGACAAATTTTGAGCTGGTGTTTGCACATCAGGATTCACACAAGTTTCCCTTAAAAAACAGCAACCTTGGCCTGTTGTTGCAGACTGCCTGTTCTCTTTGGTACATCCCCTCTCCTAGGATGCTGTCTAATGCTGCCACACTTGTTTTTCCTCACATTTTTATTATCAGTACTAGGAGAAACACCTCTTAAAGCTCTGTCATTCCTGGAGTTTTGTTGAAAAGAGGCCAAGAACTATTCCTCCTGCAGAGAAATGCAAGTAAAGAGACCAGAATTTCATCATTAAAGATCAATATGCTTTTTGTTACCACTGAGAAATTTTGAATTCTCAAAGACAATTCAGAAAGTTGAATTGTGTTGAAATGGCTGCTACAGACTTGGGCCCAGGCTAGTTGTTACTTCAAGTGTACACAACTGGGTGTCAAAGAAGCCATGTGTCAAACTCTTCATCAGCCAAACGAGCACTGGAGCTTCTTCTGTGACCCACAGGACTCCGTTCTCAGAAATCATCCTATCAGAGGGTGAATACTTGAATACTTTTCCCATTTTTGTGCCTACCTCTTCTCCCAGTAGCTGAATAGATGAAGCAAGTAAGACGCATGCAACTGAATTATTTTCAAATGTCTTTTTCATACTGGCAAATAAATAGGATCCCAAACTTCCCATTTTGATCCCAGATTTCCTAAAGGGACAAGTCCTTCACTGGAGTCAGTGAAAATCTGTCACAGATTTCAGCAGTGCCATAACCTCTAGACCTTTACCCTTTATTTTCTTGAATGCATCATTCACTTTAGCCATTCCTTCTAAATTTTTGTAACAGTCTAATCAGTGCTGTTACCATTGCAAAGGCAGCTACACCAGAAGCATGTTCACTCTGGGTGGAAAGGGTCTCTGCAAGGTTGGGTGGCGCCCATCTGAGGAAAGCCAGGTCTGCTCTTTGCTAAAGCTTCCACCAGCATGTTTTGAAGTCTTCTAGAAAGATTCCGTCAGATATGGGCACTATCTGGTTACAAGGCCTGGGAGGGGCAGGGAGAGGTCCTGGTGTCCTGTATTCTCAAGACCTTTCATGGAGTTGCTGCTTTTGAGGTCACTGTGTTTCTTAAGCCATTTCACCAATGTGTTGCTCCCACCAAAGGACCGAGGCTCTCCTTGTGACCGTGAGTAATGCTTAGGCTGAAGGACAAATGTTAAGGTGTGGTGTGCCCTTCCCTCAGGGCTGGCCTGCATGATTAGGATATCATTTTGCCAAGGAGGCTGAGCTGTTAATCAGAAGAAGGAGTGTGAATTAACGCAGCACCCTCCACTGTCCACTTCGTATCAACATGCCAGCAGCAAATCCATCCTCTGCGGAACAGCTTTACAATCATCAAATATGAAAAATTCTAGTAACAAACATTTCCTGTGTCCTGAGTTGCAAGATATAGACATATGATGGCTTCTCAAGGGTGGGCAGTTTCTGAACATCTCTGGCTCCTGAATGGACTAATTTTTCCTCATTCCTAGCACCTCACTTGCACATACGTCTGTGAAGATGAAGGATCTGAACACCCTGAGTAGGTGGTGTGTAAACCTGGGGTCTGGAGATCACTTTGAAGGTGCTGACAAACTGAAGAGCAAGGTTTCTTGAAGAAGGAAGACAAAGTATACAAAAACTGAGCTTTCCTTTTCAAAAAGCAGTAAAGGATGTGAAGGGAGAACTGACAGAGTTTGTAAAAGCTGAGGGTTTTTATGGGCTGGAGTGGGCAGCAATTAAAATAGCTCACTGCAGTTCTGGGCTATTTAGCCCACTGACATTGTAGCATCTATAGCAACACTGCTAAATAGACCAATGACAGTAAATTGCAGATACAGCTTTCCAGTGTCATGTAGTCAACATTTGGGAGCTGGATACAGCTGTATCTTGGTACATGCACAGTTAAAAAGAGTGATACTCAAGCAGCCTTAAATCTGAGCTAATCCTGCCAGCTCCAGTCAATGCTGTGCTATTAGGAATCATGCTGAACAAGGTCCCGGCCCTCTGACACTCTTTTCACCATGAGCTGGGAATTTGTTATGTTACAAACATAGCACATATTATGTTCTTTTCCAAGTGGTAAATACAAAACTTGCCACCCTGATCTCTCCCAGTGAGCTACTGGATTTTACAGCAGCTCTGTGAGGTCAAGGCTAAAGAAAAGTCTATTCACAGAGGACTGAAAGACCCGTTAAGAGTATCATATAAATAACCTATGCTTTCAGACCATTCCTTGCTTTCAGTGCACCTTAACTTTTGCCTGCAGCAGAGGCAGGCAATGCCAGCAATGACAGTGGCAAAGGCAAGCCAGATTTCACTTCAATAAATCACGTGTGGAAAGCAGCATTAGCAGCTGTGAGAGGGGGAGTACAATCCTCAGTGTCTGGGAATGCTTTTCAGTGACTGCAGCAAAGGTGTAATAAAAGAGACCCCCGTGAAGGACATTGGTGCAGGATTGCTGTTGTAGGGCTTTGCCTATCAAGTACCCCTGGGCCAGTTCAGGGCAAACTGCGACAGCTGAATCAAGAGCAAGCTCCAGTTATGCTGGAGTTTCATTCTACAAGGGCAAATCTAATAGAGGATAGCTGCATACAGATTGAGCAGAGGCTGTATCTGTGGCTTCTCAAAGGCTACCGTGTCTAGCCTCATCAAAAAGGCACACATAATGGATGGCAAAACAGCTGCTATCATTGTGGTTTGCAAACCTCTCCCACTAAATGCTGCATGCTCAACTCAGACATGAGGAAAGGAAAAAAGAGGGCTGGAGAAAGACTAAGCATATCCAGAGCTCAGCAAAACTAAATTACTTCTCTCAAACTCAGCTTGATTTAAGGTTTCAACTTGGAGTGAAAAAAATTCTTAAGTGAATACTCTCAAAATTAACCATTAAATCCACTTAGATTCAGTTAAACTAAAACATTAGGCAATCAAAGACAGCAAAACTATCTTTGTAGCCATGACAGATTTGAAAATACATATAAATTTTACTTTTATGCAAGCTTTGCATTTTGTGTGTTGCCATTGCCCAGAACAAAAATTATATATTACATTAAGGCTACCTGCATAAGCACTCTTTGTTGCTCACAGCGTTTCATCAGCAAGAGATAGCTGAGGATTTTCAGCTTACAGGAAAAATGACCAAATTGTTTAGAATTACCTTTGAGAAGAAAATACCCTACCCTTTGGTAGGTGGCTCTATGGCTGAAACGAGTAGAATTAGGGAAAACCTAGGAAGGAAAAAAGAAAGACCCCAGTGCTGCAAGTGAAGGTGCCACCAGGCGTGGGTGCTGCAGTCCCACCCTGGGATGGCTAGCACCCATCTCACCAGGCAAGGGAACCTCTGTACTTGAGATACATTTACCTTGCACCATATTCCCCCACAGCTGCAATTCAAGACAGGTCACTGGAGCTGTTTCTCAGGTTATTAGCAGCAGAACTGCTGGGTTAAAGGTGTTCTGGAGAGCCCTGTTAAGCTTTCAGACCTCATACAACTCCTCATCTTCAGTGTTAAAGCTCATAGAACCCTGTCAAGGAACAGCAGCACTGGCGAAGCCACCAACAGGGCAGTAGAGCAGCATGGCACAACTACAGAGAACTAGTGAGTGCCCTCACAACGTCATTTATGACAAAGCTTGTTATTCTTTCACGGAGCGAGGGTGGACCAGGAAAGCTTCTCTGATCAGATGTACGTAGCAGCAGGAGGACAGAGGTGACCCAGAGTCCACATACCCACCTGCCCTGGGAGGCAGCTCGCATCTGGGGAGCCCCTCCTCAGTCTGCCTCCCAGATGACTAAGGATGATGGCGAGGAAGGCAGGCAGCTGATTGCCCTATGGCTGCAGTTTCACAACTACAGCCATCTGTGGGCGACAACTGCAAGCTTCTTAAGCCCTCAGGAAAACACATAGGAACAATTTCCAAATTGTTTGGGAGTGAGTGTAGCAGCTTCCCTGGGGCAGCAGCAGCTAAGTGCTCCTTTGCAGCTGCTGCTCTCAGCTCTGGGCTAAATCTTAACACAAGAGCAGGCCCACAAATTAGCTGCAGAAATTATCTCAGTTTCATCCCAAACACATCCACCCAGTGAGCCATCATCTTCCTCTTTTATCCCAGATACTGTCTCCTCTCTAACAAGGAGGATGGGGCTGGAGAGGGGAAAATGGCTAATTGTTGATAATTATAAGCATGTTATGATATCTTACTGCCATCTCAGCCATCAGATACCCCTCTCTCTTTGCACCCAATGACTCAGGTTGTGTCTGCAGAATCGTAACAGTTGCTTTGGGCTCTGCAGCTTCATAGGTCTGACTCTACCTTTCTACTCAGAAGGAGATCAGTTGACCATCCCTTTCCATCTTCCTCATCTCTGGAAAGACAGTCAAGTCTATTTTAGAGGCCCAAACCCCGCCCCCCAAACCACCAGCCTTTTCCCAGGCCAGCTGTGTGCCCTGGTGAGGAATGCTGACAATCTGCTGTCCCGGAGCAGAGCTGTCAGCATTACTTCCCTATTGCTGAGTCCTCAGTCATCACTTGCATAAAGGATAAATATGCAGCCTGCTGCCTTGTGACAAGAGCTGTGACTTTGTTTAGAAGCCAAGCACTAGGAAAGAGTACCAGGGAAATGTGGCTTAGTGGAACAGGAAATATTAACGATCTCTGATAAAAAATTAAAAAAAGAAGACGGGGCACCTCTAACTCTGCTGGAGGCACTACTCTATGACTGGGTAAGAGTAGCAACAGCTCCCCAGAAAAGCCAATAAAGACATAGTTTTTCCAGTTAAAGGCTGACTTTTAAAAGAACAGAGTAACGTTTCATGCGTTCATCTGTGTACAAGAAAAGCCTCTAAGCAAAGTCATCTGCATATTGCAGTAGCTACTGGCACAGGAAATAGCATGGAGGAGTTTTCAGCTCCACAGATGGTTGAAAGAGCTGTTGTGAAAGCTCACAAGGATAGACTCACAGCTCTGTCACCCTCTGGCACCAGGTTAGGATAAACGGGTTGGGTATAAGCTACTACAGCTTTGTGCATCAGACATTTTTTCTTTTTTTTTTTTTCTGGTAGAAAAACACACGAACAGGGTGTTTCTGGCTAAAAGGATTTCTCTCAAACCCCCTTATTTCTGAGTGAAATGGTTAAATGATAGCAGAATAGTAGAGAGAAGAAAATTATCCCTCCCTTCTTTTTTCTTCCTTTGTGTGTTTTAGTCAAGGAAGGTACCAGGCTGGAAAAGTTACATTAATAATGGACTCATATCTACAGACTCATTTCAAGTTAGTATGATGTTGATAACCTCTCTTTGTCCTTGTAATCTGCAGTAAATACAGGAGCTTAATTGCACTGGAAATAGGGAACAACTTGCAGATCCCTTCATTCCTAGTATGGTGTTTCCATAATACAGAGGGCTGGCAACAACCAGAAGCTGATTTAATGATCTGAAGTCATCCAGAGACTGCTAAATCCCGTTTGAAGCCCAAGTGTTTTTGTCTTGCTCTTGTCTCCAAGGGGCAAGTAGCTGCACCGTGATGAATTTTTAAGGCTCAAACTTAGCAGACAGGGCAGTCACCCATTGGGGTTTCCATCCAAGGCCTCACGGCACCACTGGGGGACTGGACACTGCATGGGCAGCTGGCTTTAAGGAAGGTCCCCCTACCAAGCACAGGAAACAAAGCAGCCTCTGCTGTGAGAAACAGCATTTCTCACACACGGACAGGGCCCCCGCCAATGGACGGAACACTGCACTCCATCTGCCAAGGCATGACCTTGGGCAGGCAGCATGGGCTCTCCAGTCCCGAGTTTCCTCTTCTCCAAAACAGAGATATGATATGCAAGTGGGCTGAGAGCCTTGCAGAGAGGTGCTATCACTGGTACAGGGAGTTATCATCCCCAGGCCAAGGTCCAAAGCACACAGCAACATGGAGAGCCATTCCCTCAAAGGACCCTGGCTCTGGCACTCAAGCCAAGAACAGGCCATGTTTGTTCTTCAAGCTGCAGGTTTACTTTTGTACTTTTACTTTTGTAAATGGCAGAAAGTGCAAAAGATCCAAAAAACTGAGCCTCAAAACCCAACAAGAATTACCAATAATGAAATAATCTCTCTTTAGACAGTGTGTGACCCAATTCTTGAACCTCCTGCAAGTTATAATTAAGGCCATATGTACAGGCATAAGTATCAGAAATGTTTACAAAACACTGACAAGGTCTTAAAAACAAAAGCAGTGATTTCTTCATCTCACTGGAAGCCTTACAAAATACGGGGTAAATTGTCTTGATCAAAATATTCTGCTGACCACAGAGCGCTCCATACTTTATTGCAATGGTTAGTCATTCTATACAGATTTACTGGTTTGGTTAATCTACTATGGCTGCTCAGAAACTATTGCAAAACAATTATGAAGCAGGGCCATTAAAAATTTTGTTTACGCAAAACTCCACTGGGTCATAGCACAATGCAACACAAAAGGTAAATCTATCCCCCATCCAAACAACCCTTTTCCCTGCACGATTGGCTGGCATGGCCAGAGATATCCAGAAGGACCAGGAAGGACTGTAAAAGTGGCTAATTTAAAGTGCCTCTGATGAGTCTATAATGGAATAAATATCTCTGCTTTGATGTTTTTCTAAAAACCTAAACAATAACAACAAAAATCTCAAGCACTTAAGCACAGAAGCTTCACCTCTAGCCTTTTCTACAAGTCTCCTAAGGAAAACTTGTAGGTGCTGTAATTCAACCAGGCTCCTGAGGCAGAGCAAGCTTCATGTGGGTGCCATCTAGCAGTACAGCCTCATTTCTCAGCGCTTCACCCAGGAGTTGATGTCCCTTTCCTTGTAAATTCAGTGTGTAGCATTAAGCCAAGACTCTACAAGTAGCTGAGTCTCATTCTGAGGTCTCAAACAACTCCCAGGAACCTTGGGTGTCATCTTGAAGATGTTCAGCTCTTAGAGGACCAAAGGCACCTTTGCTCTGCTCATCTTCAGTGCAGAAGGCACATAGCAATGCTGTGAGAAGTGTGTACCAGGGTCCTTACTTCACACATCAAAAATCCCCCATGGAAAGACAGAAAAAACATTATCACAAACACCCATAGCACTGTTTATAACTTAAAAAAACCCAAACCTAACAACCCCAACTTTTTTCAGTTATATAAAGGACTTAAGTTGAAAGTCTTCACAACAGTTGAATTTGCAAAAACATATGAATAGGTATGGAAAGTAATTTGTCACTTTTTAGGAAGGGCTGACCTACTAGAAACGAGCAGCCAAAGTCATTTAATTCTGGTCTGGGTTCAAGTACAAAGAAAATCGTTCCATTTCAGCTGTGCTGTGAATTCAGTGAAATTATTCTGGTCTAGATTTAATTTTGGAGGTAGGGGGAGGAAAGACATTTAGATTGGTCTTCTTTCATATTTTATTTTGCTCAGAAATCATAGGCATTATTTTATCTTCCTCTCCCACTGATTTCACTAGGATATATGGAAAACCAGAATGTCAGTGTTATCCTAGTCACACACCACTGACATGGGCTCAGATCACAGGCAAAGGTCTTTGCTTCTAGGATTTCATTTCTGTGGTTGTCAAGCCAGAAGAGAAGCAGCCATCATTTGTGAAAAAGGCCAACATCTGTCCTAGTCTGGAAAAATTCCAGCAGATTTCAATGAATTTTGAATCAGGTCCAGATTTTCTATCTGCACCCTGTGTTGTACTTCAGGTCAGAGAAAACTTACGAGAAAACCCTAGCAAGATAATATAACTCCCTAGGAAAATAACAGCCCCATTTCTAGGACCATTTCATTTGTACTGTGAACATGTGAGCAGTCTTATTTTACACACTCTCAATCAAAAATTAAAGCAGAGGAACATGTTTTTGATGCACTTTTATCACGATATCACCATTGATGCAGGAGCAGAAACAACCAGAAATTATTAAATTCTTGTTCTACTACATTTACGCCCTTACAGAGACACTTACTTATCGCTGTTACTAAAAGCTCGTAAGGGATTTCTCTAACAGCTGTAAGAAACAGTGGGTCCTTGAATAGACAATAAATCCAGAGATGTTTAATTGGCTTTTCAAAGCTGCTGAGCACCAGTGCTTGTGAGAGTTCAGTTATTTAAGCCACCATTTGCACAAGTATTAAGCTCAAAGACCTACATTTTGGGTGTTTACTTTTGAAAAGAGAACTTGTACTTGTAGCAAAAGCCTTCTTGTGGAAGAAGTTACTGACATCTCCTCAGTGAAGCCAAACAGCACCAACAAGTCTAGGTCAACACATATTGTGTCACTGAAATCAATACATTTTTGGAAGATGCCTGAAAATGAAGACCTGCTGCGATACAAATACAGCTCAGGGGAGTTCAAGGCATCCAAGCAGCTGCAGTTCCATGGAGACACCCAAGCAGCAGAAGTCATCGCACATTTTTCTTGTCATATCTCATTTCTTTTCCAACTAAGATAGAAAAGAACAGGTCAGAGTTCATGCCAAATGGTGGAAGTGTTCTTTCTGGACTACTTTCAGGTTATTTGAAATTCAATCGTAGTGACTAAGATACATAAAAAAGAGCAACAAAGTTCCTTTAATGCTTCAGTTTAGATTCCTAATATCACAAAGAGTGAGGCAGTCACAGGTAAAGATTATGAGCCTGAATTCTCTGTCCCAAAGGCCTGCTGTATGTGAACTGAGATGTCAAGTAGAGTATTGGAGAAATCAGCTGGACTTGCTATGGGTGATCGCACATCACACACAGCAAGAAGCAGAACTGAGGACTCCAAGACTCGTACTTGTGCTACATATAAAGTGGGTCTTTTCTTCAGAGTATCCATACAGGTTCAAAGCATTTCCCTTAGACCCTTAGACTAAACTTAAGACATTGGAAAAGCTTAGATCAGGCTTTCATCACAACAGTTAGCCCACCAAACAACCATTCTTCCAACATATCGAGAGCTCTTTCAATAGATACCTCTTTATTTGAAATGGAATGTATCTTGAAAAATATGAAAAATAAATCACATCTCTCAGAAATCATTTATGAGTCATATTTACACACAAATTTGTTTTGACAACACTGATATTTCTGCTCACAATAGGATATGCTAGAAAACATTTGGTACACCACTGCAGCTATAATTCAGAAGCTGGCATTTGCATATCATGAACCTTAAAAAAGAGCAATTACTTCTGGATGCCACAGAAAACATCCACTTGATCTTCCTTTTTCAGTTTCTAAATTGTCTTGGTCACCAGTTTGGATTTGCTTGCTGAATTTGCTCCTTAATCACCTTTTTTTTTTTTTTAGTTAAGACACATAATTTTGACCTCTTTAGGAACTGACTGTCCCCATTTTTGCTATCTATACCAACTATTTGCCTGTGTGCGTCTTAACAGCATTTTTGTTTATTCTCAAATGAATTTACTTCAGCCATATATTGACAGATTTTTTTTTCTTTTTCTTGTAAAGGGAAGGACAACTTGATTTCTGTACTTCCAGAGCTCCAGTAAGATGGAGTGTGATTTGCTAGACCTATTTTCATGCCTATTTCTTACAAGGCAGCAACAGGCAGTATTTAATCCAGAAGTCCAAATGGAAAAAAAAAAAAAAAAAGGAACAGAACTACCTTTTATAACATCAAACAATTTTTGGTCTAAAATTACTATCAGTCAAAAAGAAAAAAAAAAAAAAAAACAAACCAAAAAAACCCAAACACATGGAATTTAGAGCGTGAGAAAATTGTCAGACTGTCCACATCAGACAATTTAGCCTTATTTATACTGACAGGGTATGAGCCACACAGTCCAACTGTCCCCAGGGGACCCCAGCCAATTTGTTTCCATTCAGTTTCCAGAAGACAGTCCAGAGACACAAGGGGGAGGCTTGGCCCTTATACCCACCCCACCAGCTCAAGGTGGATTTTGTAATGTGACCACCTCTCACACTAGGAGTTCACCAAGGTTTTTAAACAGGTAACACAGCAGGCAAGGACAACAAGCAAAAGTTTGTTGGTGAGCTACATCAGTTCAAAAGGTTGGTCTGAAAGAAATGTAGGGTGAACATAGGATATTGACCTTGAACCAGTGAAAAAAAGCAGCAAGTACAAAACAGAAGATGTTTTCTCACATCTTAATGTGATTTTATCACTAAAATTGTCATCTTCAGTTTTCAAAGTACAAGTACTTCCAGAAGAACAGTAAAATTTCAGCTTTAGACTACATTCATAGACTTTTGAGGCTTGCATCCACTGAGAAGAATATCTGCCTCTCTTAGAGAAATATGTGTGTCTCTGATCACACAGCAATTAATTTTCACCAGTTACACTTATCCTTCAGTAAGCTAAAATGTATTTTAGTAGGTGAGACCACCAATATGTCTGTATATCTGAAAAGGTGGATTAGTTACTCAGTAAACTGTAATTAATCACTCTAAAGAGAGGAGCCAAATTACAAATTACAGTCTATTTTGTGAGTCTTTGACTAGCTCATTAGAAAACCCTCTTGCAGCTCTAACATCCAAGCGTTAGCAGAATGATAATGGCAAATGTACAGAGATGTGGAAATTGACTATTATGATTGCCAAGACAGCAAATCTAATCCTAGATGTGGGGCACCTTCAATTCCAACTAATCTCAGAATAATAACTGTGTTAGAGCAGCTGTAATCTACCACCCCAAAATCATCACGCGACCTTGTCAAGGGTCAGATTGGAAAGAAACACTCAGAGGTAACTCCAAAGGATCTGGGCTTTAATTCTGCACCATGAGACGTTTTAGTTAGGTTTGTGAGCCAAACACCTGGGGCCAAGGGACAAAAGAGGAGGCCTAACACAGATCTCATACTTTTTCCTTAAAAGACTGAGCTTAGGGTGCAAAGAAGGGTCCGATGTGCAGTAGCCAAATCTAAGATCCTTTGCTTCAGCCTTTTGCTTTAAACACTTACAGAAACAGCTTGAATCGAGAATGTGAGGCTCTTGCTGTTAATTTACACTTCAGTTACAACACAAAAAAAAGCCCTGGATGAGCAGCTTTAAAATATTTTGTTTACATTCATGCAACTTGTAAGGGGGCCAAAAGCCATTTTCCTCACCACACCAGTTAAAATAAATAGTTCCATGGCTGGGACTTTTTACCTTGAACCAGAGATGAAGGGACACATTGTTCTGTTCCACTTGCAGCCACTTCCACTTAAACCAGAAAGACTGCTGAAGCAGCACACAAAATGCGAAGCCACCCATCGTCTGAAGAGCCCTGTCCTGGAAAGCTCACCAGCCCACTCCCTCCTCTGAACCGGCAGAGCTCTGACCTGCTTCTGCCAGCATCGACAGCCAAACTCCCACTGACTTTTAAGAGACAGAGGAAGACACAGCAGCTGTGCAATTAGCCCTTTGTTTTCCAACTTCATTGCTTCGTCAACATTTTTAGAGGCAAGATGTGCGCCTCTCTCAACATCTGACAGTGCTAAACACCAAAATTAATCTAGTTCATCTCAGCTAGAGAGCAACTTTCAGCTTGCGAAAACTGTGACCAAAATAATCCATTTGCACACTGAGACATACATAAAGTGGATTTTAAACTATGGGCTGCTTTAATGCAAGACACTTAAAAACAGTAGTGAAAATGAAATACAGGTTGAGAGCCCAGATCACTAAAAGCCCGAGTGTGCAGAGGGAGCCCTGAACACAGACACTATGAAACGTTCATGAACACTTCTCAGCTCTGGCCTGCCAGCCTAGGAACAAGCACATCACAGGGACAGCTGGAATCCAGCTCAGATTCCTGTATCACAAAAGAAATTGGTCAGGTTCCTCTTCATTCATACATTAAACAGATTGGTTTTAACCTCAGAATGACAAGCAACATTGCTTTTTTGAATAGTCAAACGTGAATAACTTTTTATCATCTTTCACTACATTTAATATTTTAAAAGAAAATAATTTAAATCCCAGACTTTAAATTGTTTTTCTCATTAGAGAAAAAAAGGCTTTGTATGCAATATGGGTTTCATCCAAATTTCAAACCATACATCACATTTTCCGTGTTAGTGGAATACAGTGTATTTTGGGTAAAAAACGAATAACTTTTTTGTCAAATTGCACACAACCATACTACCCAGAACGTTTTAGTTCCTTCAGTGAGCTAAAATGCACATTGTTTTTTCCTTTGCTTTTTTGATACAACCTACATTCAGAAATGTCTTGCAAATGAGCCTTAAAAAAAAAAAAAAGGAAAACAAAACCAAAAGAAAACAACCCTAATAAATAAAATACATTAAAATAAAGTTACAGTACATCATGTCTCCTAGAAGTCCCATCGCACCAAAGTATCCTTTCCAAGATTCATAAATAATAGATTTGAAATGCTTCTTGGCACCGAGGGCGGCAAAGCAGCAGCAGCAGCAGCAGGCTGGGGTTGAGGCTGTTGAGCCGCTTTTCTCCGGTCTACCTGTACCTCCGGCGTTTGCCCAGTTTCTCACGCCCTGGAGCAAGTCCGCCACGAACGCGCTCAGTCCCGCTTCCCCGAAGCGTTCCGTTAACGCAACCTGCGGTGAGACAGAGAGCACAGAAGGCAGCCCGTCAGGCGGAGCAGCGGCGGCCGGAGCTGGCAGTCCCCGCCGGGAGCCGAGCCGGGCCGGGGCGCGGGGCCCGGGCCGTACCTGCGCTAGGCGGAGTTGGAGGCTCCGCGGAGGCGCGGGCCGTGGGGCGCCGCCAGGTGCTGCTGCTTCTGGCGAGTGGAGCGCACGGCCAGGATGGCCTGGCGGTTCTTGTACTGCACCATCTGCAGCGTGATCGCCGCGTTCCATCCCTGCTCCTGCGCGCACCGAAAGTCGATCTCCTTCCCCTCGGCCATCACCACCGTGAAGTACACGTACTTGCCTTTCCGCTCCACGCAGTCCACTGTCTTCATGTTGGAGAAGTGAAGCTCCTTGATCTTGGCCGCTGGCTCGGCCGGCAGCGGTGGCTGCTGCTGCTGCTGTTGCTGTTGCTGCGGCGGCGGGGGGTGCTTGGGGGGGATGAGGAGCAACCCCTCCTCGGTGAGGATGCAGCGCTTCTTCTTCCAGAGCTGCAGCAGCCCGTCGCTCCTCTTCTCCAGCATGCCCTCCTTCACCGCCTTGCAGCCGCTCTCCAGCATCCTTCTGGCAGGGTTAGGCGGCCTCCTCCCACAGGGGCTGGGCTCGGGGGGCAGCCGGCACCAGCCGAGGACTCTCCGCCGGGCGCCGGCTCCGAGGCGGAGGGCCGGGAGCGCCCCGGCCCGCAGGAANGGGGAAGCCCAGCGCGGTGCGGAGCGCAGAGGAACCGAGAGGCGCGGCTGGGCTGCGCTCCCCGGCCCCTCCTCCGAACGCGCGGTAGCCACGGCAAAGCACGGCGGTGCTGCGCAAGGAAGGGTTTCCTCGCCGTAGTTAAGGACCAACAGACTAATACAGAGGTTCAAATGCCCTATAGCGCTCGCTTGCTTTTCTCGGGGTGTTCCAGCAGTATTTGTTTGGAAGGCATTTCCTCAGCCTGCCTCCGTGAGGAACAGCAGCGAAGGGCGCTCCTTCTGCGCGTTTTTGATTCAAGGCCAGTATAACCGGTGGCAATTTCCAGCAACACCTCGATATTTAAACGATCACCGCTCCATGAAACAAAGGAAACAGCCTGACACACAACCTGGTACAACAGCTTGACCCCTACGTTTCTGCATGGCTCACGGCTGTGCTGGGGAGAATCAGCTTCAAGTGTATATATAAAATAAATCTTTACTTTCTGCAGCAGCTACGTCTAAAGAAAGGAAGTATCCGTATCACTTCCCAAAGGAAACAAGCTTTTTCACTTGTTCTCAGTATCTGGAAATTGTAAAAACAAACTAGAAAAAAACAAACAAAACCAAAGGCAAACAAAACCAAACTGGCAAACAGCTAGGACCGTTTTTCTTATTGTTCTCCTTTGTTGACACATAGTTGCTTGTTGTTTGGATTCTCCCCCGAGGTTAGCTTTTGAATAAATTAGAGTAGAAATGTGACCTAAGGTGAATATGAAACTATTTTTCAGTCCTTTGATGTATTAGATGCAAATTAAAAGCCCGGAGAGCTGAATTTGGCTGCTTATTATGGTCAATGTAAACCGAATGCTGGAAGTTTCATACTACACATGAGAGCACTGTTTTGAAACATGCATTTATCATGGCCACAAAAAAACCCCTCCTCACAGTAATCTTGGCAGCTAGGAAGCAGGCCATGGTGTAGCATGTGCTGTGCTCTAATAGCACATTAGAAAAATCATCAACATTAATGATAGCTTTAATGGAGTTTATATCTGATAACATTTTAAAAGGGATTTTCTCTTTTAATCTTTTCCTCTTGAAGTTCAAAGTTAATTTTGATAAATTGTTGAGGGTAAACAATTAGGGTAATAATAGCAATTACAATTTAGCTGGTTTACTTACCCTGAGGTAACGGGAAGACACTCAAATCAGTAATAAAGGCAACTTGGCTAGCCACAAACTAAACCAAAAAAGGAAGTTAGTATCTTAAAGCATCAACTTATGTAAAGAATAGGCCGTTCTCCTTAGAGCTGAATACACTATAAGACACAATTCATTCTCACAACCACCTTAGACTCATTTTAACAGAGGCACATGCTAATTTTCAAAAGATGCGAATAGTATTCACAATTGTCTCAATCTGCCATTTGAATCTAAATTCCCCAGCACAAGTATCTGGACCTTCAGCTGCCCGTGCATATACAAGGTACCTCACAAACAGCTTGAGTTGGCATAAAAGAACTCCTGCCTTTTCAGCAGGTGAGTTTTGCACCAACTCCTTCACTCCTGATTAAGTCTGCTCATGTAACACAACTTTGAAATTGTCTATTTTTAAAACAAATTGGTTAAATATACTTTAATATGAGCTTTTTCACTTGTTCTCAGTACTAACAGTAAATTGCAATTAATCAAAGGAAAAAAGAGACGAGCATGGAAGGCCAAATGTTTCATCAAATATACTGGAGAAAGGGACTACATTCATTCCACTTTGCTCTTCCGTGGCTTAAGTGCTCTGAAGCATTGAATGTTGGATTTTGAACCCAACTCCAAACACTGAAGGACATACTCTGCTAATACACAGACTCGCAACAACTGTTTATTCCTTGTGAAATTCACCTAAGCATGTAGTAGGATGCAAACATGCAAAACATCCATTTAAACTTGTACTCTGTAAGCCAGTAAATACTAACAACCATGTTAAATACATCATATTTGACCAAAACCACCTGATCAATCAGAAGCTAGGAGACTAGGGTAAGATGAAATACTGACAGTTACATGGCAAAATAACAAGATAACCCAGTTTAATTGTACAGAATTTACCAGTAAAGAGTAACAAACTTAATTTTCCTAAATGCAAGCCAAGACCAAACTTCTGCAAAATTTTGAAAAAACACATCCTACACAGTTAAGCACACTACAATATCCCAATAAGACTTTACTTCACTTGAAATACACACTTAAATGACCACAATTTTATTAAATGTTCCATGTCTGCTACCCTTGTTGAACTTCCAGTAAATACTATGCAGGTTCTGCATCCATTCCTCCACCAGAAATAGCTGATGTGAAGATGCCTCCTACTGTCAAATCTGAAATACTACAACCTGAAAAAACACCCAGTCTGATTCCATAAACGTCTCTACCACCTGAGATACATATATTTCTTACTCAACTTTTCCTTTTCCATATTCAAAGGCAATATTGGTAACAGAAATGTTTGCTTAGTAAATACTCTCATCTCCTGCATCATAAGCTCCCTAACTTAGTAGTTGAAGTTTTCTATGTGCAGCCTTAATTAAATAATAATTATGGTAAGAGTATTTAAAGTGTTCTTTTTAAACACTGAGGCAATTTAAATATTGTTTGAGGAAGCCACCATGAAAAACTAAAAAGCCTATATTTTACTAGTGTTCTGAGAGAAAATGAAATCTCCAGACACCAACTATCAACTATTAGTTTCAAAGGGATGCTAAACCTATCCCAAGTCACAACACTTAACCCTTAATTTCTTCTACTACTGAGAAGTGACTGAAATGAAATTAAATGAGCTGGTCATTGCTAGAGAGAGGGAAACCAAGGGAAAAAGTAAGTCAGGGGAAATTTCATTAGAAATACATGACAGATAGATGTGCAACAATATGTCATTAAAACAATTGGACAGTAAGTGGCAAGTCTTAAAAGGATTTTCTTGACCGTTAGTATCCCCCAGTAATTTCACTGGAACTTGCTGCTGACAGAACACTGAAGGACTAAACACAGGATCTTGGGGGCAGACTTGTGCTTTTAGGATCCATTTCACAGATAGCTGTATAAACCCTTCAGTAAACTAGGCATAAATAGATGAAAGATTCACCATAACTAACAGCCACACTGCCCCAGACCTTCACATTCCCTAGAACCCATGGCCGTACCAAATAAAGGAACTGTGGGCAATGCACAAACTACTGGCAAAACAGCTTCCCCAACTTGGCTTTTTCAAAATCCTTTGCACTTCCAAGATAGTTATCTTCCAAAAATATTGAAAAAGCACTTAGCAACACACTGTAAAGAAAAAACTAGTCTTTACAGGGATTTAAGTCTCTCTGATCTGTCCATCACAGTAAAACATGGTGCAAATTCAGAACATGCTGTTTCTCCACTGCAGGGCAAACAAATTTGGGCAGTTACTTGCAACACTTGAGCACACAGAAGACAAGCACATAAAATGGTCTGAACCCCCCCTCCTGCAGCTGCAGAGCCAACTCGTGCTGTCCATTCACATTAGATACCTGTGAAGAGCTTCTCTGCCACAGTCCCACATGCCTTGTGCACCCGTTTCTAGTATACATCAAGCGGAATCAAATACAAAATAGCTTATTTGTGCTTGGTGTGTCACCTTGTTTGTTTTACTTGCTCTGATTTTCCTACAAAAGCTGAGACACGAGCCTCATGTGGAAGACTACTAGGGCTGGGCAAATGTTTACCAGGAGGATTTAAAAAGCAATGAGATAAATCTTGTCCACCATACCATGTGGACAAACTTCCAGCTCCTCTTGTTAGTGTATACAAGTAGGACTTACCGTTTCCAGTAGGCACTTTATGTTCACTTTAGGTAAGCATTAACAATTAAAAGTAATTATTTTGACACCCTTCTGAAAACTTGTGGGGAAACAGTGCATCTCAAACAGAACTGAATAATTACTAAGAAGTTAAATTTGAGGTGTGGTAGCAACAACTGTGACCTCTACAAAGAGGTTTGGATTGGAAGAGGCCACATCTGCACAAATAAAGGAAAAAGTCTACCTACTCCAATATCCATGCAGCTGTAGCTCCAGCCTAGCTGTTCCATACAGAAATGCCTTATCGGGCTGTCCCCTTTGTACTGAAGGGTTTAGTATTTTGCTTCCTAAAGCCACTGAGAATGCCATAGCACAATCCTCTGCCCAACAGAAGGCATCTGAAACAACTGCTACATAGATAGTTTTGGAAATAGGAAACTTTCTGCAGACAAGTTAATCGTCCATAATTTTTCTACTGATTTCCAAGTCAGATCTACAACAATGGCCTTAAAACATTGGGAAATTTGAAGTACCAGCTTTAAGACAAAAGACGAACAATTTCATTTCTGCATTTTTCTATATTCTGCTGAAGGCTTTTTCCACTTAAAAAGCAAAACATGTCAAAGTACAGTACCTACTATTAGCTTGGGAAACATCAATTCCAAGAATCTAAGCTTATGAAGCTGGTAGTTAGCTGTGGGAGACAGCGGTAAGCAGTGTAGCTATGCTAGTGATCATGTAATCCAAGGTAAGATTACTAACTGCACCTGACAGCACCCTTCTTCAAAAAGAAAAGCTTCAGAATGCTAAGCTTAGATTTGGTCTCCTCTATTTCAGGATGCCGTTTTAATTTTTGTTTTATAATACAACCAAAATTATATCACAGTGCTAATGTAACCTAATCTAGATTGCTACAAGTGTAGAACTATGAAGAACCATCATCCCTCTCCATCCATCAAACTCTGAGCACCCTTCACTCCCGTCCAGTCTCTCTCAATTCTGCTGCTACTTCTTCCTTCACCAACTCCTCCCATCCTTCCCCCAAAATAATTGCCCCTTTGATATAGCAACTAAAACTGGACAGATGACACCATTCACAAAGATGTTAAACTTTGGTGTGGTACTGCAACTATGACCCAAGAAATTTTCCTAGCCTGAACTTGTTAACAAGGTAACTTATCCTTCTCAAATACTAAATAAGGAGATTCTCTACGTGAAAAGAATGAGTCACAACACCCCAATCAATGCTGAAAGTTTAATTTTCCTGCTACATACTGCCTTTCAGAACTGCTAAACAAGAGTATTGTTGATAACAAAAACACGTTAAGCACCAGAAGTTTTTATTTAAACAACGCTGTAAAAACTGTAATCTCTTGTATTTTATCCTTCCTTTTGCTGCAGTCTGGAAAGCACAAGAACTGCTGATCTAGAACTAACAAGTCGATCTAGAGAGAGGCTTGCCAAAATCTGTCAATAAAGATGGATTCATGGCCCTGGATCTTGCAGGCTGCAGGTGAGCTTTGACATCTACCAACTCCACTTTTTAAATATTGTGTCCCACTGTGTTATGAACATGTTAGATGAGAAAGTAATCAAAGAACAAGCCAGATTTTTTAAAGTACAGTGAATTTTGAAAAACTTTTAACAGTTCTTTTTAAGGTAGTTTTCAGATGCTGTTAGCAAAAATGGGCTAGATCTAAGTAAGGACTTCAGAGACTTCTCATGTCCAGGACCACAAACCCCAAAATATGAATAAATGGTTTCTCAAGTTCATAACATACCATTAGTTTGGTCTCCACATGGCCTGAAGTTTAAACTTCACCCTGGGAGATGTTCACAGAAAAGACCATGTGAAACCCAAACACCTGGCAGGGTCAGTGCCTCAAAGGATGTACAATAACACACCCTCATCTACCTTAACATGTAGCTGCTGAAGAGAGATTGTTAACCCTTCATATCTGCATTCATTCTTCTATGCTATGATCTATGTGTTACCTAAAAAAACCCCAAGATCACAGCTTCAAACAGCTTTTATATATGCCTATAGATAACATGAGCTCCTTCTCCCAAATCTACGGCTGTCTGGAGAGGAGAAGCATGAAGCCTGAATGGGACTCTGAAATGAAGCAGTGTGACATTTAAGAAAATAAACAGAGCAATAAATAACAAAGTGAAATTATTTTAGTCAGAGGACACTAGACCCACATTCTTTCAGGGAGCTGAGGATTCAGAAGGCCATTTGGAATAAACCTCATTCTCCATTATTTACCTTACAAGCAAGAGACACGCTAAAGAAACTATTCCACCAGCCCCATCCTCATGTGGTTGTTGCCTCCTGCTTGCCCTGCTCTTTTTAAACTCAGTATAGGAGTGGCACAAAAAAACCATAACTACTGCGGAAATAGATCCATGGCTCACTGGACATTTCTTTCCAGTCCTAAGAAGACCCTTCCATTGCTGTAAAAGCTCTCTATTTGCTGAGAAGATCAGAACTGATAAAGTAATGTAACTGAGTACATTCAAATCTACATCTCATCCCGCACCTCTACTGACAGGCTAGAGGCAAGGTTAGAATGAGAAAGGCCTTCTAGCCCATGTGTTTCAACTGAGAACAAACATCCCATACGGACAAAAGCATGAACCAGAGTGTGTAAACTAAAGCACGTGAACAAAACACTAGGTGAGGAAAGAGGGATTCCTGTGGGTTTGTTTTCTCCTCCATAGATGATGCAGTGAGGACAGACTAGAATACAGCCAAGTGTTCCAGCATTCCCTTTGGACACAGGGCAGGTCTTGTTCAGGACAATGTAGTTCTGTCTACACAGACTGAAGATCCAAGGCACTTTGCTTTAGATTTCACAACTAATATGCAATGCCTTCGAGCCAGGTAATGCCGAAGTCCTTTATCAGATCTAGCCCCACTTCTAAGAACTTGTCTTCTCTGAAGCTGCAGTGTGGACCAGTGACAAACATCTGCCTCAGAGCCACAAGTATCACACTGCAAGGGGAAAGTATGTACCAAACTTTCCAAACTATTGTTTGTTTTCCAAATGCTATGAAATTCACTTTTCAGTAATTATCAACTTTTCTTTCCAGTAAAACATGAACTGCAGCATGTAAGATATGCCTTACCAGTTTACACATAGAGATACACATAATAAAACAAGACTAGCTTCTGAAAATACTAGGTTTTATTCACACCCCAGTGGTAAACAATAACCTTAATATGATGACTCGGTTTCTTCTGTAGATCACTGTGTCACATAAAATACAAACCCCAAAGCATAAACAAGCTGACAGTTATGAATGTTTAATATGGTCTCATTGGAAATTAAACAAGTTATACTAGTCTTCTCAAGTAGTCATTCAAAAACGCATCATCATCTCCTAGTTAGTACAAGTCACTGCCATTTCTATAACAAAGTAATGAAGGCACAGCTAGTGCAAGCAGACTTAAACCCGTTCAGACTACTGGGCTGAAAAAATACTTTGGTTGGTTCTTCAGGAGAGAGTTTTCTCTAAACAAATATTGGTCTCAGTTAACAGTTCTGATAATCTTCACAGCTGCAGTCTAATAGCTACATGACAAAGACTTCACAAGAACCAAACTATGTAGCAATGAATTAACATTCATGCTTTAGGGGATTTACTGCATTCTACATATTGGCAGAAAATTATACTGTTAAAATGCTAGGTAGATTGAACCCACATTTTAAACTGGTTCTTATGTGTTCGATTTCTTTTTTTAACAAATTGGTTACTTAATTCTACCAAGATACAAAACATAAGGCTGTAAGTAACTAATAGTTGTATTTAGGCTATTACAGTGCAGGTAATCCTCAAGGCCACATACACACTGCTTCACTGCTGCTTGCATTCTGCTGGGTTTTGATCCTTCTGTTGAGAAAAAAGGAAACATTAGTTTATAGAAACCAGTATTTTCAAAGAACTATCAATATTGTTAAGCATGCTTTCTTAAGCTGCAGTATTCAGGTTCTTCCATCTTTTCCCTTCCACTAATAGTCTAGTATTAGCAATACTGCTGTCTTTGGATGTAGCATTTGCTTTGGCTTTGTTAGTGCACCAGCATGTAACCCAGAACAAAAACCTGTTCAGAACTAAGTGTGACGAAATACTCTGAAAGACACTGTAACTGTAAAAAGGAGAAGAGTTATGTGTAGTAACAAACAGCCCAGCTCAGAGGAAGCATCCAGGACTTCAAGACAGTTTGAGACAAAAGAAACTTCCTATGGTCAGTAACAAGGGCATGGCCTTAACTCCAACAGCCACTGTAGAGCAATGCAATGGAACTTCAAATCACAGTACATTCTTAACACTCTGGAAATATCTTTTGCAATAAATTCCCGTTGTTAGAAAATTCTAACATGGAAAATTAGTTCTGTTACAGTGAAACACAAAACCAGTAATATGCCACAGTAACACAGGAATTTAAGAAAAACATTTTCTGGGGCAGACCTCAACAGCAAGGTTTACTTCACTACCTTGGTCTGGAGAGCTATTTTAGGACCACAGTGCTTCAATAAATTCAGCTGACTTACAGCTCACAATCAGCTTATAACTGTTTATTCTTATGTCAATACACTCATAGTACCATTACTATCTCTAGCCCTTTGGCAGTTCTCTCTGAAACTGAGCACACAGTCTTGCCCTTTTCTTGTTTTGCCAAGAAAAGCAATCAGAAATGGTGACAATATGAAGCCCAACTTGCAGCTGTTCCATAAACTTCTTTGACTAGGCAGCTATTTGAATACACCATAGCAGATGAAGCATCACCAAGAGGCTGTACATTTTAACAGTTCTGTACATTGTTCTAGGTAGAATGCTAAGATTATGTAACTATTCCAATAGTACTTTGATAGTAGCTCAAACCACTCCAACTGAAACACACAGTGCCTCCTCATTCAAAATGCCAAACACATTTTACAGCAGGTATTTCAGAGTACTTCAGACTTCATCTTCCTGACTGCAACTTTTACCTACTACCATCACCAGATGCTTTTAGGTGGCCAGATATGTCTTTCCCTCGGCTATTAAAAAGCTATGACCTGAGTGTCTCACAATCACTTTTCCAGCCCAACTAGTGATTTGCCCTACCCATGGAATAAAAAAAAGCTGTCAACTGCTCTTGGTTGTTCACATTTTAGTACTGGGCTGTAGATATATTTCTGAACCTTGACTTTTGCTACCTCAAACAATAAAAGACTTGCTATTTATCTACCTGAAAAAAAGCCTGAGTTGTGTATTCTGCTGGGAAAAATCTATGCCATAGCTTACAACAAATTAAAAAAAAATTAACCTGGATTATGCAGTTCTCTGCATGTCATTACAACCATTAGAGAGCATTGTCATCATTAGCAGCAACTTGCTGCAATACAAGTTTATAGAAAACCAAGCCTGACTAACCCCTGTGCTCAGAGTCAAAAGTTACTTTTACAAAATGATTACTGGAGAAAAAAACTTGGTAACAAGTTTCTCTACTGATATTAGTCTGTCAGAAGCAGGACTGAAACAGCCTGCACCAAAACATACTCACTACAAAAACTAATGATTAAATACTTAAGATTTAACATACACAAAATTTTAACTGTCCATACATGTACACTTCAAAAATTCATTTTAATTCCTTACTTTTTGGTCATAATCAGGATCATTTTCTTCATCTGCTTCTTCTTCCCCCTCCTAAAAGAAAACATTTGTTTATATTTCTCTAGCTCGTCCACATTCAGCCTCCTGAGCAATTTTCATGAAAATTAAGATTAAATTATACTCAGAAATACTTTTATTACCACTTTATGCTATATATATTGTATTAGTTAACCCTCCACAAAGTATATCATCTTTTAACACTAGGTGCAACTTAATTTGTGAAATACCTTAAGGGTTGCCTCAGTTTGGTTTAGAGTTTTTTGTTGTTTTGTTGTTTTTGTTTTTAAAAAAATTATTCAACTTAGAGCCACAAAACAACGTGTTGTATCTTAGTTCCCAAGTAATTCTTAAAGTTAGTGTTCAGAGCTTTCAAAAACTAAAGGAACTCCTATTCGGATAAACTACAATAGGGAAACTATTTGAACCAAGGGCATTTGTCATCTTACCTCATCATCTGCCTCTTCACCTTCTTCATCGTACTAGGAGAGAAAACAAATGGTTTTGATAGCATCATAAATGCAGCCATTTATAGCTCAAGTATAGCCAGGTAACTCAAGTAGATGGCAGAGACCACACTGTATTGTGCTATTTAGAGAAGTTCTTGTATCTAATTTAAACATGCTTTATGCATCAGTATGAGCAATGTTCAACCTCTCAAGCCAAGCAGAGAAGACAGCCAGAGTACTCTTTCCCGCAGCACTGGAGCCGATGAGCTGCGGTACCACTTGAGGCCGGCAGGGGCTGCACAGCCCAAGGCAATCCACAATGTCAGAGCCTTCCTCCTCCACATCCCCAACCAAGGCTTTGGACCACGGGCTAACAGTTTACAACCTAAAAACTAAATTTAAGACAGACTTATCTAAGCTGTCTTAACTGTCAAAATGTTTGAGTGGAAGCAGGGGACAGAAAAGTATAATAAAAATTCTGGGGGCTTAGTGATTTCAAGATTGGCTCTTTTAATGCTTTTAAGGTTTTGCACAACTTGTTTTGAGTATTTTAGCATGCTCTGAATGTGCTTATCTAGCATTTTTTAGCAAGAATGCACTCTTGAAAGGATGAGGTCTGGACTGCATGAAACTATCACTGTAAGCACAAGGAAGAGGCTGAGCAGCCTTCTTCAATTTGTTCTCAGGCAGTTTATAGTTCTACCAAAGTATTTAGTACACCTCTCTAAGAATGCCTGATACACATAATTCTATGAAGACATCCTCTAAAGGTTCAACTTCTCCCACTACTTTTGCCACAAAACTCTTGAGTCACTACTTCAAGAATTAACTACTTTCATGCTGCTCTTTACTGAACATTCTGCCAAAACAAACACTGACGCATCCTACCCAATGTCAGAGATAAGCTGCAGTCCTTACGTAGCAATATTTCAAAGTTTTTAGAGTTTTGAATGCACGTTTACTTACGTCGTCATCATCATCTTCAATAGCTTCTCCTGTGAAGTACAATACTGACCGGGGGACTATACGCTCGCGCAAGAAATGACCTATTTCAAAGTCTGCAGCGAGGATTGCCTCGGAATCATCATCCTGCATAAAACAACATTATTTCCTAAACCATAAGGTGATAATGACTCCTTTTGACACGTGAACACAAGTTGCATGGATTTTGATGTGGCCAGATTTATACAAATCCCAGGTACTGATTTTTTTGTTTCTGGACTTGCTTTACAGAACTGAAAATGAGGAGGCAAGTTTGGAATTTTAAACAGCCCACCTCCATTATGCAGTAGGGGGTTGCTGCTTCAGTAAGCTTAATTATACCAGAGTTTAACTTTTATTCTTCAACCACCCCCGACTTGCTTTTGTTACGAGTAGAAAGATTGTTTAGTGTCTCCCATAGACTTCAGTTCATATGCACAGAACCCCTGAAGAACTGAAGAGAAGCCAGGTGAGCCTATCTCATTAAAGATTTTACAACCTGCTTCTGATTCCTACAGTGCATCTCCTCCATGATTCTCATTGGACAGGCTACTGTGAAGCACCTGAATACCTAAAATGCTCTCGAATCCAATCCCAGGCTACCACTCCTTTTGTTTTCACAGCAAGTGTTCTGCTGCCTCCCATCTGAAAATTATCTTCAATTCAGAAGGCTTCTTTTTTGGTTTGTTCTTTTTAACATTGTGAACATGCAGGTTTTGGCGTCCATGCCAACTGTATTTCTAACTGTGTACACCTCTGGATGCTCAATGTAATTTCTCACTCAAGCTGCTTAATATATTCCCCACCGTTGAGCAGTTTTAATCCTTGTGGTTCATTGCCACAGTGAGCACACAAAGTGGGCTCTTGCAGTTTTCTAGTAGTGTTTTATTTTCTCCAAGAGTTAATAGCATCAGAAATTTTTAACAGAAAAAAATTCAAACTGGATACATTCCACCATTAGATAAAATCATCCAAACAATGCCTGAAAGGAAAGACTTACAACCACCCATTAGATCAAAGATTACTACATCTGTACAGCTGTTAACAATTCACAAGGTAGCTTTCAGGAAGGATAAACTGTTAATGTTGGCTAAACTAAACTCCTCCATCCAAGTCAAACATTTTTCCTACTAAAGAAAACTTAAATAACAGACTAGTCCCCACAAGTATTCTCAGTTAAATACAGAAGCAGTTAAAGCTGAAGCTGTTTAACAACTTCCAGAAGAACTCCACCATCATAGTTTAAATAAGCCAACTCACCAGGTCTCCACTTTCAGGAACTGCAGAAAAATAAGAGAGAAGAAACAAGTGAATGAAGTACATTCTGGATTTTAAATTAATGCAGATAAACTAGTGTTCAGCTTACCTTCAGGAGGACTAAAGAAGTTGAAGAAAGAGTCATTGGAAACAGTTTTTGTCACAGTCCTAACTGTGCCACGGCCCTTATGTTTCTGCTTCTTCTTAATGGTCTTCAAAGTAACATTCTTTCCCTTTTTCCAGTCTATCTGACAACTAAGAGTAAAGAAAAAAGTGAAAAACAAAAACTAGCTGCAGCTTAATACCATTCACCTAGTTACAAGTACCTACTGAGACTATCACAACTCCAATACACAGTGAATAGAAAATACTAGAAGGTAGTATTTATTCAGTGCAACCTTTTCATTAGTTTATACTTTGAGAACAAGAGTAACAAGCTCGTTTTTGCATTGCTTCCCTCTGGAAATTTTTCCTTCTTCACTCAATCTCTGACATGTTAATTTTCATTAGCTACCATTAGCCTATTTTCCTACCAAAGAATAGTACCACATCATTTTTAGAGCTACCCATCCATTACAAAGTCATGTCATATTTGGTCATGTTAGTAACAAGCCAAAGTCCACCATATATATTATTATCATCATCAGTAAGTCCTTAAAATAATCCATCAAGCAGGTGTGTAGTTTTTGGCTGATTTTGAGTTATTTATTTTGAGGGGTTTGCCTGCTTGTGTTTGTTTGCTTGGGTTTTGTTGTTAGGAGATATTTTTTTAATTCTCTCCTGCTTACAGAGCAAAATCATGCCCACAGACTTCACTCCAACAGTCAAAACATTCTGGTAACATGTAAATGAAAAAGTCACATCTGTGAAATTGCAACTAAATCTTACAGGACTTCTGGGAAATATGTTTTATTAAGTGACTGGGAAATGAAGTGGTAAATAAATCCATACCAGCAACTGCAGATGAATAAAAGGGTAAAACCTACCATGACTATGCAGTTGATAGGCTGTAACTTAGTTGCTATCTCTCAGAAGAGCAGTCAAAACATTAAATTTACAAAATAAAAGCAACTGAACAGGCACAAATGTAAGGATAATTATGTACAACCAGGGTTTCTCTCATCCTTCTGTTTACAAGAAGAAATATTTAGCTAACTTAGAACAAAAGATTCCCCTGAGAAAGGAGTGTGACAGCTTTTTAAAATCACGAGTAGCCTGGAGCTAAGAGATGACTGTTCTCCATTTCTCAAATAGATAGACAAACATTAGACACTTATAAAACAAAATGGAAACTGCAATGTAAGTAGTAAAACTGGAACAGACTTTCCAAAATGCTGCATATCAGAAACAAAAAAAAAGTTATCAAATAAATTTTGGAAAATGCTACAGATGCCTACTAAAAGATACCACTATTCTCCTTAAAATTCATTTTTAGTGACTGCAGAACAGTATTTCTAAATAAATACTGATTACCTTTTGGTTTACATGCATATATAATAGATATGCTTATAAATGATGTAATATAAATAATATTTTTCTGTATTGTACTGATGTTATAACAACTAAAAAACTCAAGTCAAACCCAGCTGTTCACAAGTTACTAGGAGTATCTTTTCCAGCACCTCCCCAAGATGCTGTTAAAGTCTACAGCTGAAGAATACCAAGGAAGAAAGTGTGACATTGCCTTAAAGCTGCCTATTAGCACTTACCCTGTACAACCCATGATTTCCGGTCCATCAAAGGAAAAGGGATCAGAATCATCTGGCTCTGACCTCATTCTGTATGTCTTTGTCAACACTTCATTTGTGAAGTAGTCATTTGGTTCAAAATGAAATTCTAATGTGAAACTCTTAAAAAGAATTGCAGAGCAACAACTTTAGTAATTTACAATACATGCCTTTAATTTCTACAAACCTAAAATCCCAAACCCAAAAATACACGTGAAACAAGATACACCCTCCTCCTACAATACATTTGTGACTTATTTTAGAATTTGCTACCCAAGTTGTACAAAAGATCTTCAAATATTTTAATTTACCATGTTGATCTTGCACTGGTTAGTTAATATACTGCTGGCAGCATACACAGCAGAGCTCCCAGTGTACAGCTTTCCTGGTGCTATAAAGGAGAACTTCTAAATTTAAAAATACAGGAACTTAAAAAGCTGTTTAATTTCTACCAGGGAAACATATCAAATTGTAACAGTTACACACAAAGTACCTAAACGTATCAAAATGTAAACACGAAAGTAAAGTCATCAGATAATTAAGGCCAATCTCATCAGAAGCTGAAGGTTAAATTCAATATAAATTCATTTATATGGCAGAGCAAAACTAGTACAAGTCCTTGTACTGTTTCTCAGAAGAAACAGCTGTGTATTTTCTCATGATTTCTGCAAGACAATTCGGTATCACAGACCATGTTGCTAATATACAAGTAAGTCTTATGATAACACAAAAGTAAACTAACCATAGGCTGTCCAACTTCTGAAAATTTCACTTTTATATCTTTTAAGTATTTCAGTATAGGCTCATCATGTTCCTGTAAAGAAAACACAGTGTATTTAATTTTCATAACATTAAATTACATGAAGATTTGACCCTGCAGAGAGAAAAAGCCATGTTTAAAAGTGAGTTTTCCTTAGAATAAAAACCTTGTTACAGCACTGAAATATTTTCATGAAGCTGACCAGCAGATGGCAATAATGGCTGTATAGTCTCCAATGCAGAACACAACCATAATCCATGCAAACACCAATTACAGCTTTTAGCAGTGTCTAATACACATCTCATATACGCTTCTATAAAGACAGAAAATGTTTCAGTATGGTAAAATAGGCTCAAAAAATGAAACAGTAAGAAGGTGTTTCCGTTTCAGTTGAATTAAGTACCAGAGATGACATCCAAGTAATAGCTCCACATTGTCTTTCCAACAGACATATCAAGCAATGTAGTGTTTCTGCTCCTTTCTTAACGACACTTGGATTAAGCACTAATGCAGCTTTAAACAAGCCAGGACCACCACCTACCTGCACCATATCACTGAGCAAGTCCACATTCTTGAATACTGTCAGCCAAAACTCGGGAATTCCTTTGGGGTCTTCTTTTTCTTCATCTTTTTTTTCTTCTTCAATCTTGGTTTTTTCTCTCATTTCCTCCTTGACAAAGTAAAAATGAGTTTTCTTGATTCTAAAATAGTACCCTTAAGGTTCATGAACAGTTTCATGTTGATACCGGTACAACTGAAGTTTCACGTGCATGCTTTAAGCAACCGTTAAGAACAAATACTGTTATTATAAGCGAGTAATCATTAGAAGCTCCTTTTTTTTTTAAACTTCAGTTACTGTACTGAATTTTATTTCATGCTAAAGCTTAGGATATTGATGAGAACCAATAAAGGTACTCACTGAAATTTCTTCTTCAATATCTGCTTTCCATTCACATTCTTCTTCTGTAGGTTCATAAATTGCATTGATGATTTCACTTCGCTGGAAGATTAAACCAAGAGTATTTCCAAATTTCCTAGTCATTACAATTAACAATATACTAACCAATAAATTCTTAATCCTAAATTACCACTAAATTCCAAATCCTAAATGGTAATACATCAACTATTTATCAAAAGATTTTCTTCTGGTTCTGTAAAACAGACCCAGCAGTTAGGAGGGTTGCAACACACTAAAATTAACACTAAAGTCCCAGGAAGGTTACAATATCATCTGCTATCTTCTCAATTAAAATGAGGCCTGGTATACTGAAGTGCTTTTGGTGACCATGGAACAGACTGATCCTTTCACTCCCTTAATCTGACATTCACACGGATGGCAAAATTGTATCAATGGAATTGAACAGGCACATACGACACCAAAGTAACTCGGAACTGCATAAGCTTTCAGTTTATCATATTCCCTTGTGTTTTAGCTGAAGCCTTAAAGTACAAATCAGAGTAGCATTAAAATACCTTGTCAAATAAGGGCTGATAGAGAGCAGCATACTTTCTTTCCAGATCATGAACTTCCTCATAGAACTTTGCTTCTATCTGTGCACACTGAACTTGAAGGTTCTTGAGAGCATTCACACGTCTTTTAACAACCTTAGGCAAGCTGAAAAATTCAGTGACAGAACTGTTACTGCATTCTAAGCACACATTGTTCCTTCCTCAACCAGTCCCCTTGCAAGTTAACCAACTTGTACCACAACACATTTTACACTCTAAGGTTTAGAAAGCTGTACAAATCAAAACTATGACCCACTGCACCATAGAAATTGAAACGGACAGCAAAGACTCTTAAACAGAGGCTCCAACCAGAATCAGAGTATTTCAAACATCACAGTCAATCCTGAGACAAACTTGCACAATAAATCTTCAATCTAAAAACAAGTTCTACATTATCAATGAGCAGCATAATGAGTTCATAATTAAAAAGATCTTACCATTAATTACCTTGGGTTTAAGAAAGTTCAGGACAGTTGGGTAATTCTTTGCTAAGGAATTTAGTCTTCAAAATACACTTTTTTGTTTCATTGAGCAAAGCAGCTGGTAGAACTGTCTTCTAAAATACTGTCACACCCAAAATGAGCCAAAATGTTTTACTGAAAGAGCCACTGTATTACAAATGTGTAAAGGAAAGCAGTTAATGCATTCCTTATTATAAATACTGGTCAGCTACAGCTTCAATATTAGTTTGATTTTAGCAAACTACACTAATGCAAACTTAGTTAGGACAGAATGTTACCTACACTAAGGCTACTGTGAGATTTATAGGGCAGATGGCTGACAGTCTCCACTGGCAGGCCAAACCCCAGCATATGGCTACAAAAGACTGCTATGTTAGCTTCCCATATTTATTTTAATTAAGCAGTTTTGCCATGTTATTTACAACACAGTAGTAAGGAACTGCTTTTAATTGTTAGGACCAGCTTCAGGTTAAAGGAATTATCTAATAATGTATTAAACATTGAGGGTTCATATTAATTACTAAAGCTACTTTATCTCTATTAGGCAGGACAAGCACATGTTCAACATCCCTCTTTACTTTCAAGTGCAGAAACCTTCTCTCCAGTATCTTTATTCTCAACATGAATATACTATTTCTGGTTATTAAGGCAATATGCACATCACCATTGCCTTTAACCTTACAATTTTGGCAAAAGTGCATCAGCTACACAAACTACCAAAGCAACTTAAATTTAGGCATGTATACTCATAAAGGGCTGAGAGCATTCTTGTTGCTCTGGTATTTTTCTAAAAGTTAATCAAGTTAATAATTGCTGCAATTTTATCAAGTACAGTGTCAGAACTAACAGCAATTTAAGGAACAACTTTAGTTCAAGAAAAAAGGATTAAGAAAGAAAACTAACATGACCACACATGAAAGTCAGACAACAATCACTCAATGCCACTGGTCCTAGCAATTGCATATAAAGCACTATGAAATTTTTAGGATGTAGTGCCATACATGCAGCATGTCCAACTCTAGTTTGTAAGAGTAAAGATTTTAATCCCTTCATTGCAGAATCTACAATCTTTTGCATGTGTCCAGCTGCATTTCATTGCATTCCATGCCAACCAGTTCAAATTTCACAGTTTATACACTCATTATACCTTTATGAACTTGGTACAGTTGAGGCAGTTTCATAAAAGAGACAGCTCTTACAAAGAAAATCCAAAATGGAGAAGAGCAGACCAAGAAATGTGAACTGGACCACACAAGTACAACAACAGCAACTAGAACCTATTGCTCTGAATACAAACCACTAGCAGAAGTTATGCTCACACAAAAGTACAACTTCCTGTGAACAGCTGAGGGAAATTCTACACTGTGGAATGAGTTTCATTAAAATTATTGTGGCCAGGCACAGGTGAAAAAGTAAGTTACTGGACAGCTGCCAAGTAATCAGCCTGAGCAGAGAGTTGTTTTCCTGGAACTTGTTTAGCTTCCTACCACCATGTGCATCTAGATCCTTAAAAGCCCACATAACAGGCTTTTAGGATTCCAGATTCCTACTGACTTCTGTGCCACCTCTGTGTCTAGACTCTGTAGATAAGCTCCAACTGATACTGAGGAAGACAAGTAAGAGGCACCTGCAAAGCACGGTTAAGTCAACATGCACATGTTGGGAAAGTGCAGACCCAAGTTACACGCTTTTTCCAGATATCGTCACATTGCAAGCCAGGTAAGCACTTGATACAATGGCAAAGTTGCAATGCTTTTGTAATGCTGTACTTGGACTTGGTGAAGAAATGGTAGAGAGCAATCTAGAGAGCAGTTGACTAGAAGAATGCAAAACAGTGTTACCACTTGTGTTCACTTCTTAGGTCAAGGACCTGAAAGATTAGTAAAGGTTAATTAATATCTGTTGAAAAACAGAAGAAAAATATTGAGTATGAAAAGCCTTTAGTGTACAGTAGAGAAAGAGCATAGGAGTCAAAGGGTACTCAGGTTCTCTCTTGAGCTATTATATTAGGGAAGACTGCTAGTCAAATGAAATTTTGTTACACCCTATCATCTGTAACAGGAAAAGTGGTACAAGTAGGAACAGCAGCAGCAGCACCAACTCCTGCTACCCCACAGCCGCCCCAGTTCAAACCTATCGCAATGCAAGACCCTACCAAGAGTTTATTGCAAGTTTTGATAAATGAGAAAACCATATGAAGTAGTGCTAATAATGTTCCTAATTTTATCAGCTACTAGTTACACTTGAAGCATAAAATGACTAGATTAGAGACATTATGCCTCCAAATATTTGTCCTAGTTTAAATAACTGACATTTCATGACTAAGACAAAGGTACAAAAGGGATTTCAAGTGACAGGAAAGTATCTTAAGAAGCGTGCTATACTGTAACTACAGGGGACAAGGTCAGCTACTGTGAATATTAGCATTCCTTCCTTCATAAAGCCTGAAATAAATGCACTACAGACAGACTGTATTAGCTTTTCTGCTATCTGAGCAGCACTGTGGCTTTATGACTACTAATGCCACAGACAATACTGTTCAGAAAGCAAAAAAAACATTTATACCACTCTAGTCATACTGAAAAAATGCTGTACCTTTCTACATATCCTGCAGATGTTCCTACCAGACCATCAAGTCTTTCCTGGAGGGCTGCAAGAATCTGAGGATTTTGCATCATCTGCACAGTCAACTGCCGAGCTAAATTAAAAAAGAAAATTATGTAAGTGCAAAGTTCATCTTTTGGACTAATTTTGAAAGAAAAAATTGTGCATAAGAAAATAGACAAGCAAGAACTATAGATGCAAAAAAACTGCTTAGCACTGTGTCAGGTTTCCCTACTACTGAAACATGTCTCTGATTTATAAAATCCGATTTCCCTCCAGGATTCCTATGGTATGATTTCCCCTCAGATCCTAACCTACAATAGCTGGGATTAATCACTGAAAACACACATTATTCATCTCTAGGTTCCTTTGGGACACCTGAATACTTACCATTTAATTACTGTAAGCCATTTAATTACTTCAGCTTATGAGTGCATTACCCAAAATTTTGCAATTCATTATTGAAAGCCCTTATTTCAATAGATTAGCAAAGCCTAACATCATCTTAAGCAAAATGATTCTACTTGTCTTTAGATTCTGTTCAAGCAATCAAATAACATGGCATTAGTAGCAGTCCAAATGATTTTATTGCAAATATTAGTTATTTCTCTTTTGGCTACTTGCTTTTCAGATTCAATCTGTGCCTTTAGACTTTAAACACAAAGCATGAAGAAGACTGTTCAGCACTGACAAAACAAGTATCCTGATACATGCTTATGTTTTTTTATTGAGGGAGGGAAAAGGATTTATTGGTTTTAAGAGTGGCAACATTAACCATGATTTTTGTTTTGTTCACAGTCAAACAACTCAGCAGGAAATTACTAAGCAACTAATGAAAAAATAAGATACACGCACATATATGGCACGTGAATTTTTTTATAGCCAAAGGTTCGTATTTTGAAAGAATCCAATCACATATCCACGATAATCCTGTCTTTTCCAATTATGCAGGTGGCCAGCACTGCCTGAACTGGTATGAACCACGACCAAAACAAGTAACTGCAGACAACTAATAAAAATCATACAAGTGGAAAAAAGTCTTTGCTTCAGAACTTATAGCTGAACATCCAAAACTGTTGTACCATCTGCCATTATTGTTAGCAGGAAAATCTTTTTAACACATTAACTAGAAAGCATATATGCAGCTGTTTAGAAACTTTGGTTTCAACATTACCTTTGCTGTTGGCATCTTCACCAGTTTCTTCTTCTTCTACTTCTTCAACATCTTCCATATCCTGCTGATCAAGTTCAGACTGTTCTTTGCTATTACAAATATACAATAAACAGGATCAAAAAGTTAACTTTATAAAATAATGAGCTTAAAGAGCTCAAACTAGAGATTATGTAGGTAGAAGCAAACTATTGCATCTTTTGATCTATGACAAATTAGAATTCTTAATAGTGAAACAATAGTGAAACAAAGCTAAATTTGTCTTCACATAAGTTTCACATTTCACAATCTTGGGACATTTTAAAGAACTAGCCACTTTCTATCAAGTTTCCCTTTTACAAAAAAATTCCTTCATCTCTTGCTCTTATCAACCAGTCAAAGCCTCCTTCTGCTCTACAGATCTTCTTCACTAGGATGTACAGGCCTTGAGAACTATGGGCAGGTACTTCACCACAAAATATGAACAATTAAAAGTATAGAAAACAACCTACATACAGTGAAACAACAGCAATGGGCAATATTATCCATTTTTCTCCTTCAGAATTCCAACTAACACAGTAAATTGACTTGAGCTACTTCTAGATTTACATGCAGTTAAGGTCCCAAACCCATTTGTTGTGAGCAACTCAAGCTTTCTCCCACATGCTATAAACCTCTCACCACATTGCCAAGGTCAGGATCTAGACCCATCCTATCAAGCACCTGGAGACCCCAGACACTCAAAGCACAGCACAGGACGCAGCTGGAGCCTCGGGAAACTACAGATTTTACTTACTTGTCTATGTCTGCCATTCTAATAGACTTCAAACACTAAAGGGAAAGAAAAAAAAAAAAACATGTAAGAACAGCAGCACTAGATTTCAGTTACAAATTCTGTAGTCAAATGCTGTAATACTAAAAGGAAGGAAACAAACCACATCAGCTTTATGAAATGACAAATCAGTGTTACAGTCTGAAGAATGGCACATCTCCCATACACTTTTAGAGCTCTCAGTCTAAACTGTACAGAAATACCGAAAAACTTTGTTCTGGTTTAGAACCAATAGATCTATTCACACAAATTAAAGTACCAGCAAAACTCCATGTTGAGTTTTGTATCATAGGAATATACTTACATCATTGACTGAAAACTAGTCCCAAGTATAAAATTGAATTAGAACCTGAGAAAAGCCGAAGTAAAAAGGGTGCCATAACCCTTCTGGTAACTGTTCACTCATTTCCCACATGTCGCTGCAGTCAGAGTACATTGACAGGCAAATCAGTCTAAGACTAAAGCCACTTTTTGTGGCTTTACTTTCAATCCCAACTTTACAAAACCAATCCAAATAGTTCCTCAGAATACCCACAAAATTCCAATATTTTACAGAAACAACTGATGCCAGCTGCCAAGCCATTTAAGATGACCAACTTCCACATGCTGAATGATCAGAAATCTCAAATATCTCAGCATCATCATAAATACACTGCAGACACTGTAACTTTGGATGCTGAGGCTACTGCATCCATACCATGAAGCACCTATGTTCTCAAATCTATTATGAGTAACATTTTCTACCAGCCAAACCACTTAGATGTTTAGTCTCCAAAAAGATGTCTCGGGTAGTTTGAAGTAGAAGAAAACAAGAAAACACTGTCTTGTTACTGCCATTTTCAGTCCAATACTTCAGGAGGCTCCAACTACCAAAAATAATCCACTGGCCCATGAAGCACATAAACTACTGCTTTAGACTCTCCGTTTTAGCTTCTGTCCTGTAAGCTAAATAAATTCAAGTTTCTTTCAGGAATTTCAACTCCTTATGCATTCTAGTGAGAATTTTAGCAGAGTGTTAGAGGGATATGTTCCAGAAAAAGTGAAAATTGCATTTGATCTGCCCACAATCCCAGTAAGATCAGGATATAAACATGTTAGACTCTGATCTTCAGAATTAAACATCTACATTCTATGTAGATATAATCAAAACATTCTTTCTGGTGTCATAACTACTTTCCAGCAATTACATGGAAAGAAAGTATCTATTATCAGTGTAAATGGGGACATAAAAGTATTTAGAAAATTAGTATTTATTTACAATAAAGTAATTATTACTACATGTAATAAAAAAGATTCAATCCCCTAATGGGGAAAAACTAGAGAACCACCTACTTGTCCATCTATTTCAGAAAAACAATACAGTACTTGCGATTGAATAGAAGAGCAGCACTGCTGTAAACCAAAGTACATCTAACAATTCAGTAAGAAACAGAGGAGTTACAGTAGTATGCTTGACTCATTCAGATCACATTTGCTCATCTTGTGATTTCAGGTTTACACCTGGAAGCAAGCTGTCTGTCTTTGGAATAGCAATTCCAAAGAGTTTCCTTTGGATACCATTCTCAAAGCTAGCACAGACTGAAGACGTACAAACACTGAAAGCACACTACAATTAAAACTCACATTTACAGGTCCCTGCTTTTTTTGAGCAACAACAACCAGCATTATTTTTGATTTACAGAGGATTTTATCCATGCACAATACTGCTTTTTCCTTACACACCTCCTCTTAACTTTCTTAATTCAGGGCCATTTAAGGAGACTGGCAGTACCACTGTGCAGAAGAACACAAGATGCACAGTTCACCTGCCTTTCACATATTTTTGTGCAAATGCAACACAGCGATGCCATTTACCAAGCATTGCTCCTTGCAGAGATCAGCATTTCCTCTCTCCACTCTCTCCATCACATACAGCTTCAATTTCCATAAAACTATAAGCATTTCTTTCAACAAAGGCAACCAGTGGCAGCACAAACCCCTGAGGTCTCTCCAAGACAGCGGGGTTGATGAAACCGCAGCCGAAACACTTAGATACAAGTTTGCTGAAAGAAACCAACTCCTACAGTTCATTTAAACATTTTTTCCTAAATGAGGACAAGACTGGTTATGGTGAAATGATGCCTAAAAACTTTAAGAAGCATCCATCCCATCTCCCACACTGGTCATTAGCCGATGCTTTGGAAAAAAGCAATGGGAGGGTTGAGAATTCCCCCAGAAACTCTTCCAGCCTTCAATCGCGTTCAGAAAAAACACACTGGCTCACAAGTGCAGATATTTGACAACGTCATAACGGATTTGTATTTCACAGATTAGTCCTCATTTTCCCCAAAGTCATGCAGATAAGCTGATGGCATCACTCAAGTATCAAAGTGGTAAAATCCTGTTTCTGAGTTGCAATATTCAGCTCAAAGTCAGATTTTCCTACACTGGGCCACCATGTGGCAGAGGAGTTTCACCAGCAGACTTTTAGTTCCTGGACTCCATAGAGGGTCCTTGTTTTCACCATTCTAAACAACTACTTGTCATCAGCACCTTTCATCCATCCTTTCACTGTTGACCTTCTTTCCAAGATCACATCTGCTGAAGGCAATCATCTCATTACAGCATCCTGTGCAAGTCCAGCACCTGCCTCTCTCCTCATTGCAATGGGCAGCTATCATCCTCTGCTTCCTGCATTTTTAACAATCCACATAAACACTATGTTTGCAAATTATGGCCCAGTTTACTCAAAAACTTTGAATAACATTCTTCAAAGATTTTTTTGAAACTAAAACAGACTGTATCAAGCAGCTGTCAACTTCAGAGCCTCCCTCTAACATGTGCCTATCTGTCTCATACCATTTTCCCCGTTCTCCTTGCATCAGTCTTTTTCATCCTTTCATCTTCCCTCCACTTTTTACACAACTTTGTATCAGAACATTCACAGTTGGAGGAGTTCTCTTCCGAACTAAGGAGATACTGCTGTTTGTCCCAACACTCATTTGTGCCAGCTCTAGACAACAGCTCTTGAAAGAGGAGACTCCAAGGCACGGCCAACAGAACTTCACTGCAGGTGTTCAGACTCATCTGTGCAACCCACTACCAGGGAAGGTATTTAATCGCATCACATTTAGTTTATTGTCATCTACTTAAACAACCATAAGCTTTACACAAGCCTCAAGAAAAAGTCAGACAAACCAACGAAACCAAAAACAAATACAAACAAAAACAAACCATCCCAAAAATCAACTGTAGAAGAAAAGCAGTAAGAAAACACATTCTTTGAAAGCAAACAACCACTATCTTTGCACAATGTCCAACACAAGGTCCCCATCTAGTCTCCAGAATTTCAGATACAGTAGGTGCCACAGGTACCAGTGCAGGATTTATTTTGCATTGTCTCCCCAACAGTAAACATTTCACTCTAGCACTGGTATCACTCCGTGTAAGACAGGGCTGTCCTCCCCATCCATTTCAAAGGTACATTTAGGACTATGATCAACAGCTGCAGCAGGCCCAGAGAGGTATCAGTTGACCAGTTAATGCAGAATTCTAACAAACTTGGCTACAGCTGGTGTGTTGCTTCAAGCCAGGCTGCAGCGTCCAGGTGATTGCTTTGGGCTGAGATATTACTTAGAATCAAGGCCTCCTGACTGCAAGAAGTGGCTTATGAGCACAAATAAAAGGTAGCCTACATGCCTGCACAAAATACAGCACACAAATAACCTCCTTATTAGTAAAATATTTTATTTCTCTGTTACTTGAACAGCTACAGCCAGCAGTGCTCCATAATGGCCAAATACAGAGGTGCCCAGAGGCTTCATTTACAATGTTTTGCTGCTCACCGCAAAAATATTCAGAGGAAGTGAAACAGTTATCTTATCTTTGCCAGGCTTGAAAGGGAATGCGTAGGAAGTTCGTGCTACAAAAATAGAGCAAAAACAATCAGAAAAGCAAGCTACAGTGCAAGTTTTCTAAAGGTTGAAGTTTAGAACCCCTTTCATACAGGTAGCTTAAGCCTGCCTGCCATTAGAAAATGTGCTCTTTATCAAAATGGAAAGGTTTGGACACTTAATCCAGCACAAGCTTAGCCACAGTTTTGAGTGCTTCCTGCAGAATTACTAAAAATTAGCAAACCCCCTTAAAATTTACCTCTTACCGGAACACTGTAACAACTTGCTATTTTCATTATGCCTAAAGGACTCTTCCCCTTTTTAATGTCATGTTACCCAAGAAACGTAGTTCAACACAGGCAGAATCTAACGATGATGTTGCCATGTACTCATCCCTCAGGTTACCCATTAGCAACTTCTCAGTTTTCAGGGGGTGTTTCTTCACAAGTGATTTTGCTCAAGTGTCAGTAGAAATATAAATTGTAAGAGCTCAACACTTCCTAACCATTCTTTTACGCATGCAGAAACTTGTATGAGTCTGCACAGCAGCACCAGCCATGTTACAGGTGGACACACGTGCTTTGGTGAGAAGCCTTTTCCTTTTCAAGATCAGCTTGAAGTGTCCCATGTAAGCACACCAGTATGAAATGACCCAGACATCTGCTTGGCCTCAGGAAGACAGGTCACAGCAAGGTGAATTACAAGTCAGCTCAGGAAGCAAGACATTCCTGAGACACAGCAAAGCACCAGCTTTTCTGCACAAGCCCGAAGGCTGGCAGGCCACCCACACATCTCAGCTGTTCAGTGTCTCTGAGCTCACCACACAGCGAGCAGTACCCACTACCTCCCTTTCAGGAAGCACCTTTCCCCCTTCTCCAGAGGAATTGCTCGCACAATTACCCTGGAATAGCAACTAAAAGAAATTTTTCAAGTAGTTCAAGAAACACAAATGAGCTTTTTGAGGCTATTAGACTCAAACTACATTCAGGCCACATTAACTCACATTTTTAAAAGAAACCTACCTTTTTGTTCAAACTGACTTCCTCAGTCAGTAACTCAGAGCACTGCAAATAAATCAGTGTGGCCATCAGCTTCTTCCTGTCTCAGCCAAGCCTCGGGCAACTTAAAGCAATGCATTACCAAAAAGACACCTAAAACAAATGAACCCTACATGGGATTAAGAAGCTGCAATTTAAGGTAACAAAGTGGTGGACTAAGTCAAATGTCAGTGAAGAAAAGAGAGGTCCAGCTGGAGGACAGCTAGTCGTATTAAAAAAAATCATCAGGATTAAGTCCTGTAAGCTATTTGCAATGCATGCAGAAACCAAAGGTGCCAGACAAATGACATCATACCAGTCAAGTTCTATTCTCACTAGAGACTGGGAAACTCGAGAGCAACACATTCACTAAAAGTCACTTCAAATTGATGTTCTTGCTTGCCTAGCATTCCAGGAGAACAACTTGGAAGATTTCTCTCTATATAATCATCACCAAATAAAGAAAAATTAAAAAAAGTAGTGTAGAGATCCATCAGAAGACACTTTTTGAATGCAGTTGTTCAAAACAATTGTTTGGTATAGTTTGCTCAAAACCTCTAAGAAAGGTTTGTAACATAAAACAGACACTCTGCCGAGTGATCCTAAAGGTATTTTCCAACTTAAAAAATTCTTTCAGAACTGAAGTGTTTCTAAAGTGAACAGTATATGGCAAAGAGTTTCACATTTGAGATGTCTTGGTACAAGACAAAAAAATACAATTCCCCAAAAAATCAATCATTTTACAATTGTTAGTAAAAGCCAGAGTACTAAGCACCAGGTAGGAAAATTATTGTACCAGAAGGGTCCAGCAGTAACTAGGAATGTTTAGCTCCTCTTCAAAAAGAAGCAATTGAACAAGGTAACAGGTTTAAAAAGCCATTTAAAAAGGGAATAAAGCAGAAGACAAATGTTTCCACTACACTTGTGTGATTCGACTCATGTATCCATTAACATGAGCATGAGAACTGGTCAAGAAACAAGAGGATATTCTAGCTATTAACACCCAGAGGGGAGATCTCCTCGCTCTCTACAGCCACCTGAGAGGAGGCTGTTCCCAAGTGATGAGTGGTCTCTTCTCCCTGGCTAACAACCAACAGAATGAGAACACGTGGCCTCACATTATGCCAGAGGAAGTTTAGACTGGATATTAGGACAACTTTCTTCACAAATGTTTGTCAGGCATTGAAACAGGCTGCTCAGGGAGGTGGTGTAATCACCATCCCTGGAAGTGTCCAAGTTATGTGCAGATGTGGGGCACATGACACACTTCAGAATGAACATGGCAGTGCCGTTAATGGCTGGACTCAAAGATCTTAGAGGAGAGGCCTTTTCCAACCAAACAACTCTAAGTTTCGATGTTTCACATGACAGATAAACAACACATTACAAACAGATTATCTAATTTATCTTGTGGAAAAAAATATGCCTTCTTAGGAAAGATAAAGGTAAGGAAAAAAAAAAATCAGTCTCAAATGAGCATGATGGAATGCTAGAAAATCAAGATGCCACATCTATTTGATGAAAGACATGATCAGCCACAGAACTCCAGAGACAATTTTAGTAGTGCCTCAAAGTTATTCTGTTAACAAAACATTTCTGACTGTTAATATAGGACCAAAAACTGAGAAAATTTATTTAAAATTCCTAATCTTGAGGATATGATTATCTTCTCAAATACAAGCACAAAAAACATAAGTATGATATAAATAAAGAAGACAGCACTAAAAGTTGTCAAGTTCTGTACAAAGAAACCAAGGAGCTAATGGTCAATGGAGGCAAGGAATCCAGTTCCTCTACACAGTAATAAGAAGGTGCCACTGGACCCCAGCAGTAATTTGAATCTCTCTGTTTTGATACAATTCATTGTGCAAGCACCAACTGATCTACTGTGTCCAAAAGACAAGCAGAGTTACCAACACAAATGCTAACTGGCACAGTGAGACATGGGAATCTTTAGCAGAAGGTTAAGTAACACCTTCTGGACCAAGCAGAAAAGCATAAGAAATTCAGGCGAGAAGTAGTGCTCCACAAAACACACTCAGAACTTCCAGCCATGTGCACATGCTTCCCAGGATGGGAAGCACTCCTATCACCACATGAGAGATGTGTTTCCTTCATAAAGGGAACACCCAGTTTTTCTCTTCTGAACAATCTTCCAGTTAGATAAAGCAAACAACTTGCCAACCCTGCTGGAAAAGCTGACTGCAGTTCTTCCTTAGCTATGGCATACCTCCGTCCTTCCAGTCAGCAGTGTCTGTGTGCCTGGAAAGTTGCATTTCCTTGGACAGGGCTAGACCCGCAGTCCCACAAGTCACAGGGGTCAAGAGAGGCTGCCACAGGCAAGTACCTTTTATAACAGCTCATGAAAAGGGTCAGGCAAGTTTGAAGTGACTCTGAAACTGTACTGCTACATCTTCTTACCTTGTGGTTACATGGCAAAATTCACAATCTGGCTGTAGAGACTAGAAACATTAAAACACGATAATGCTGAACCCAGTAACACACTTCATTGGAATTGTCTGCTCCATCCCCTGCAGGTGGCACTTCTTTGCATTTCCTCATGGCTCCTGAGGTACAGGCATCAACCTCAGCCATTTGCCAACGCACCCGTTTCACCAGTGCTTGCAGGGCCCTGCGCAATGGACATGTACATGTCACGCCACCAAAACATGTGCTTTCCACGTTTCAAAGTGCTCTACACTTCCATGAGAACACTAGTTACTTAATGGGAAGAAGTCAAATTCTTGAAAACAAAACAGAATGATAATATATATAAGTAACTGTTATTAGCAACTGTAGGACTTATTTTCATTCATGTGGAAACTCTTTTTTAAGCTTTCCCCTTAACTAATTTTTAATCAGGAAACAGATTCAATCAACAAATACTGAACTCCTACCTTTGTAGCATTTTTATTGAATTTTAGATGATACTTGTTTGCTCTTTGAGCAGAAAAGAGTCTCTATAACNGGTACAAGACAAAAAAATACAATTCCCCAAAAAATCAATCATTTTACAATTGTTAGTAAAAGCCAGAGTACTAAGCACCAGGTAGGAAAATTATTGTACCAGAAGGGTCCAGCAGTAACTAGGAATGTTTAGCTCCTCTTCAAAAAGAAGCAATTGAACAAGGTAACAGGTTTAAAAAGCCATTTAAAAAGGGAATAAAGCAGAAGACAAATGTTTCCACTACACTTGTGTGATTCGACTCATGTATCCATTAACATGAGCATGAGAACTGGTCAAGAAACAAGAGGATATTCTAGCTATTAACACCCAGAGGGGAGATCTCCTCGCTCTCTACAGCCACCTGAGAGGAGGCTGTTCCCAAGTGATGAGTGGTCTCTTCTCCCTGGCTAACAACCAACAGAATGAGAACACGTGGCCTCACATTATGCCAGAGGAAGTTTAGACTGGATATTAGGACAACTTTCTTCACAAATGTTTGTCAGGCATTGAAACAGGCTGCTCAGGGAGGTGGTGTAATCACCATCCCTGGAAGTGTCCAAGTTATGTGCAGATGTGGGGCACATGACACACTTCAGAATGAACATGGCAGTGCCGTTAATGGCTGGACTCAAAGATCTTAGAGGAGAGGCCTTTTCCAACCAAACAACTCTAAGTTTCGATGTTTCACATGACAGATAAACAACACATTACAAACAGATTATCTAATTTATCTTGTGGAAAAAAATATGCCTTCTTAGGAAAGAAAAAGGTAAGGAAAAAAAAAAAATCAGTCTCAAATGAGCATGATGGAATGCTAGAAAATCAAGATGCCACATCTATTTGATGAAAGACATGATCAGCCACAGAACTCCAGAGACAATTTTAGTAGTGCCTCAAAGTTATTCTGTTAACAAAACATTTCTGACTGTTAATATAGGACCAAAAACTGAGAAAATTTATTTAAAATTCCTAATCTTGAGGATATGATTATCTTCTCAAATACAAGCACAAAAAACATAAGTATGATATAAATAAAGAAGACAGCACTAAAAGTTGTCAAGTTCTGTACAAAGAAACCAAGGAGCTAATGGTCAATGGAGGCAAGGAATCCAGTTCCTCTACACAGTAATAAGAAGGTGCCACTGGACCCCAGCAGTAATTTGAATCTCTCTGTTTTGATACAATTCATTGTGCAAGCACCAACTGATCTACTGTGTCCAAAAGACAAGCAGAGTTACCAACACAAATGCTAACTGGCACAGTGAGACATGGGAATCTTTAGCAGAAGGTTAAGTAACACCTTCTGGACCAAGCAGAAAAGCATAAGAAATTCAGGCGAGAAGTAGTGCTCCACAAAACACACTCAGAACTTCCAGCCATGTGCACATGCTTCCCAGGATGGGAAGCACTCCTATCACCACATGAGAGATGTGTTTCCTTCATAAAGGGAACACCCAGTTTTTCTCTTCTGAACAATCTTCCAGTTAGATAAAGCAAACAACTTGCCAACCCTGCTGGAAAAGCTGACTGCAGTTCTTCCTTAGCTATGGCATACCTCCGTCCTTCCAGTCAGCAGTGTCTGTGTGCCTGGAAAGTTGCATTTCCTTGGACAGGGCTAGACCCGCAGTCCCACAAGTCACAGGGGTCAAGAGAGGCTGCCACAGGCAAGTACCTTTTATAACAGCTCATGAAAAGGGTCAGGCAAGTTTGAAGTGACTCTGAAACTGTACTGCTACATCTTCTTACCTTGTGGTTACATGGCAAAATTCACAATCTGGCTGTAGAGACTAGAAACATTAAAACACGATAATGCTGAACCCAGTAACACACTTCATTGGAATTGTCTGCTCCATCCCCTGCAGGTGGCACTTCTTTGCATTTCCTCATGGCTCCTGAGGTACAGGCATCAACCTCAGCCATTTGCCAACGCACCCGTTTCACCAGTGCTTGCAGGGCCCTGCGCAATGGACATGTACATGTCACGCCACCAAAACATGTGCTTTCCACGTTTCAAAGTGCTCTACACTTCCATGAGAACACTAGTTACTTAATGGGAAGAAGTCAAATTCTTGAAAACAAAACAGAATGATAATATATATAAGTAACTGTTATTAGCAACTGTAGGACTTATTTTCATTCATGTGGAAACTCTTTTTTAAGCTTTCCCCTTAACTAATTTTTAATCAGGAAACAGATTCAATCAACAAATACTGAACTCCTACCTTTGTAGCATTTTTATTGAATTTTAGATGATACTTGTTTGCTCTTTGAGCAGAAAAGAGTCTCTATAACAAAAAGAAGATGGACTACAAAACTACAATTTAAAATCAGGACTGAATTATATCTGCATGTTTGTCTCAGCTACTGACCTGAGCTCCCTCATCATGTTCTAAAAATAGGGTAATTAACACACAATGTTGTCTTTGTTCCGGATGCCAAGATTCTGTAGCAGAAAACCTATCAATTTCTATTTAGAACAATCTTTCATTATTAGAAAAGTAACAAAAGTTTAAATTCAAATCTTGAAAAAAATAAACAAGAACTTTTTTGTTATTTTTAAACTAACTAGTCAGTGGATTTTGTTACACCTTTTGCTTTCCATCACTGATAAAACAGCAGCCATCCTGAAGGGCTGAAACCAAAATCCTCATGTATAAAGAAATATTTAAAACTTCCTAAGAGTATTTCTCTTTACAGTTCGTATTGGTACAAGTACTCAGTTTGTTAATAGGTGTCAAGGTAATAAAAAAACCTATGTTCTAACTTCAGGTAGCAGGGTGCACTTCCACAGTTTAAGAGATCAACTTGTACATGACACAACATCAAATAAAGGAAAGGAGAGCGTCTGTTTGCTACCAAAATCACACAGAATCAAACACAACCATACTGGCAGTTACACCGCTATCTGCAAAACTCACACACTGTAGCATTAAGGTTTTTATCCAATTTGACTTCAAAGCATCTAAGCATCCTTATCTGAAAAGAAAGTTAAAAAAACACTGAAAACACATGTACAGGTTTCAAAAATGTTTTTGCTAGAAAATCTGATGGAGAGAGTACTTTAAATTCATTCACTCCCCAAGAAGCCAAAGAAATCCCTAAAATACATTCAGCAACTTGTTTGTTGGCTTCAGTTCAGTATTTTTTACACGGAAACCAAGCCACTACTAAACTACCAAGTTTAAAACATCCCATTTTCAATTAACAAGCTGGCATGGAATAAAAAAAGAACACAGCCACAACTTTGACACATTTTGGAGGCTGTTAGGGGTGAGATGTTACAATTGGCAGTTAAGACCCAACAAAAGAATGCTCATGGCTATGGTTCCAGTGAATCACTTCCAAATGAATAGAGCTGCAGTTTAAAAAGCAATTACAAACATGCGCTGCACCTACAAAGAATTTGAACTATGGAGCCTGAGCATTATTTACAAAGTTATCTTCATACTTTTTTTGCAAATTTCACTCCATCACGCTTTTGGCCCCAGTATAGAGGTATGGGATACCTCTCAGGAATCCAGAGGTTCCAGCTGACTGGAAGCTGGTGAACTTTGCCCTCACTTTCAAGAAAGGCAAGAATGAGGACCCCAGAAACTACAGGCCTGTCAGTCTCACTTTAGTGCCTGGTAAGGTTGTAGAAAAGATAATTCTGAGAAGTACTGAAAAACACCTGAAAGACAATGCTGCCATTAGTCACAGCCAGCAGGGCTTCATAAAAGTCCTGCTGATTCAACCTGATTTCCTTCTGTGACAAGGTAACCCACCCAGCTGATCCAGGGAAGCCAGCTGGTGCAATCTTTTTGGATTTCAGTAAAGCTTTCGATACTGCCTCTCACAGGATCCTGCTGGACAAAATGTCCAACACACAGCTGGATAAACACATCATGTAGTGGGGGAGCAATTGGCTCACAGGTCAAGCACAGAGGGGAAGAGTGAATGGGGTGACATCATACTGGTGACCTGTCACTAGTGGGGTTCTGCAGGGCTCCATCCTGAGACCTGTGCTCTTCAATATCTTCATAAATGATTTGGATGCAGGACTGGAAAGGATACTAAGCAAGTTTGTAGATGACAAAACTGAGGAGAGGAACTGTTGACTTCTGGAAAGGCAGAGAGGCCCTGCAGAGAGACCTCTGCAGAAGACTGGACAATCATCAACCTTATGAAGATCAACAAGCTAAAGTGCTGGATTCTGCATCTGGATGTGTGACAGACTAGGAAATGAGATGCTGGAAAGCAGTGCCATGGAAAGGGACCTGGAAGCCCTAGTCAATCGCAAGTGGACATGAGTCAGCAGTGCCCTGGCAGCCAGGAGGGCCAACTGTGTCCTGGGAGGCATCAGGCAAAGCATCACCAGACAGTCAAGGGAGGGGATTGTCCCACTCTCACCCTGAATGTTGTGGCAGTTTTGGGCACGGCAATGCCAGAAGGATATTAAGCTGTTTAGAGAGTGTCCAAAGGAGGGCAATGAAGATGTTGAAGGGCCTTGAGGGGAAGCTGTATGAGGAGCAGCTGAGGTCACTTGTTCTGATCAGCCTGGAGAAGAGGAGACTGAGGGGAGACCTCATTGTAGTTACAATTTCTTCATGAGGGGAAGAAGAGGGGCAGGCACTGATCTCTTCTCTGTGGTGGCCAGCGACAGAACCTGAGGAAACGGCCTGAATTTGTGCCNGGCAATGCCAGAAGGATATTAAGCTGTTTAGAGAGTGTCCAAAGGAGGGCAATGAAGATGTTGAAGGGCCTTGAGGGGAAGCTGTATGAGGAGCAGCTGAGGTCACTTGTTCTGATCAGCCTGGAGAAGAGGAGACTGAGGGGAGACCTCATTGTAGTTACAATTTCTTCATGAGGGGAAGAAGAGGGGCAGGCACTGATCTCTTCTCTGTGGTGGCCAGCGACAGAACCTGAGGAAACGGCCTGAATTTGTGCCAGGCGAGGTTTCGGTTGGATGTCAGAAGTTCTTCATCCAGAGGGAGGTTGGGCACTGGAACAGGCTCCCCAGGTGTAGTGGGCTGGATGCCAGGGGCTCACTACAGCCACTCTCTCGCCCCCCTCTGCTAAACAGTAGAGGAGAGAAAATACAATGAAAACCTTCACAAGTTGAGATAAGGACCATGAAAGATTCCTTGCTAATCACCGTCACAGGCAAAACAGTCCATGTGAGGATAATAGCTATAATAATAGCTATATTACTAACAGGATCAGAGCTTAAGAATGAGANGTAGTGGGCTGGATGCCAGGGGCTCACTACAGCCACTCTCTCGCCCCCCTCTGCTAAACAGTAGAGGAGAGAAAATACAATGAAAACCTTCACAAGTTGAGATAAGGACCATGAAAGATTCCTTGCTAATCACCGTCACAGGCAAAACAGTCCATGTGAGGATAATAGCTATAATAATAGCTATATTACTAACAGGATCAGAGCTTAAGAATGAGAGACAATAAGACATCTTCCCCCCCACCCCCTCCTCCTTACATCCAACCTCCTCTCTCCCAGCGGCCCAGGGAAAACAGGCGGTGGTGGGAGGTTATTATGGTCAGTTGTTGTTTCCAGCCACTGCTTGGGGAGAACAGTCCTAACTGCATTCCCTGGGGTCCCATCCCACGGGAGACAGCTCTTCACAAACTGCTCCGGCGTGGGTCTCTCTCACAGGATACAGTCCCTCTCACAAACTGCTCTGGTGANGGTCCATCCCTCACAGGATACAGTCCCTCTCACAAACTGCTCCGGTGAGAGTCCATCCCATGGGCAGCAGCTGCTGCCACATGGGTCACATTCCACAAGGTGCAGTCCTTCAGGTGCTCCAGCACGGGTCCCCCACAGGCCACAAGTCCTACGAGGAAATCCTGCTCCAGCGTGGGCTCCTCTCCCCATGGACTACAGCTCCATGCCAGGATCCTGCTCCAACATGGGCCTCCCACAGGCTACAACCTTCCCCTGACATCCACCTGCTCCAGTATGGGCTCCTCCACAGGCTGCACGTGGATCTCTGCACTCCTGTGGTCCTCCATGGGCTGCAGGGGCACGGCTGCTCCACCATGGTCTTCACCATGGGCTGCAGGTGGATCTCAGCTCAGGCAAGAGGAGCACCTCCTCCCCCTCCTTCTCCACTGACCTTGGTGTCTGCATTGTTGTTCACAGGCTCTCACTCTGCTCCTCTCCGGCAGCTAACTTCACGTAACTTTTTTTCCCTTTCCTTCTTAAATATGTTATCACAGAGGCTTTCCTTCAACCGCTGATTGGCCTGGCCTTGGTCAGCAGCAGGCCCAGCCTGGAGCCGGCTGGCATTGGCTTTGCTGGACATGGGAAACTTTCAGCAGCTTGTCAAAGAAGCCCCCCTGCTGCTACCAAAACCTGGCCACAGAGAAACCAATACACCAGGAAAGTGGGGAAGTGCCAGAGTTCAAGAAGCATCTGGATGATACTCTTAGGCCCATGGTGTGATTCTTGGGGATGGTCCCATGCAGGGCTAAGGGATGGACTCGATGATCCTTGTGGGTCCCTTCTAATTCAGAGTATTCTGTGAAGATGGCAATAAAAGACTCAAGAGGCTGCATCATCATGAACATGTAACCAGTTCAAACACAGCAGGCATGTTTCTGGTGATGTTACCTTGCACATGCAAAAACCAGCATAAAGCACGTCTACCAGACTATACTTAAGCATCCAAAGTCAAGTTATTTGCAAAACTGGGGTATCCAGAATTAAGAACTGCTTAAAGGGGTGACCCAAGCGAGGCAAAATAAAAAGTATTAAAATCTAAAATAACGCAAGCCAAAAGATGCAATTCCGACTAATTGAGAATTCAAAAGGCCAAAAAATTGCTGTGCAAAGATACAGATGTAACTGCATGCAGCCCACTGAAGACTTCCACTCAACATGCAGAAGCAGCAACACCTGAAATGAATGCATGATGACAAACACACAATGTAAAATATGATCACTATACACCTCAGTAATGGATCCCAAATATTGCTCAACATTGCAGAAGAGAGAAATAGCACAGTTCAGGGCCTAGCAACATGAATACCTGAGGAACAGAAGCAGTTTGCATCTTGTATTAACAATACTTGAGAGGTGACTAACAAGAAATGACAGAAAAAATAAGTATGTTAACAAGAAGTTTTAAAAGAATTGATTGAAAAATTGTTTTCACGTAAACAATTGTTTTATTTTATGTCCCCTCGCTGTGTACCTCAACTTGATGCTTCAATGCTTAAGGCAGGTTTTTAACTGGGGCCAGAACCAAAATGAAACTTTCCCTCACAGGCAAGTCATCCCACAAGAAATGTTGAACTGCCTCTTCTTCCTTTGAAACATCATATATTAAACAATACCTAAATAAAGGAGTGGACTGATCTAATCCTTGTGCAGATGGTCAGAAAAGACAACAAGCATTTATGATTCTAACCTTGATCTTAGAAATCATGGGGTTTGCCCATTTCAGATTTCAGGCACCTGCTTAGTCAAATCCCTTAACCAGAATTTTCAACACTTGGCTAATTCAGTACCTCATGTTTTGGGCCAAGGTTTCTTCATTGTTTGGTTGTTATTTGGGTGGTGGTAGGGCTATTTTTTTAAAGAATAGATGTACAATCAGCAACTGAATGCTTCAAGCCTATAGGTACATCCAGAAACCAGTTTTCCCACCTAAAATTTGTTTTCACCTTCTGATCATAAAAAGCTACTAAACTGCTAGTATTTTGTTCTACCATCCTCAAAGACCAGGTGAAACAGCTGATGTATAACTGCCTATTCATTATGGCAATTTAAGCTTTAAACTGAGACATCACCACTGTAAATCGTGTCTTTGCAGATGTATATTTAAGCACACATTCAGCCCCACATACATCTCTATTTTCTTGTATTAAATCACAAAAATCCAAACAGCTTTCCATCTAGGAGAGATCTCCGGTCTAACTTGTGACAAGTAGTTAAGATGCAGATGATGTTTTCATTTAAGCAGATGATGTCAATTCATTTAAAAGATTAATGTTTAAGGAGAATATAAGTTACTTTGTATGTTAAATTATTCATATTTTTAAAGAGAGTATCAAAGGTAAAATGGCAAACTCTTCTTTTTTTTGAGTGCAACCGAAGTTTTAGCCTGCAATACATGTAGTGTTCCTGAAAGCCTGAGGTCAAAGTTATGACTAAATACTGATGAGGCCACATCAGTAATTAAGATTTTTTCCCTTTGCATTAACTTTGCTCAATCACAAAATCATAGAATCATTTAGTGTGCAAGTCTCCAAAACCCTCACACATTGCTTCTAAATAGCTTCATCTTTCAGAAGGTCACCAAACGAATCCCCAAGCAACTCCTGTGATGCCTTCCAGACACGTCTGGTTTCCTAGACAAATACATTATGACACCAGACCTACTCTCCAGATTAATGATGTTGGGTGATGAGGAAATGCACTAACCTCTGAGCTGAGTGAGAATCAGCTAGATTGAATTAGCTTTAATTACCATCACTTTTCAGCTCTGAGCAATTTACAAATGACACTGACCTATAGCACTAAAACTACCAGGATAACCCTTCCTCAGATTCACCACCACTTGTACTAACTCTGCAGTTCCAAGCTATTAATTACTAGCTGCTTCCCTAATGACAATTAGATAGAATGCAGGTGCCCAGACCAGATGCTAACTCAGAAAACTCCTCATTCAAGTAAAGACCAGCATTAAGTTTCGTTTGTCTTCCATGTAAGTGCCTACCAGTACTACACACACACACCAAAGCACTCCCAGCTAATGAAAACCGCAGAGCTGAAGTTCCATTGAATGTACGTACCAATGCAGAAAAGCAACCAGCCATTGAAAGAGCACCTGCATCTTCATTTTCTGCTACCTGTCTAATTCCTAAAGTTTCTCCAAGAAGTAAGAATCAGACCTTTAGTTTGAGAGACACCATGTTTGCAGCCGTTTCACTAGAACCTGAAGGTGAACTGGGTTACAACTACATTAACAGAAAGGTGAAGACACCACAGACGCGTCCATTACCCCACTGGTCGACTGGAATTCTGGCTTTCACCAAAGGATTGAACCAAAATTAACATTACAAGATTCTTGTTTTATTCCCTGAGATTTTCTCTATTTTAATTAATATCCTCAAGCTGTATTATTCCCTGGAAGAATACCATCTCTGCCACAGTGGGCCGAGCTCTGCGTTACAATTGCTTCAACTATTAGGCAGTTAGTGAATAAACAGATTTTTAGCAAATGTAAAGGGTAAGCTAAAGTTTCCTTGAAGATTTAGAATTATTTACTGGAGAACACAGAAGACTCAGGTCTCACTCAGGGCTCTAAAAGCTCTGTTTACAAAGCCTTGTAACACACACGCCCCAGTGCTTTGGTTTCAGTTTTGCTTGTGCACCTCAACTCACTGACAATTGCACAACGAGCTAATTAAGCAACAGACCACCCACTCCCAGGTCACCATAACCAGTGCCCTCCTGCTTCCAGGAATAGTTTATGGGTGAGGTAGGGGCCGGGTGACACACCAGGATGGCAGCAGCGTGTTTGTGCTGTACAGAAACACAGGGCTGCGGATCGGGCTCCTCTTCCAACGCTGGGCTGGCAGCACAGATGCAGCACGTTCCTTCTGTGTGCTTCCAGCAGTCCCAACGCTCACTTCCCAGTCCTGCCAAAGTCAGAGAAGGACCAGGAGCTCTGAAAAACACCCACCTACCACGGGGTGCACGGGACCCTCACTCTACAATCCTCTGTCCTCAGAAACCAGAGCACATGATGTGCCAGACCTCTCACAAAACACAGAAGAAGTGGGGGCAGGGAAACTGCTCATAGATGTCACTCTCACAGGACCACACAAACTTCAGCTCAGCTACCAATGGCTTATTCTAAGCATTTACATCAATGTTTCAGGTACATGAAGCCTGAGTGGCCTAAACTTCTGCCTGGTATGGAGGCACCCAAGTTATTCAAACTTCCACGATTGTAGATTATAAATTCTACTTTGCCCTAAAGACTAATATAATTTCTAGATTTACCAGAGACCAGAAGCCATCCAGCTTGTCCCAATCCACGTGCAGCACTTGTCTCATTCTTTAAAGACAACCACTGTAAAACAGGCACAGCAGGAAGGCTACTAATTTTTTTTGTCACAAAGTACCTACAGCAGTTCACAGCCTTAGGCCTTAGCTTTTCTCACAAGCTTCATTTCATGATTGCAATTAAAATTATCAGGCACTATCTCCTGCTTGATTACCATTTACCAGCAGATGTTAAAATCCCACGAGGGGCCGAGCAGAGGAGAGTATTTGTGGTACCTTGCACACACCACGCCCACTTCCCTTACCCTCCTCCAAGGAGTCAAAATGTGAAATGTGTCTCACTAGGGCTTCACACACAAATGGGCACGCACAAAACTGCAGCAGGCCCGGAGACCAACTGCGGGAGGTGACACGTTACTACTGTAACAGCCATTGAAAAAAGGTTTGAAAAAAGGTTTGTATTTTCCTCTGCAAACAGATAAGGAGAGTTTTAATTATTGAAAGCCTCACAAGTACTGGCAGTGTAAGTCCCCTAAACATCCAATACGGAGTCGAGTATGTTTACATGTAGACAGCGATTTATGTATGCTGAGTACAAGACAGTATTTCCACTTGTCGCTACTAAATCTCCCAGATAGTTTCTCTGCCTCCCTCGGTGACGGACTCATTCTGGGCGACACCAGCCAGCAGCCACCGGGGGAAGCGACATGTTGAGCTCCCGAACACCGCTCTGCCATGAGGCGGGAGCTGCTCGTCCTCCGGCTGAATCTCTGGGTCCCCCTGCCAGCAGCGCAGCACAGCACACCCGCGCCGCGGCTCCGCACGGCAGCGGGAACCAGGCACGGGGGGCGGCCCAGGGCCACGGCTCCGGCCATCGGCCGCCCTCCGCCCCGCCATGTGCGCACACCGGGCCCGCCGCGGGCCCCC
>VXBA01005483.1:334659-347697 GCA_013399895.1 Serilophus lunatus
GAGCGGGGTGCCCCGCGAGACGCGCGCGCGGTCACGTCCCGGCCCCGCGGAGGCTCCTCACGCGCCGGGCGCCCGAGCGGCGGGAGCGGGAGCCTCGCCCGGGAACAGCAGCGCCGCCGGCCCGGCGACTGCGGGCGGGCCAGGGCGCGACGCTGCCCCAAACCCGAACTCGGGGGCTCTCTGAAGGCGTCTGACCAGAAACAGAAGTTACTGGGACGGGTAAACCCTGTCCCAGGCTACAGGTGCCATAAAACCACAGCCGCCTTCAAAGACCGAGCTGAGCGCCGCCGCGGCTCGTTGATCAGAGTTCCGGCCGTTCCGGCCTCGGCCGTGACTGGCGGACGGACGGACGGACAGAGAGAGAGACGCAGCAACAGCTTCAGCCCGCCCATTTCAATTTGCCATTCTTGGTTTCCGACACACGCCTCTCACGCCTGACTGCCAGCCAGCTCCAAGCAAAGCCTGTCCCCAAACTGATTCCTTTAAAGGGTTCCCCCCCCGGCCTCCCCTCCTCCCATACTCATGTTCCTGAGTAATAGCATAGAGCACGCTTGGGGAAGACAACTGTGATCTATGCTAAACTTAGAGAAACGTAAATGTCTTTGAGACTTCTCGCTCCCCTTGGCTGGAATGAGCCAACGATTTCAAATATAATTAGGTGGAATGGTTAGATGAATGATGTGGAGGCTTAAGAGCTGTTTGCTGAGGATATAACGCCAAATATTTAATGTATTTTCTTTGGAATTTACCAAATTCTTCCATCTACTTGTCTAAAGCAATGTGCAATCTAAATGTAGGTATTTCAATAATGGAAATGACAACAGAAGACAAAAAGAAAAGGAGTGGATCTGCTTAATATCTGCAACACAGTCTATGTTAAGAACGAGCAAAACACAAAGGATCTTACTCTTTGCTGTATGATGCCACACCAGTTCTGTTCCAGTGTTTGACACTAAAATTTCAGCCTCCAAAAGCAAATGTCTTTATGGCAAAGAAATCCCATCTGCAAGACAGAATTTTATAGAGAGAACTTAAGACTGCCCTATTCCCCAGTATATTGAATTTTAAGAGGTGGGCTTTGTTATATCAAGCAACTTTAAATAGCTGATTCTAAAATTAAAGTACCTGTACCCCCCTTGTAAGCCTAGGCTTTAAAATTGTACTAGCCACTAATGTCTCATTTATCTGAGGTGTTTGGTGCTTGGGAATATGAAGAGGGCAGAGATATACAGAAGGCATTTGGTAAAAATGAGCAGTCGTCTGCTGTTACTGCAACACCAATTATATGCTATTGCGGGTGTTCCCTTTATTCAATCAGCTAAAGTGGCAATCGACTGTAAACAAGTGATTCACAAGGCGGTGGCTTGCCTTGCTTGTCTCTCTGAGATCTACCACCCTGTGACGTGCAGGGTCCTGAGGTGACACCCAGTGACCCCTGTGAAGGGGTACAGAAGAAATGAGATGTGCAGAAGCCAGCAGTGTGGAGTAGAGAGAGCAAGCTGGGGCCAAGGAATGGGCACAAGTCTAAGCATATCTAAGCTGGAAACATCCCTCTAGGCTGCAGGGAAATGCCTTTCCATCCAAAATTCAGAAATGGTTTTTAGGGGTTTTGCATTAATCAAGTCAGTTAACTCCTTCTCGTGAGACAAAAGAAAACCAAAGTCCTTATACTAGAGCTTTTTAGCAGTTTCTGTCAACAGCTAAGCAGAAAGGGACAAGATACAGGATATAAGGATACCGGTCCTGCTTCCACATGGCATCTACCATCATATATGTATGGAAAGAAGAAAAGACAATATCTGAATTGTATGCACCTGCAAGCTTTCTAGTTTGGGTTGTTTTGCTGTCAGAACAGTTCAACTTATCCTGGTGTTTATACAGGCATGAAAATGATACAAAGAAATTCTAGTTCAACTTGAGTTTCATGGTCCATATTATTTTTCCTTGCTTCCTGTGTGTTTCCCACAAGCATGCTCGTAACTTTTAGTTTCAGTCTGTGTGGATAGTTGAAGTACTGCTTTGAGACTACACAGAACATCGAACTCACGCTGTTTTTTAAGTAGTGGGAATCAATCACCTGAGAATACATTAGATATTGATACAGGTGTATTTTCCTCATAAACAAGTTCTTTTAAAAAAATATTACATCTTGTAGCTTTTTAAAAATACTTAGAATGTGTGTGTTTAAGAAGTGTGCAGATGTGGTCATTGAATGCACAGGGTCCCACCAATCTCCAAGCTGGAAGAACCTCAATAAGGGACGTTAGGAGAACTGCTCCATGGCATAGAAGCTGGGGCATGTCTTCTGGGGACCATGACTTGAGGTCAAATTGCTGCTCCAAATCTGCAGAAGAGTTTGAAGAGGGTCTTTCACATGCTGATTGAGTGTCTTAATCATGGAGCTATCCTATATCAGGGAATTGAACCTCTCCCTTGGGTGCATAGGCCTTATCAGCAATGCTCCCTTTTGGGTCCTTCCCACTGACTTACATGTTAGCTGTGGAGGGGGGGCTCAGGCAAGGGCTGTCTCCACGCTGGGGTCTGGAGGGCACACAGGGACAGAGCACAGCCCTGGGGTTTGTATGTGGGGGGGTCTGAAGAAGGTCAAGCACTGATGATGATGCAGGAGGCTACAGTTACAGTACTGCAACAGACTGTTGCAACAAGCGAGTTTGGCATTCAGATCCAGGCTCAGTCTTGCTAAACACAGTAAGCATCCAGTGTGGTGGAGCTGCATTCAGGCTACAGCTAAGCTAAAGTGGCAGTGCCTTAGCTTAGGAAAATATGTTGGTCATGGAGCTTGGTATGCTTACTTTGGATCAAGAACTCCACTGTGGCAGGCGATTCATTGAACATTTAAGCTGCTTTCAGTCTCTTCTGTACTAACAGAAAAATGCGAAAGGTCCTTAGTATATGAACGTAGATCTGATTACCTGAACACCTTGACACCCCTTCAGACTATGAGGCCAGGCTTTGCACCTACCAAAGGCTCAGTTTTAGAGGACTCACATCCTGCTCAGCACTGCAAACCAGCAATATATGAAAAGCTATGCCTACACATTCTCTTCTGATCATAGCTGATTTCAGATCAGCTCACCTCTGGCTGTTTTCCAAAGCACCAATTTCCTAAGGTTACCCTATCCTGAAATCTGTTGGCAGTGCTCCTCAAGTGAGCACTGAGTTACAGCAGTGGATGATATGAGTGCCTCTTGTCTGCTTCTGTCTCTGGTAGCTGGCTGAGCTACAATCACCCTGGAACTTGTCATCAGTCATTGAAAATGAGAAGACTCACTGAACAATTTAGAGTAAAAACCGCAACTGCCACAAAGAGATGCCTTTTCCTCAGTACAGTTTCAAACCCCAATGAAACCCTGTGTGGAAGTACTAGGTTTATCAGTACAATGAAAACAGAAAATTCCTTTTAAAAGACTGGATTCCTTTCTTATGGCTAAAAGCAATTCTTTCAACTCTTACTGAATGATTATTCCAAATAACATGACTAGACAATGACTGATACATCTCAGAGCTGGTTAGTTTTTCCTTGTATTGTTTGCTTTTTGAGGAGCAACTTTTTTTATAAAAGAAAGTGCATCATCCCACAAAGCAAGTCATAGTTTATAAACAGTGCTACAGGCAGCATAGAAAGTTCTGCTGAACTATCACATGGCAAATCATGCAAATCCCCCTGTAGAGCTGAATGAACACCTCTCACAGATTTCTCGTTTGCACTCGGTTCTGCTTTTGTGAAATGAGAGCAAATTTTCCCTCAGCAAACACATTTTCAGACGGGAGTAGTAGCAATAAAGATACACAGTGTGTGTTACCTTTGACATACTGTAATAATAGACAAATTACTGGTTTGAAAAAAGTGAAATGCTTTTTGATACAATAAACCTTTAACATCTTTCATTTCTCAGTATTTTTAACTGTCCAGGGACTAAATAATGACTCTTCTTTTATATTAGAGGGATTGCTTGTAGATACAGGAAGTATAAACCAAAAGTAACAGAAAGAAAAAAAAACAAAATCAAAAAGCTGCACACCTAGGGGAGAGATAAAGAAAATACGGATACAATGTGGAGTGATAAACTGGGCCAAAAATAAATTATTCAAATGTATTGAAAACAATGAAGAAATGCATGTAAAAATACTTTAAAAGTAGTACAGAAGTTAAAACCTGAAGTGCAGTGCACTTGGTGTTTTTAGGGTCATTACCGGGGGCTAGAACTCACTGCAGGATTTTTTTTTTTTGTAAATGTTGCATTTATTGTAAAATAATTCTATTGGGGAAAAATAGCAACAATGCTAACTGAAATGTCACTGTAGAGTAGATTTTTTAAAGTTGTATTAGAGTAGACTTTTTAAAGTTGTATGTGGAAACTGATAAATTATGAAATCATTACATTAGGTAAAAACCTTTTTATAATGTATATAAATTAGTTAAGTAATAAGAAAAAAAGACATTTAATAGAAGATGCTCTTTCGCTTGTAATGCCTGCGATTGTTCCTAATGTATCTAACACAACAGTAAAATTATGTCCAGAGGAGTTCTTGTTTCTAGTATTATTGGTCATTTCACTTGAATAAAATTCCATAAAAATTGATAGTTATAGACAAGGTTTTTGCTTTGGTCTCATAAGGATGTAAGCCCTACATCTTGTACGTGAAAGGAGGAAGTTCACTCCCTAAAACTACTCTGGTTCTTTGACCTTCATAGATTTAATGCCTTGGAGTATGGTTTGATGTTTTTTTCATGGTAAAGGAGTATACTAGCCACTGCTAGAACTCTCTGTTACTGCCAAAAGTGCCGACTGTAGCACCCTTGGATATACATTCAGCCCCAGAATGGGACAGGAAATAGTTTGGAGCCATATGAAAAAATAGTATCTCAAATAGAGAGGAAAAGACAATAAGCCATTCTTGTGGACTGCAATCCCCTCCCTCCTTCCCTCCCCCCTGTCACACACACACACACACACACACACACACACACACACACACACACGGAAAAAATCACAGATAGAACAATTACATACATTCCATTTAGATCATCTTCTATGGTTTAGTTTTATTTTTACTATTTCACTAACAGTTTACTAGCATTAATTCCAAAGTTTGCAATTAAAAAACACAATAAGGACAAACCTTACATTTTAGAATTTAAAAATAACAAAATAAAACTCTGACAATTTTAGTACTTTTGACCCATACATGTCTTGAGTTGAAACATTTGCTTGGACTAACCCTTTTGGATGAGCCATTTATTTTTAATGAATCGACAATTACAACAATTGACAATTATGACCTTGACCTTTAAAATTAAGTTCTCAGCAGTTCTAGTCAGAGTATGACCAGGCAGAGGAAAGCTAATTCCTTCCTCCTGGTAAATTTTGTTTAAAACACATGGAAAAACATCTTTTGAGAGCAATCAAACACTGGCACAGGATGCCAGTTTGCATCCTTGGAGATATTCAAACCTCAGTTGAGTACAGCCCTCAGCAACCTAATCTGACTGTTCCTGCTTTGAGCAGGGATTTGAACTGGATGATTGCCAGAGGTACTTTCTAGCCTCAACTATTCTGTGATTCTATGATTTTGACATAAAAGACTTGTTGACATTCGATGTTTAAGAATATGAGATTGAAAAGCTGTGAGAAACCTCTTAGCTAATTTTTTCATAATGAAAAATGCAATGTAACGCTATTAGTTTAAAACCACCGGAATAGTAGCACAGCATGTCTGACAATACACAATGCTCACATGTCTGTCTGATTAATTCCAAAATGTTCACAAAGAGGGCAAATCCAAATTGTTCTATATGGTTTGTGTGACAGATTTGCATGGGGAAGGAAAGCATTCATACTCAGGGAACTGGAAGCTGGCTATGTTCTCTGTTATTTATTAGGTCTCCTTCTAGAAAGTCATGTTGAGTCCCAATTATAAATATAGCATTTTAGTGCTCTGCAGAAGAGCAGACTGCTTCTGCATCATTTATTCTTATAATCTCTATGCATTTCAAATCATACCTGCAGCCTAATTTAGGCTGTTTTCTTATAAAATATAACATTATTTAAAAGCTGATGGTACTGATAGAACTCCTTTGGCTTTTTTTTGCTTGTCATTCTGTTTTGTTGCTTTATTTTGATGCTTTTATTTTTCATCTTTCTCCCACTGCAATAAGCAGACCTGGTGTTCTTAAGAACTCTGTGGTATTGCTACATCAGCTGAAAAAGGATGAAGGGCAGAAACTAGGAAGAAAATTAAAAGGGAAGTTGCAGGGGATGGGAGAAGAGCAAAGGAAAGGAAGTTCGGTGAGAGCTGTGAGATTTGCTAAGTGAAGTAACCAAAGCCTTTAAAAATGAGGGGTGGAATTAATTCGATTTAACTTCAGATGTTCTCAACTTGAATATCTCAACTTTCCTGGGTTTCCTTAATAATAGAGAAAGATAAGCCCTTGTACAGTGTAATTCACCTGGGTTGTTTTAATTGTCTGCTTGAAGCTGGGAGAATTTGTGCCCTAGAAATGCCTCTTTCTGTCTAGTGACAATACAAGGCCCATAGGATCATCTCAATATAAGTGGGTGGATCTGCTGAATGAACATAAATTCTTTAGCACTACTCTCAATAATTAAATTGAAGAAAAGGAAGCTGAACATCAGAAGCAGTCATATCTGACAAAGCTGAGTGTCCTAGAGCACCTGGAACACAAATTGCCCAGTATATTTATTTTGCAGGTTTAGTGCTGCTTTTCCTTTCTGTTTTCCACAATGGTGTCTGAATATGAAATGCAGAGTATACATAAAGTCAACTTGTTTGGTTTGGGTTTAGATCTGTAAGGGTGACATCTCCCAAGGTCACCTGGCTGCCTAAGTCCCTTCTTCCTCAGATACTCTGGAATTACTTGCTGGGGCTTGTTGATGGATGCAAAATTCCAGGTGTGGGCAGGTGTGCAAATCTTATCTGATGTGTTTCTTAGTATTACTGCAAATGCCACAAGAACAAGAAAGATGGCTAAGATTCCTGAGAAGTCTAGATGTTAGCCTAGAACTGCTATGGTGAGTATGTGTCCCTTGGGTGAAAAAATCTGCTTTGAGCTAGAAATACCTGGTTACAAAGCAGCATTTAAGCCTGGGAGATTCATCCAAACAAGACACTGTACAGGTGAAGAGGTAATCTGATCCAACAGGGAAGCTACACAAAGAGAAAAGACAGAAAGCAGACTTGTTAATCCTAATATGCATGTGTTACATAAACAACTTCTTGAAAAAACATCACTGTGACACAGTTTTAGTTTGTTGTTTGTTTTTTTTTTCCCAGCTCAAAAGGAATAATTAATAGTGGATAAAATAACAAGGTACCCAAAAGAAGTGGTGAAAAGTACCTTTCTGCAAAATCTCTTAAGGGATTCTGAAAAAACTTCCCCCACATGTCAAAGCCCCAAGTACCAATTCTCTAATTTCTTCTTAATAGCTGATCAGCCAGTAGGAATTCACTGATAGTGCAAAATGAAAAATAATATGATTTCAACATAAATAATTTATAACCACCAGCCATCAATGGCAATACAGATGTAGTTAAAAAAATCTACCTTCTATTTAGGCAGGGACAGGCATAATTAAATGTGTTCTGCAAAAATGAGGTGTCCTATGTAAATTCAACATTATAAAATTAAATTTTATGACAAGTCTTCAGTAAATTGCAGAATTCAGAGAGTTCTAAGGAAGTTTTTTTTCTGCTTAAGAGGTAAATTGTACCTTGGAGCTCTTGTGATTTTCTACCTAACCAGTTTTACACTTAGGCTAACATAGTGCTTTTAAATTATCTGCAACTATCCAAGTAGTAGCATTTCATATGTCAATGTATTATATACCATAAAGTAATAATACAAACATTTACTGCTATAAACTACTGCATTTTATCACACAGTCTATCAGTGAAGCACTTTTTAAAAATATTGTTCCCTATTAGATATTCAGACATGAATAGCTGCATTAGAATATCATGGTATTTAAAATAACTTACACATAACAGAGTATTTTATAACATTAAAGTGGAATTACTTGTATTATAAGGATAGAAATACAATAATTAAGTAATTTGTAAATGGGAGATAAATTCATAGGCAAGCAGTGCTCCAAATATTTATGAATGTCTAGCATGCTCAAAGCTCTAGTTTTTTTAAATGCTAAAATATGAGTTGATGCAATACTCCTTTGCAAATATATGCTCTTGACAGTCAATGAACTGGAGGAATCCTGCTTCATTTAATTGATTGCTTATTCCAAAAATATCTAAATCTACAGCTATTCCTCACAAATCCCACGAGGCAGAGGGCGGCAGCCAGCGACCCGAATGCTTTTCAGTCTCACGGGATCTCATTAGCTGCTGAGTATATCAGCCACACTTCTGTTCCTTCGGCCCACATTCCTGCTCCTAAATAACCAGTCTAATCCCAGTCCTGCTGACTCCTTGTCCAGGGACAAAATGGGCAGTATTGGTGTGTTGCCCTCCTTCTGGCCATGGTCTTGTGTTCCTCTTTGGTCTGGTGTATGTGGCCAAAGCCATCTCAAGTCTCACTCCTCTGTGGTTTCCTTTGGTGCTGTACTGCAGCTCTGTGCAGTTTTCTATCCCTGACTCCAAACACAGTTTTTGCCTTCGGTTCCTGTAATCAATAACTGGGATAATTGTTATTTAAGATGCTGTCAAGATGTTGGGATAGGTGCCTATACATTACAGGAAATCTGTGGAAAAAACAAGTATTGAAAGTCCTGCACAGCCATTTGAAAAGCGTTAAAAATCCTTCAGGATTAAGCAACAGGCAGAGTGTGCATCAGCAAAGGAGAAAGTTAAACATCTTGCTCCAGTTCTTACGAGTACTCCTGCATAGATCCTGAGCTGAACAGCTCGGCATCTTTCGGCCATACCTTGAATTGCTCCTTGCTTTGATTTTTCATCGTGTTAGTGTGCAGCTTTTGTTTAATGGGGTTATTGTCCTGGAACAGTATAATTGAAGTTATTTTCTTCTTTAGTATGAGCATGTGTATTTTATCTGCCTTTTCTGCATTAGTCATGTTTGCTGGGAATATACAGCCATTAAGTGGGTCGTGTGAAGCAGGATGGCATGCCATCAACCACACACCGTTCCTCCCAGTTGTCTCCCACATTTGCTGTTTTGATGCATTGGACTTCATGGTTAAGATAGAGCACTTACTGCCCTGTTTCAGTATTTCTGAGAAGAGAGAAACATCATTCTGTGCTATTCCTTATATTGACAAATTGGTTTCCTCCTGCTGGAAACAGACATTTCTGCTTGCAGCCCTGTGAACTGCAGCTTGACACTGCTTCCCTTTCTACTCCCTCCTCCTTTCCATAGAAGCCTGAACTTCAGAAGTTTCTCAGATAGGCAGGTGACTACTAATGGCCACTGTGTAATTTTAGAGGGAAATTTTAGATTTGCAGGCTGTGTATCTCTTTTTTAACTTCATCATTATGGCATACTCTTAGAACACTTTTCAGGGCTCTAGATATTTCATTCAATCTGTGCTTTGCTTTCAGAATAATCCCTGTTAAGCACAGGTGGCATTTTGCAGGTGCCATAAATGAAATGCAAAGTTGTGAAAACCAAACAACAAAGCAAATTCTAATTTAAAGTGTGTCTAGTAAAGCCCCAAAGACATATTGCATGGGAAGTATGTAATTTTGGAAGGGTTTTGCAAAGGGAAAGATGACGCACCTGGGAAAATGAGACTACCTGCTTGGCCTTGCTCTCCTTTGACCTATCATTCCTTATCTTACACTTCACCAATAACAGATGACTCCTAGTGCAGGTTTTCTCTGTTCTCTGCAGAGTCAATCTGAGGGGTAGGAGTTCCCCTATGCTGTCCAGTCATTTCATTAAGACAACATCCAGCCCAGAGTTCAAAGGCAAAGCATGGATCGCAGGAAAACTTGAGAAACTCAGGTAGGATTTTAGTGGCCAGCAACCCACTTGCAGTCACAGAATCATCATATAGAATTCCATTTATAAAGCATGGTCAGGCCTTACAAGCCAAAAAGTTCCATTCTTTGTTCAACACATGGTGCAAAAAGGATGAAAAAGAGGCAGAAATATTATGGGTATGAAATTTCTGACTCTGGTGACTTCATCAATGCGCTCATTAGCTCCTTTTCAATTATTAATTGCTCTGGCTGCTGCAGTTATTATGGATCCATATTAATCCTCTAAGGAACATGAGATGACAACATCAAGTCCTTGTCTTTCCATATGCTACAGCTGCTCAGGAATTTTCCAATGAAACAGCTGTTCACTGAAAAGTGTGAATTTTCAAAAATATTTGCATTTGTTGGAAATAAACACATTTCATTGATTTCATTGAAAGTCTTTTTGGATCTGACATGGCCTTCCTACAGCTGATATTCATGAAGAGGATCTTCCTTGAGTATGTTAGACAAATAGGTCCGTTTTCTTCCTGGTGATTAGTAAAGTAAACAAGAGGAGACTGGGGAACATCTAATACAGACTGCATTCCAGGCTGACCCACCTTTGCCTCACATAATGTAGATAAAAACAATAACCCTAAACCTTAACAAAACAATAGGGAAGTGGTGTCAGCCTTGGTTATTTTTCTCATAAGTGTTTCAGACATTTTTTAAGAGTCACACAGCTATATGAGAAGGAAACTTCAGAGACTAACCTTCAGAGACTATCAGTGCAACCAAATATTAAATTAAGTCCGTTGCATTCTGAAAGCAACATACTCTGTTTTCAAGATACTTTAAAATACATTGCTGTCATTTGGTTCAATATCTTCTCACAAAGTCCCATTAAGCTTCAGTAAACCTAGGAACAATAGTTTTGTGTGCATTGAAATACTTTATAGTATTTTAATATATTTATAGGATTTTTGCCTTTCCTTTTCCATACTTCTGCATAATTCAGCGCTCCTTCTGTATATTCAACTGTCTGTTGATTTTAGGCAACAAAGACTTTTAAGTATGTGATTAATGGTTATTGAAATGAGCACATTTATCCAGTTGAGGAAGTCTGCTGAAAGCCAACAGATCCAAGAAGATATTAACTTAGGCTTTGCTATCCTCAAAGTTTTTATTCATCTTTGCATGTGAGATGAGCAGTGGTCGTTAGCAGATCCTGAGAAATCAAAGAGTTGTTCTTTGTAGTGTGAGAAACTTAGTTTAGGAACAGCAGCTAAATAGCCAGTGTGTGACTTAAAAGGCCGAAGGGGGATCAGGCAGGGAAATGCTAGGAAAGGGAGGTGAATGACATAGATTAATGAAAAAGGATAAAAAATAGAAGGAAAGTCGGAATAGAAAATGAGTGAAAATAAAAAGAGAAGGATGGAATCTGGTTTTATAGACTGAAATATGTCAGCCATCATAATTTTTATTAATTACTCCTAATTTTGTTATTATTACCATTGCTATGGTTGGTATTGTTTCCTTATCAATAACAGTACCAATAGAAATGCAAGGAGTTAGGACGAAAATCTCATAAAAACTTGCAAAAATCTCTGAAGGAGGGTCAGAAATCTGTTTAACGGTTATCCATTCTGGTTGTTAGGTAAAATGTCTCCCACTTTCTGTTCAAAAATGAGTGGAAAGTTAATATTTGTGCAGTTATGTAGAGGCATGTGTTGTCTTAAATGAAGTAGAACTAGACCTAATCACATAAATGTGAGACTTCTTCAAAAAAGAATTACCTCCTTTTTAAACCTACCCCAAAACTAATAGTTTCCACAGATTCCAAGGAGGCACTCCTTTTCCTTTTGCTAACTAAACCTCTCTGTGGAAATATAACCCCTCTAAAAGAGCCCTGTGGTTTGGTTTTGGCAGCCAATCAACCTGATTAACAACTAGTCAAAACATTTTCACAAGCTAAATCACACATCCTGCCTTTAGTAGCTTAAAATCAGGCTGCTTGGTGATTACAAGTGGCTACTGATCAGAGACCCTAAAAAACTCATCAGTAATCTGCTGATAAGCAAAGGTAAACTAGGTCCAATGTTGCCAGAATAGAAATGGATTGCATATGAAGTTCCTTGAGGCACTGGCTTTGCTGCAGCAGGTGCTTTCAGAGAAGGGAGCTACTCAAAGTGCTTATTTTTCCTGGTGCAGAAGGGATCCTTAAGGCCAAAATGTTTTATTTGCATTCCCAAATCAACAGCAGAGATGTTCAGGAGAGGATGCAGACATGCCAAAATGCTCCTACTGCTCCCTAGAGTAGTGTGACTCTTTGGGAAAGGCTCTTCATGGCCTGAAAAATCTCTAAACCCAGATCCACAGAGATGTTTGAGGGTCAGTCTGGAGCAGATGGCCTCCCAGGCACATCAGAGAGACAGTGAAAGGATTCAGTTCAAGGCAAAAACATAACTTGCCATTCAGGTTTTTTGGATAAGATGAATTTTCCTCATTTTTGGTTTAGATATCATTCAGAATGTGGTTTTAATTTATTTAAGAAGGGTTTACAAAGCCAAGCTCCTAAATCCCTTAAATAAATCAAATTGGAATTACATAGCCAGTGACAGGAACAAGCGTGGTGGGAAGAAAACATGATACCTACTTCTGCTCAGAGGAGCATGGAAGGATAAGGGAATCTGAATGTCTCTAAGAATGCTATTGAACTTGTGACAGCTTAGGAGAACTAAAAAAAAAAAAAAAAGATTTGCAACAGAACTGTGCAAGAAAAAAGTATAGAGCAGCTGAAATAAAATGGATACTTAGTCCTTAAAGTCAGAATATCATCACACTGAGCAGGTCCTTCTTTGAACTCTCACAGGTCACTGCTTCTGCTATTTACCCATGTTTTTTCAATTCTCTTTTATTCCCAACGAATGGAATTTAATAAAGCTGTATCGTACAATAGGCCACAACAATATTTTCTGAACATTAAGTACAGGGAAATTCCCTATACTTCCAGGTTTTGTTCATGTTTCTTTTTCTGCAGTTTTATCTTCCAATGTGGATACGGGAGGGAAGGCAGGCAAGAAGGCAGGCAGGCAGGCGGGAAGGCAGGCGGGAAAG
>VXBA01005483.1:347814-403359 GCA_013399895.1 Serilophus lunatus
AAGGAAGGAAGGAAGGAAGGAAGGAAGGAAGGAAGGAAGGAAGGAAGTGTTTTTTCCTGATTCATGTGAGTCTCAGTTCACGCTGAATGAGCAGAGAAGGTGTGCAGGTAGAATGGATTTTTAGCAGCCAAGCAACTTATCTGGGTAAGATTTTTCCTCCTTAGCACCACTATGTTAAAGGGAGAAGAAATGGGAGGTGTGAAAATATGCAATGCCATGCCTAGATGCAATTCTCATGTGAAATTTTAAGTCTTCAATTGCAGGATGTCAAAAAGGAACAAATACAGACAACATTAGCTTCTTCTCTGAAGGAAATCCTATGTATGAGCTCATACTTTTTGTCTGCCTGCCTATCAGTCTCCCTCATACCTGTCCCATTCCTCCCACTCTATGCTGGAAGCCATGGGTGGATTTTAGCTAAGCTGAGGGAGAAGTGGAAAACAGAAGTGACACAGTTCCTGCCAACTCTGTAAACCAGCCACATGAGGACATAAACAAGACCACAGGAAGAACCCCCTGTGTCTTATCAGGTAAAAAAACACTCCGGATAGAAGAGAGATCTTAACAATGGCCTGGTTTTGAGGTAGCCTTCAGTGAATGCTTGCAGTTACAATGAGTCTGCAAGTCCTTGAACTAAGTGCTCAACAGCATTTGTTGATATATCCTCCTTCAATTGCCTTATAATGAAGGCAAGGTAATGCATAATGATGATACTGTAAATCTGTAGTGCTGAAGACAGTATTGTATCAGCATTTTATTTCCATTTCCTGCTCTGTTTCATACCCTCTTCTTTTGCACCCTTCCTCTTCTCTCTGCTCAGTGGCAGACATGCAATTCATGGCAGTTCATGCAATAGACACTCCACAAAGGTTTTAGCAGAGTTTAGTTTTGGAATCCTAAAATGGAGAGTAACAGCCAGAGTTTTTGCAGAGAGAAAGAGAATGGTCTGGGACTAAGCAGGCTGAGATTTGATTCCCCATGCTCTGCGTCTTGTAGGCTTTTGTTCCTTTCTCTCTAGAATGGGAATAATGAAGCTTCTTTTTTTTTTTTATACCTTTTCTTCATGTAGATTGTAATGGCTGAAGTTCCTCAGTAGGCCGAGCAGAGGTCTGATCCCGTGTGAACATTGGGAAAAACCCTCTTTGGCGAGGAGAATTAGGAAAGGGAATTGGCTCATCTCAGCCAAGAACTCCAGAGCAGATATTCTGCTATCCTTATCCAAAGCTCAGACTCGGTGGAAGCACCGGCAAAATGAGTGCAACTAAGCAAGAACCCATGTCCTCTCACCATGTGCAGACATCATATGCCTTATCTTGTGCTAGTATGCCATCCCACATTGCATATTATTCCTATAAATTATTAATTATTTTAAGCACAAAAACTGTATCTTAACTTTTTGCTTCATTTAATTCTTTCAACAACCAAGGTCAGATGATGCATTAAAACCCCATAATTCCAGCTTCGAGCAGGCAGTCCTTGCAGTAGCTGTAGAGATCATTCTGTTCCTGTCCCCTTTTAGATTGCTGTTTCTATATCCACTCTTGGGGAGGAAAAAATATTTGCAATACCTTGATCTGTTTATTTATAACTTGCCAGATCTTTGGCTGGAAGCATCCCAAGTACAAGGAAAAAACACAACAAACTTATATAGAATGCTATATTTTAATTAAATGGCTTTATATTAACCTAGAAATTTTTTGCCAGTTTATTTTCTTTCTTGATTAAAATTAAAAAAAGTACCCCATTAGTAACAATGTATTTGTCTCTCATAGCTGAAATTACTCTTGAAAAGATCTTACTAAAATGAATTTAATTTTATCATTTTGATGGGAAGAAAAGATACCATTTTTGCATTTACCTCTCCTCCCCATCTCCATTTAAATTTTCAGGAGAATTTGGAGATTAGAAAAGGCACCAGACTGATAACGCTGGAAACTCAGAGTCTCCATTCATCTGCAGGCTGCTGAATTTTCACAGAGTCATAGAATGGTTTGGGTTGGAAGGGACTTTAAAGACCAACTAGTTCCCCTGCCATGGGCAGGGATGCCATACACTAGGCCAGGTCGCTCAAAGCCCCATCCAACCTGGCCTTGAACACTGCCAGGCATGGGGCATCAACAGCTTCTCTGGACAACCTGCTCCAGTGCCTCATCACCTTCACAGAAAATAATTTCTTCTTGATATCTAATCTAAACCTGCCCTCTTTCAGTTTGAAGCCATTTCCCCTTGTCCTATCATTACATGCTCTTGTAAAAAATCCCTCTCCAGCTTTCTTGTACGGCCCCTAAAGTACTGGAAGGTGCTATAAGGTCTCCCTGGACCCTTCTCTTCTCCAAGCTGAACAGTCCCAACTCTCTAAGCCTGTCCTCACCGGAGAGATTCTTTAGCTCTCTGATCATTTTTGTGTCCCTCCTCTGGACTTGCTCCTACAGGTCCACATCTTTGCTGTGCTGAGGGCCCCAGAGCTGGATGCAGCATTCCAGGTGGGGTCTCACAAGAGCGGAGGGGCAGAATCCCGCTCCCTCAACCTGCTGGACACACTCCTTTGGATGCAGCCCAGGACACGGTGATTTTGCAGCACTACTGATGCAAATATATCAACCTGATAGAAAAGTTCATGGGTTTCAGGGCACGTCTTGCTTTCAAACATTATTTTCTGGGTCTGTCAGCACTGCTGGTTTTGGCTGAGGTAGAGTTAATCTTCTTCACCGTGGCTAGTATGGGGCTGTGTTTTGGATTTATGCTGAACACAGTGTGGATAATATAGAGATATTTTTGTTATTGCTGAGCAGGGCTTACACAGAGCCAAGGCTTTTTCTGCTTTTCATACTGCCACACTGGCAAGGAAGTTGGGGGTGGATAGGAGACTGGGAGGAGACACAGCCAAGACAGGTGACCTAAATTGATCACAGGGATATTCCATACCATATGACATAATGCTTAATCTATAAACTGAGGGGAAGCAGGAAGGGTGTTTGGAGTGATGGCCTTTGCCTTCCCAAGTAGTGGTTAAATGTGATGGACCCCTGCTGTCCTGGAGATGGCTGAACACATGCCCATGGGAAGCAGTGAATCAATTCTGTGTTTTGCTTTGCTTTCGCTTTCTCTGTTAAACTGTCTTTATCTCTACCCACTACTCTTCTAGCTTTTAACCTTCTGATTCTCTTCCCAGTCCCTCTGGTAGGGGAGTGAGTGAGAGGCTGAATGGCATGTGACTGATAGCTGGGGTTAAACAACAACTGACAACAGCAAGTTACTGGGCTTGAAACTATTCCTGCAGGCAGTGAGGAAGAAGAGTATCTCCTAGCAGGAAGTTGCTGTGCAATCTGACATTTCTGTAGTGCATTTCAAATTAAAGATCCTCTTGCAAAGTCTCTGGCCAGCAGTCCCAAGAGGACATACTGGGAAGAAGGGTAAAAAACTATTAATCCATCCCGAAGGGCCACCTGAGACAGAATGTAACTACCTAAAACGTGACAATGGGTTTTCAAAGTGAAAAGGCAATCAAAGCCATTAATTTGCAACCCATGGGAGGGAGCCCATGCTGGAGCAGGAGAAGATTATGAGGAGCCCTCCCCATGATGAGGAAGGAGTGGCAGAGATGAACTGACCACAACCCTTATTCTCTGTCCTCCTGCGCTGCTGAAAGGGAGAAGGGATCAGGAGTTAAGACCAGAAAGAAGGCAGGGGTGGGGGAAGGTGGTTTATGATTTGGGGTTTTTTTTGTTATTACTGTACTCTGACCTGATTGACAATAAATTAATTTCCCCAGATCGAGTTTGTTTTGCCTGGGATGGCAACAGGTGAGTGCTCTCTCCCTGCCCTTATCTCAAGCTAGGAGCCTTCCATTACATTTTCTCTCCCCTGTGCAGCTGAGGAGAGGAGGGATAGAGCAGCTTAGGAGGATACATGGCATTCAGCCAAGGTCAATCCACCACACACTGTTACAACATTTCTACAAAGAAAAAGCCACTTCAGTTTTCAGAAATAATTTTTTTCATTGTTTATTTTCAATGTTGCATACTTTATGTGGAATCTATGTTGTCATTTGCTGTAATCCTTGCTGCATTAAAGTTGCATCTTGCTCAGTTACACATCTGCAGTTTATGATGTGAAGCACAATAACACAGCTGGCAGAATGTCACCAGAGTAACCCATGTAATGTGTCTCAGGCTCTTGTTCCAACGGTAGATTTCTGCCATAAATCTATGGCAGGGAGTGCAAACAAATTCAAGACAGACAAGATGATAAACACTATGTTTCAGCAGCTCATGAAATTATTTTCAGATATTCTGTGAAGGTTTTTAAGTGAAATTTTGTCCAATCTCCTAAACTACTTCACTGAAGAATTAGGTTGCAGAGTGTGAGCAGGGTGTGTGTATGTGGGGTTTTTTTCATGGGATGGCTTTTCAGATGACTAAAACAAGGTGATGCAAATTACTTTCTTGTTTGTTTTATCCAGCCGTTCAATTCAACTTTTAAAAGCTTAGTGGACTTCAAAGGCTGTCTGGCCAGGACACTAGAGCATAAATTGGTTGGAATAATCCTTCAAAATATGATCTAAAAGATTTCTCCACTGCTAATGATTTTCCATTAAAATGAAATGTAAACCGTTGTTAAGTAATGGTCACAATACTGTATTTAACTACTGCTATCTCTTTTTGATATTTTGGGGCTTTGCCTGTGGATGCTACATACAAAAATACAATATGCAATATTAAGAGAGAAATAGAAGAGTTTGTTGATGATGATGAAAGTGTTCCTTTTAGTTGAGTATTTAAATGTCTGTTTTTCAGAAATTACTTCTATTCCACAGGAGAAAAAAATGCATCTTGACATTTCAGGAGCAGGCAAGAGCATTGCCATTTTGGGCAGCAGCAGAGTGGGGCCCTGAAAGCCTTAGAGGCAAGGTCTTTTTAGCAACTAACATAACCTGGCAAGAAAGCAAATATGAAAGGAAAAGTGTGATAATATGGGCTACTCAGAAATGAATACAACTTAGGATCTAAAAGCCTTTTTATGAAATATATGTGGACCACTTACCCATGGACCTGAATTCCAAAAATCTCCCTTCCCCTGCTATTATCACCTTCTGGCAGGCAAACTCTTACTGCTGCTGATTGGTCTTTTCACTACTGCAGCCCTCTGTTTACACAGAAGAAGAAGATGCCCCCATGCATACCAGTGAATCTGCAGATAATTCTGATGTTACCAATAGAATTACTATGTATTTTCCCCAGGTGGGGGGGGGGGAAGGGGGGAAGGGATGTTAGGTTTAGATAATTTTTCCTTCTGAATAAATGGGTATTTTGCCTTTGACTCAGTCAGGTGTCACAGCACTCTCTCAGGTCCCTTGTCTTTTTCTTTCTGAGAGCTGGACTTCACCTTCAAAATGAGAGATGGCCCTGACCTGCAAAACTGGGATCCCAAATCCATGCATCCTCACTTATTTGTTACCCCCTAGACCACCAGCCTCACGCAGCACTGTCTTGGCCCCCTTTTTTCTGTGCTATTTTGAAGTAACCAGTTCTAATGCAACGTAATACTACAAAACAACCAAAGTTTATTATATATTTCTTTGTTGCATAATAAGGTTAAGATACAGACCTTTTATACTAGGCAAACTAAGTTTTTGCCCTTTCTTCCTGGAATTTTCTTTTCTTTCTTTGTTGCTATGCCTGGCAGAGTACAAAAATATGAGACACAGATTTGCCTACACACATCTCAGGGGGCATTGCAGCATTTTGGGTGGTAAACACAGCCTCTATCTTCATATTGACAAAATAAAATAGGGCAACACTCTCTCAGAAGCTGCATAATCTGCAAAAGCTGCTGACTGTGGGTAGCAGATGCTTGTGATTATCCTGGATACAAAGGGAATAGGACCAAGGAGGTCAGGCCAGAAGTAGATTGGGGCCATAGGATCCAAGTATGCAAACAAAACATCCACGATGAAAGTACTGGGCTAATGCAGATGCATGACTGACCAGTCAAGGGACATGGTGAGGGAGCCTCATTTTTAGCAACAGGAAAAAATTGCATAAAGGTAGATTAACAGGCACAGAGCAACCCAGTAAAATATTGATAGTATAGGAGAAAGAACTTGGTCTCTGCATTCCCTTCTCTTGCTCTCTTTGGGTTCTTTTGTAGCACTCAGTGGATCAGAGCCATTGTGTCTGAGCAGGACCGATTACAGGACAAGAAGGAGCTGTGCTCTTTGCAAGGTCTGTGAGCTCTGCTGAGGACAGGGTAAGAACTTCTCCTGGCTGCATATTTATTATGCCTTGTTTTCACAAGCGCATTCTGAAAAAAAAACGAGTGCTTTGACTGCTAAAGTGCTTTTCCTTTGAATCTGACCCAGATCTTTCTAAACCTTCTTGGCTGCAGAGCTAAGAAGAATGTAGGAAAATCCCACCGCTCGCCCTGGCACACAATGTGCAGCTCCCGCTTCACAGCCGGAGTGAAGGCTCAGAGGGAGCAGAGGTGGGCTGTGTGCTGCACCAGTCCACAGGCATGGCAGGCATCCATCTTGTCCCACGGCTGGCAATGTGCTTCTGTATGTTTACTGTGGCAGGTTGTGAAAGACATCTTCAAAGAAAAGCTACATTCTTTAATATTTAAACTTGCATTTATATATTGCTCTGATGTGGGATTGCACTGTACATGGTGTCCTCACAAAAATCCAGTGATACATTTTAGGTCAAGGTTTCGCTACAGGATACTGGTTGAAGGCCAAAGGTTAACCTTGTACCCCAGTGCACTGTCAGAACAGGATTTCAGAAACACAAGAAACAATAAAATAGGTGGGTTAGAAGTTGCCAGTGACCTTTCCCAAAGACTGACCTTCCAGTCAGACTTCCAGTGTCTGTGGCAAGGATCCAGTACTGAAAGATGTGTTTCAAAGAGATAGCCAACTGAAATCCTAGCCCAGCAGAAGTACGTGGGAATTCTGATCAGCAGATTTCCACCTGGTTTGTGTAATACCGATGCTGAGGTGAAGCTACCGTTTCGATTTCAACATTGGATTTCAAACACAGTAGCCAAACAGTGAGCAAAGTCTAATAATAAAAGGAAGACCTTGGAAACAGCATAATCAAGGTCTGTGTCTAGTTGCATTCCATACAGGTTGAACAACCTTGACAATAACTTGGCATTGAGACTTTCTGAGACTGCACCAGAGAGAAATAAATGCAGAGAAAGAGCTTGCAGGAGACATCTGCACAGGGAGACAGAGGCATCATGTTAATGTGAGACCAGGCAGTGGATAGCGATGGCTTTCAGGCAAAGGGAATCAAGCACACAACTGCTTGCAGAGCTTAACTAGAAAATGACAGGTACAGACAGGTGAGAGGAGGGGAGGCACATTTTTCTCCCCCAACTTAGCAAAATCAGTGCTCACTTATGGCTGCAAAACCCTGTGAATATGCAGAGCTCCAGCCATGTTGCTAACAAAAATGTGGTCATATGGGTAGGATTATCCTATTATTATTTTACAACATTCCCAGGAGTAAGATCAAAGGAACGATCTCTGCTCGGCTGCAGATAAACAGTCATTTTCCTTCTTAAATAAGCAGAGTGACTGCTTTCTTTTTTTTTTTTTTTTAATTAAAAAGAATTGTTCAGTAGAAATCCCATCTAAGTGTCTACAGGGCGAGGCTGGAAGTGCTGAAGTGAAACCCCAAATTTTTAGAAAATCATAGTAAAATCATACTCTTCATCTTGTCACAAGAGAGTGAAGGGAAAGGAATAGCACAGGTCTGTATTAACCAAGCACTGCAGAATCAAGTGTTGCCTGTTGAAATAGCTTTCCCTAGTAGTTATTTTGCTCTCAGAATAGGATGAGGGTGAGGAAAGCCAAAGAAAAATATTGAAAGAAGCTGAATAAAAATGTAGCTATTTCCATTTCACTAACCCTTACAAACTTTGAAAAGTTGTTTCATCTTTCAAGCAAGACTACATTACAGATAGGATGACAGATGGGGTTTGGGCTGAGTGCAAGGCTGCAAATCACTTAAATGGCTCTGCTAACATCAGACTGCAGGGATGGTACCAGTTTAGGAATTTAGAAATGTTACCACTCAAATACCATTTACTGATCAGTTTGCATACAATCATAGGTTGATAAAATGCTTTTTCCCTCATAGATGAACTACATGTGATTTCCTCACCAATGCTGAGATGTGCTTAGGCAGGTGAAATTATCCAAACCTCACTACAGCAATGCAGCTGCTCTGCTTCTCTTTCTGTAGTCACCCCAGCTGTGCTTACTGTTTAGCTCCAACCTGATCTCCTGGTTCCTTGTCATGCCAGTGTCTTCTTTTCCACCCAGGGAGATAATACTATGCTGGGCCATGCAGTGAACACATGGGCTTATCTTAACACGTCAGACCTAATGTGTAACATGTTAAGTTCATGAGAGGCCACAGCACAGGGAAGGAGCCACCTTGCTGAGTGGCACTGAGTGAGGAGCCCCGCTATCTGCAGCTGATCACATCTCACGGGCAGACAGATCCGGCACCTGGGGCTGTGGGTCGAGAGGTGAAACCCAAAGACAGCACATACTTCTGCTTGCAAGGGACTGTGAGTCAAGAAAAAAATTGCAGGTGACCAAGACTGAGGAGCTTCATCTTCCCCACTGCTGTCTTAGTCCTGTTTTTGGAAAGGTGCTGTGCTAACAAGGTCCTAGTATCGTGCTGTCCTATTGCTCCCAGCAGCCTGTTTCTGCCTGTTTCTTTTTCTGTTGGCTTTTACTTTCTTTATAACAAGGCCTGGAAATTACCCGTTCTTGCTATTCATTTTAATGTTCCCACTGCTGTAATACCTGTTTTTGACAAAGACCTGTAAAGGTAGCATTTCTGGGAGGTCAGAAGCATCACATTGCTGGTGGAGCAAGCCAAGGGAAGAGGCATGTCCACGGCATGCAGCAGAGTGTGGCCCAGCAAGTGCTGAGCTCTCATTGACTCTGTTCCAGAACTGGGAACTTCTCAGCTGTGCCTGACAGGGTGCTGAGCAGGCTGTAGGTAGCTGGCTGGCACAGTCACCTCCCCAGGAGGCTCTCAGAAATAACACTGTGTGTGGTGACAAGGTACCACGTCTGTGCCTTACATGCCCAGTAATGCCCCATAGTGCATGCACTCTCTACTCCTAGCGCCTGCAAGAGAAATCAGTTTTCCCTGTCGTGACCGGATATGTTAGGCATGATTCTTTATTTTTTTTAGTCAAGACAAATATCCAGAACTTTTAATTCCATCCCTGCAATGTGATGAGGAAGCAAACGTCTTGCTTTTACATGCTTAAATATTGCCTCCTGGGGGTTGGCAGAGCCTACTTGATGGTTTTTAAATTTGGTTCCTAAATTGCTTTTAGGCAGTACATAGGTACAGTTCAAATTGCAGAAACAAGCATTTGCTTTGTTATGCAAATACTCAAATTAGAGGAAAGAGAAACAAGAACCTACATGTGAGCTCCTCTATACCCTTATACATCACGAGTATCTATCTGAACCTGCAAGGGTTAACATGACACAGAGCTGTTGGGAAGGAGAAGAGAAACAGGACCAAGTAGCATACATTTTCTTATGCCAATTTTTTCTTGCTAGCAGCTAATTTCTCTTTTGGATTCCTCTAATGTTTCCTCAGTGGAAGAAACTCCCGGTTCCTGACAGAGGTCACAGGGAAACTCATTAAAAGTACAGCCTCCCGTCACCTCCACAGAGGAGCCAAAACTCACACAACGCTGGGAACACTTATAAAACATCTTAATGTGACGCTGCTATTAGATAAACACCAAGGACAGAATAGATAAACTAGGAAACAGCAAGCCTGTCTCTCCTTGCTGGACCTATAGGATGATGGATGAATGTTTGTTCCCAGTGCACTCAGCTCTTCCCACCTCCCGTGCTAATTCAGCATTTCTGTGGGACTCTCTTTGCTGCTGACAGTGAGCATTGGCAGTGCCTGGCTCTGCGGGGTAGGTGTGGCATTGCAGGGGACACCTCGGACAGAAATCTGATGGTACAACATTGATCTCGGCAATTAATACACTTGGACAAAGCAGCAACTGCAGAAAAACCAGGAAGATTGATACCATTATCCTGTCCAGCAGCAGCTCCAAATGGACTAGAAGAGTACAAGAAGCTGACCAAAAACTTTTATTTTTTTCAAAGAATAAAATCCCTTTTCTTTAACGAAATATGCCTAAATTAGTGTTTGATTTTTTCAGCCAATTGAACAAACAGAATAACTGATGAAGTCCCTGTTTCTTCTCCCAGCATGTTCACAGGAATGTGCAAAGCCTTAATCTCCATTTATAAGAATATTAGGAAATACATTTACATTCAGTATTGCCATGGAGGCTGAATGGTAAATAATGATGATCTCAATATACTGAGACAGTTGCCAAAGTATTAGTAATTGGGACTACAATACTTTTCTATCATACTGCAGTATTAGAAGATTTCCTAAGGGAAATACCTGGTTGCTGCATTAATACACACAATTTGTACAGAATTTTACTGGCCTAATCCTGTGTAATACTGAGACCATTTATATGGACTTTGTTTTTAAAAAGAAGAACTCATGGAATTATTCTTTTAGTATGACAAGGCATAACTTGCCAGTAACTGTCTAAGGACTAGAACACTTTAAAGCTACAGTTTTGGGAAAAGAAACTAACGACTTGGCTATCATATCCTTTTTATTATACCTGATTTAAAGAAAACATCTGTCCTGCAGTCAGCCGTCCAGTATGTGAGGGTGCCAATTAAATTTGGTGTTTACACAAACTTACGAGGTTTTGTTGGTTCAAGGGCAGATGGTGGGGTGGTAATCAGGTGACTCAGAGGACTGAAGTAGCAAGAATCAAATTGCATTCAGCAGTGGAGAACCAGGTACCAGGGGACGAATGAGAGGTTATACTCGGAGCTCATCAGCTGGAAACTGCAGAGGTGGAGGAACATTTGTGTACAGCAGCCAAACTCAGGGTGACTATGCACTGCCAGTGTGATGCCTCCAAATGGTCCCTGGGGAGGTATTTCCAGAGGCAGGGAAATATGAGACAGTAGCTAACTTAAGGTACTATAACAGTTTGATATTATGAATTAATAATATCATAAATATTAGATATTATCAATACATTGAAACTAAACATAAAATAGAGTAGAAGAACAAACCTCCCACTTGCCTCTGGTAGAGTTTGTCCAGTTTCTGGCACAGCCACATGCTACAGCAGATTGGACATGAAGAGCCAGCTCATTCTCGGCTGGGATCTGCTCCACCTGCCTTTCAGGACAAACCCTACATCATCCAGACCCTTACATCAGAGCCTGCCACCCAGGCTTGCTCTAAAGTTGAAAAAGAGCATGTATTTTAGGAGCTGCAATGTGTCTGATCTATTTTAGACTGCTACTCTGGGATAAGATGGATCATGTCCTGGAAGTGCCTGTTTCACTCTCTTGCTAGACACCTACATGTGCTCCCACCCCGCCTGCCGTCAGCAGGCTCAGCTGTGTCAAGGCAGCCCAGCTGACTATGGGAAACTTTTGCTAGACAAACACATTCCTATCCATGTATTACTACTGACATTCAATATATACAAGTATTTAAAAAATTTATTTATTTTAGAGGATGTATTATTTACCTAGTTATTTTTTTTCAGAATCCCTTAACAGGCTTGAGGAGTGAACTTAAGTTTGAATTTTTGAATGGCAACTATCAACTTAAATACTTGCCCATTTAAGAATAAGTATTTTTCTGAAGCTTCTTTCAGAGAGTTTCTTTGGAGGGAAAAAAAAAAGAAAGAAAAAAAAAGGAAAAGCAAAGATGTTAATTACTGTGGAGTTTGTGCACTTGTTTATAGAAAACTGGATTTTTTTCAAAAAATGTATTATAATTAGGGATTTCTACCTCTGCTCTAATTTAAGTAAGCTGGCTTTGAGTATTTGTGAGAATCCCAGTCGCAGATTTTGGATCTTATTTTGACTGACACATTCTTCATTTCAGCATGGCAAAAATTGAGAAAAAGTAAGATTTTAACATTGATTATCTTGGTTTTACACCAGTTACAGCTGCTGTTTCTGTCATGCTTCATAAGCAATTGAAGGCCAGTTTTGCAAAGTAGTGTGGTGCCTGTGTACATTCCTCGGGGGATGTTATCTATTCTTGCATAGAATCCTAGAATTATCAAATGGTTTGAGTTGGAAGGTACCTCAAAGACCATCTAGTTCTGACCTCTCTGCCATGGGTAGGGACACTTTCCACCAGACCAGTTCGCTTAAAGCCCCAGCCAAGCTGACTATGAACACTTCTAGGGATGGAGAATTTACATTCCTGAATTCCCCAGAACATGTTCCTTTGGTAACACTGAGCCTGTATATTGAGGATCAGGGCCCGAAAAGCTTCCAAGAGAAAGCCACGGGCAGTTTTCCTTGGAAAACATGATAAAAGAATGTGTATTAGAGGCTTCTCATTTCTGACTGTGACTGCGCCCCTTCCTTCACCATCACTGAAACACCAGCTCTGTCCCTAGCAGACAGCCATTACTTACTACATCTGAGCCTTACCATTATTTTGAGGCTTCAACATGAATTATGTTGGACTTTGTTATGTTACTTGAGGTGTTTTGAGGCAGTTCAGGCATACGCAGTGATCTCTAGGCAGTGCAGACCAGCCCTGTATTCGCTCAGGTGATCCTCAGTTACTGAAGAGGTCCTGCTCAAGTAAATGGCAGCACCAGCACAAGTATGAGTCTGTATAACCTGACTGATCACTCTGGAAAATTTTGCCATCAAAAAAAAAGACAGCTCTTTAGATTTCTGTTTTTCATATTCATGAAAGATGGCAGAACTGTAGAAGAATGAAAGTAAACACTATGCATAATTTAACAAGTATTCACTGCAGAAATACTTTTAAGATTACCTGAAAAAGACCCAGAAAAATGTGAATAATTAATGTCGTGTGGTGTGGAAAACAAGAGAGAGTCCTCATGCAGTTTGCCATTCTGTCTGCCTGATGGTACTGCTGATTGATGGTACTGCTCTTAGGCAGCTTCACCAGTCACTGGTAAAGATATTCTTACAATGTGACGGTGGTGGTGTTCTCAGTGCCATCCTCAGGCTCCTGAGTTCACCTGCAGCTCTGTTTCCACTGGCAGGCAGTTCATCTGCTTTCTCCCTGTTCTGAGAGCCCAGTTATATTGGTAGGAGAGTTGGATTTTGGCTGGGTTTCCCTGTCATCTGCCTCAGTGTTATTTCCATTCAGTTGTTGCTTGCCATGGCACAGAGTCACTAAATACAACTTTTTGATGAGTTGGGATTTGAGGTAGAGAATGGATGGAAAAGAGTGGAAGTCCTGTTGAGATGCCATGTCTACCAACATACACCAGCTTTGAAATAGAAAGGAAAAATACAGTGGAGAGAGTATGAAGCATCAGTTATTAGCAAGAAGCAGAAGACTGGCAATATGTGTTGTGACTGCCTCGTGAGCAGTATCCCTGTCTAAAAGCAGCCTGAAACAGCTGCTACCAGAAAGAAGAAACCTAGACACTGCACTTACTGGCTATTTCCTTTTGATAAAATATCTTTCATTACCTGTGTTAAATAAAGGGGTTGTTATGCTCTGAGAAATGAAGGATCAACACTTATGTCAAAAATAATTTCTTTTAACCTTAGCAAATAATCACTCCCAGCAACATGAATAGAAATTGAAAAGCTTTTTCCAAATGAATGCAAGGATTCCTATGTTGCAGTTTTGGCATATGGTTTTATTTTCTTCTAGTTTCAAGTCTGTGAATATAAAGACCCATAGTGAAATAAAGGTGATGAAAAGAGAGCAAAACTAGGCCGAAACAAAGCCAACAATCTTTAAAAATTTAGTTCCAGAGACCAAAGAGGGAAGGCACTTTTATGTGTTGCAGAGTGCAAAAGAGAGGCCATTGTTGTTCCAGGCTGGGTTAATGCAAAGCCATGAAGCCCTGGGAAGGTGGTTTGTTTTCTTTCCTCTCTCTACTACGTGGATATGACCTTTGGGAAAACTGGGCATACAGCAGAAGAGATGTCAAGAAATCAAACTGAGTTTATTTTTTTGGGAATACCCATCAAGCTGCAAGAAAGAAAAGGTCACTATCTATTTGACAGGGTTTAAAAATGTTCCCCAGATGGCATGGCTAGTACAAACAGAAAGCTTATGTAATTCTGGGAAAACTGCAGTCATCCCACTGGTGCTTGTTTCTTTGTTCTCTGAAGAGAGAAGCCAATTAGAAAAATCAACTACATTTTTTAAATTCTTCAAACTGCATCATGTGTAGGCTTTTCTATTTGCTTTATTGTGTTGCAGGCACTTCAGTTGTTAAACAAATGACAATCACTCCAGGATTTGTGGGAAATTTGACCTTACACGACATCTCTTTCAGGAATGTTTGCAGGTAAGTCCTCTAGAGCACCATTTAATCAAATGGTTGCAGCCATAAATTATTTTTCACTGGAAACCTGATAAATTTAAGAGTGAGATGCTAAATTCTGAACACTTCAAAAACAGTGAACAAAATTCCCCAGTTATTTGAAAATAGCCTCGATTTACTCAGATGTAATTAAAATTTAGTTTTCCTTAAAAAAAAAAAAAAAAGCAAAAGCAAATCATTACTCTTTTACAAAGAACTATTTTTTAATTAGAGAAGCATAAATACATTTATGGCTTTGTCTGTGCTGAATGAAGTGCTATGGATTTGAGAAGCATCCCCTCCTCTGCTTGTTTCAAGGCTGCACAGGCTCTGAGTTCAGGAAAGAACAACACGTTTCTGTGGGATTCCCCAGGCAGGCATTTTGGAGACCTTTGCAAATATGACTCAATATCTGGAGGTGAGACCATTAGGCATTAATAGTGATGTTGGTTTGTAGATGGCACAGAGAGCCTAAGGGATTGAGGATTGCGTCTCGTGTGTCCTCCTTGTTGTGCACCGGAGGGACTTGGTGCCCAAGCAGTACATCACTGTGTTTGCACACCCATTGTCTGCAGCTGTTGCCCCCAGCTCTTTTCCAGCCTGGGCCATGCTCCTTCCAAAGGGATAGTAGGCAGAGCCAAACATTTCAGCACTGGGCGATAGGGGCTGAGAGTAGCTCCATGAGTGTGTGGGGGCGTGTGTGCATCGAGGAAGGTGGAGGCACCCCCAGCACCTTATGGGAAGAGGACAGGACAGGGGCCAAATCTGGAGTGAGAGCTGTCCAATAGCTGAGCCTGAGCCTGGATGCAATGGATCACTGCAGCTGCAGGATTCACAGCCCTTCTTGACTTCACAAGAAATATGGCAAGTCCAAAAAAATTCCATCCACATTTTATAAAGAAAAAAAAAAAGGTGTGTTTTTCAAAATATGTTTGGTTTCTCCAGGTTTTGTCAATAAGCTCAGCTCAGACTCCTGCTTTAGGTTCCCAGACACCCACAGGTTTCCTCTGTGCTCTAAAGAGTGAGTCAGGGCCCTCACTCCCAGTGCTCTCTCTCCGTGCAGTGGAAGTCATCAATTTTATCATGTAACAGGTGTGTGGTCAGGCTAAGAGCACTGAGAGCCAGGCTTGCAGTTAAAATGCAGGCAAGGATCCACCTTCAAATCCAAAGAAGAGCTCTTTCTCTGTAAAACCTTTGGCTAAGAAGAAAACAATCCTGCTGCAAGCCCCTGCCAGGGAGGTGCAAGTGAGTTTCTGCATGCAAAGAACAGAGTTCCCTTGGGAAAAGACTTTTACTGTAATTCCCACCTCATTCATGTTTTTCTTTCAGCCTCTGTTCACCACTGTTAATTATTTTTCCAGACTCTACCCATTTCTCCTGTCTTTTTTCCCCAGGCAATTGCTGCAAGGCACTTCTACATTAGTGGCCATGTGTTTATTTTTAGCTCCACATGTCTTTAATGTAGAAGAACCTGGCTGATGGCAAAATAAGCATCTCTAGCCAGCATGGAGAAGTTCTGCCTCCAGTGCCTTCCAGATATTATTTCATCCTTTTTTTTTTTTTTTTCAATGAAGTGACAGGAAATACCTGGTGATCTGCTGCACAAGATTCAACACGTGGACTCCTGCATCTCTGTGGCAGGCACCTACAGGGAGAGACTGTCTGGACGGGCAGAAATGCTTCCAGTAAATTGTGGGGCACCAGCTTCACCCCTGATGCAGGTGCACAGAAACAATAAAGAATGGAAGAACTCTCCAAAAGGACACCGTTCCTCAGTAAAAATTGCAGACTACCCACTCCACCCCAGATGGAAGGGCCCCATCAAAGCCGTGTCAGTGCATTGCAGAAGCCCCCTAGAAAACATGAACCTGTATGGAAGGTCTAACCAGTGGTGATGGAGGGTTAGGACAAAATGCTTGCACAGGCTTAGGTACAGCCCAGAATAAGCCAACGAGCTCCTGAGGAAAACTTGCCAAACTTGCTCCTGGTCCATGCTTGTCATGTCTTAAACAGCTTGTGTGCCAGCACTGCCAGGGTGGTGTGGAGTCCTCAGCACTAGGGAGAGACCTGGAAAAAGAGTTCAAAGATGCTGGCCATAACTGATATGCACACACTCCACAGGCCAAGAGATGTCCCAAAAGAGGGAGGGACCAACCTGAAATCAAAAGGGATCTTCAATATCTTCAAGTACCACAAAGGAGTGCCAAGTGCCAAAATTATTGTCATTGGGTACGAAATCCAGGAGCAGTGGAAGTGGGTGAAACTGGCTTTGTGTTACAGTGGCTACACAGGCTGGTATAGGATCTCAGGGTGGAAATCATTGGGTGGACTGTAGATGTTTCTAGGGCATAATTAATCTCTCCCCAAAGGAGATGTCAACACTCAGAGGAACTGTACGATCTCTCAGTCATGAGCCTGCAAAGGTGCATCTCTTTGGCATCATAAGGGAGCACCACCAGAATCGATCAGTCATCAGTGATGGGAAAAAAAATAGACCCCCTGAAAAAGTATGTAATTAGCCACTTCCCATGGATAGAGACAGATCTATTGGGCTACAAAAATACCAGGAATATAATTCTATACGATGGGACACAACCTTGCAAAACAACGTCCACAATGGCTGGCACTGTAGCGCCAGGGTAGCTCCTTCCTAGATCTAGTTATGGCTATATGGGAAAGCTCTCATTGGTAAATAGGACTTTTTCAAAGGCATCAGGATGTTCATTCAAAGGAGCTACAGGAAAATATGCTTAAAAGGTCAAATCTGAACCTTTTCATTTAGTTTAATTTAATTCCTTCAATTTCCTTAAGGAATTGAGAAGCCTAACTAAAGAACCAGATATATTTTTACTGGTCTTAGATGAGCATTACTGACACATTGCTAAGGCTTACTGTGCATACGGAAAAGCCCATGGAGGTAGAATACACCTTTCTAAACAGCATGTGGACAAACCGCACGTATGTTCTGGCTTTTTATTTTCCCAAAGGTAGCCCTTTCTGAGGCCCTCATGTGTCTCAGTTTCTGCCGTTACTGGTCTGGACACTGTCAGCCTGGCAGACAAGCACGATGGCCAGGAACTGGAGGAGGTGAGAAGAAAGGTGATGTATGTTGGGAAGGTGTTGAAAGAGGAACCAACAGGGAGTTCATGCCCTGGATGAAGGTGCCCTGGGAATGGCCTCATCAACACTGAGGAACAGGGATATTGGGGTTCAGAGAAGACTTGATGTGAAGTCTCACAGCTTGTTTGTTCATAATGAGGGGGTGTGTTGTTTCTATGCGGCTGGAGGTCCCTGTGAGGTCTGTGTGGGCTGCTAGTTGCTGTTGTAGGGGTGCATGAGTGAGACCAGTGTGAAAAATTAGGAGATGCTCTCCACAAAGCTGCTGGATACTGCAGGTAGGGTTGCGCTCAGTCCTGGTGAGCCACAACTAGACACCAAGGTAGAACTGGGATGCCTGCTGGCCTGCAGCCTGACCCACAAAACCTGTCTCACTGAGGAGAAGACATAGAGCAGAAGTGGCACCATCCACCATGGAAAGCCCAGAGAGCACCACCAGAGCTGCAAGCTTAATGCCTGGCCTCCTCTGGGGGCAAAAGGAGATGGGGTCCAGAGCTTTCACCTCTCCTCTGAGCAACTGCTGCTCACAGGCTGCTGTTTGACCTTGGGATTTTTAACTCATTTTGATTCTTTTAGAAGATCATTTCAGAATGGTGAGCTCATACACAGTACGTGGAATGACAGGTCTGACTCAGCAGTGGCTTAGTAGCTGAGGCACAAAAGAGGGAGAGGCACTGCACCTACCCAGTATTGCAAGGGAACAGAGCTCCTTGTTTCCCTGTCTGTCCTCACTGCTCTACCACCTTGAGGGCTACATTAATGCCTTGTGAAACACCCAACCACAGCCTCATGAGGGATTGTACAATGGACTAGGAGATTGCTTGTCCATCAGATTGCCCATAAAGTCAATATACAGGATAACAGTTTTATCTCCTTGAAAATGTGTGTGTGAAGGGCTCACCAGCTGCATGGTTTCTCTTATGATTGTTTAAATGTGACCTTTTTTTCGGACTGCAATGGGCAGCATCCTTTAGCAGCCTTTTAGTGACTATGTCATGCTTGGATATCCTACTTTGGAAGAAGTATGTGATCTTAGTGCATGTTGGCTTGATGTCAGGTTTTTCATAAATATGTACCCACTCACAGCAGAAGAATAAAGAACCTGTATAACTTATTTAACTGAAACAGGGCTTATTCCCGCAGTGTCGCGGTCACTGTTAGATGTTGAGCATAGATTTTAACCAATGGGACATTCTTTTTGGACTGGCATTTATGTTATATTCTGCTTGGTGTGCATGGTGCTTTTAAATCTCACGGCTTTTCCTGATCATTTCCTAAACTAGTTTTCATATTGACCTTGGGTCTTCAGTGCCAGAAATGACACCACAACAGCCTTCTCTAAATGACTTCCAAAACATTTCATTCACCATGTGTGGTCTCCTGCCAATGACTTGCCCAGCAGTTAGGAGGAGCAACGTGACTTTGTTGGGCTGTAGTATAGCAGCCCAATTACATGAAATACAGAGCTCCCATGACTGACTGTCCAGCCCTGGCACCTTGCTGATTGCACAAACAAAACCTGTAGACAAAGGCTGTATGTCACACTACCTCATTGCAGGATGCTGACACAGGAGTGTCCTGTGCAAGCAGCAGGAAAAGCAGGAGCCAGGGCTGGTCACCCTAGGACTAGGCGGTGTCTGTAAGGAGAAATGCCTTTGGACAAGCTATTCTTTTTGGCAGGTAGGTCTGCACGCTTATCTCTGGGTTTGAAGGACTTTCTTCAAAGCAGCTGGCAGGGAAAAACTCCACCTGTGGCTTGAATGTTCGGGGCTTCCTTCTGCCTTCCCTCAGCAGTGAAATCTGGGTGAAGGCAAGGATTCCTCTCTCATATCAGCAATAAAGTGCAAAAGGATAAGGAGACAAACTCAAGAAAGGCAAAGACAGAGGATTGGGGACTTATCATGGGGCAAAATTGTGGAGGTCAGGAAGTCACTCATCCTGGCATGGAGCTGGACAAGGATAGATGAGCCCCATGAATTTTGTTCCTCCAGTTGAGGGATTTTAATAATGCATGATGCAGGAAAGTGCTGCATGCAGTCCATCCAACTCTTGTGTGAATGAATTCCAAAATATGAAGTTTGCCCTTAGCCCTTAATAAGGAACAAGTTGAGTCCCATTCAGATCATTGATTTCAAGTGCGAGTTCAGTATCAAAATGCTTTTGACATATTTGCCACCTCTGTAGATCATAGAAGTTATTTGCTGTCTCTGTATTTTCAATTTGTCACCAGAGTTGACAGGTGTGATCTTAGATAGGAGAGTATTTCTGATGACTGGTGGCTGGCCTCCAGGGTGACAAGGTAATCAGAGTGGCTTGAAGAAGGTGTTGGGAGCCCCTGTCCCACATCTTTCCTCTGGGAAAAGCACGAGGACTGGCAGGAGAAGGACAGGGATTCATCCACTGCTGTCATCTCCACTGTAGTTCACATTACAGGGATCAGCACACACGCTAGGATGATGTGTATGCAAGTCCATGATGGGACTTAAGGTTGAACATTTTCTCAGTCCAGGGGAAAAACATCTCACTGGATCGGACGGCTTTTGACCTTATTTTCAGTCCAGACCTTGCCATTAGCTTGTGTAACCTTATTAAGCTGGAAGTTCTTCTCTATTAGAGGCTAGTTCGTTCTGTGAAAGTTATTTTGCAAAGTTACTTTGCAGTGCATTTTATGTCTTTTTCTTATTTTGTAACAGGAGAACTCCATACCAGATGTTCTTTCGTCTTCTTACTTTCCTTCCCTGCTGTTGACTCAGAACCACTAAGGGCAGAAAAGCCACACAAGAACTTAGATTTTGAAACATAAAGCTTAATAATTAAACAAAAACTTGCAGAGAAATTAAGTAATTTCCTGTAATTAATATCAATTTATAAACTATATTAGTGAACATTTCAGCCAAGAAATGCATTTCCTAAGTTTATGAAGTATCTGCTATATTTTTCTGTGTTCCTTCATAGTCTTCTAATTTTCAAAGGTTGATGTGTTATTATCTCTGTAATGGAATGGCCAGTTGGGATCAGGAAGAACTGTACCTATATGTCATATGTACCACCATCCCAAGTGCATTACACTGGGGGCATTGTATCTTCAGTGGCTTCAGAAACAGGTCATTGCTGAAGAAACACAAGACTATTGGCAAATTCTCGGGTTGCAGGCTATGCACTCCTGTGCAATGGGGGTCTGATGTGACTAGGGGGCATCCTTATTGCAGGGAGTAGGGCTAGATTACCTTTAGGGGTCCATTCCAACCCAAACTGTTCTGTGACTCTATGCTGGCCTCTGGGGCAGTGACATGTTAGTCTTTATTCCCAAATCTGTTCTATTTTGTGGAGGATTAGGATAACATGCTGAAAGCTTTTTCATGTATGTTTGTGCTATGAAGTTGCTTCTTGGGTTCACTGCAAAAGGAAAGTCAGTGCTGGTGCAAGATTTGACCGATGGTGATGAAGTACAATGCCATCCCAGAAACAGGGAAAGTGAAGGAAGTCATTCACACATGAGGTATTCGCCCAAATGTGTCACTAAGGCCAGGGCTTTCCTGGAGATGGGAAAGAAGGTGTGTGTGTTCTTGAAGCCCTGTGAGTACAAGGGAGAAGGAGAGGGCACAGAATGCTGTGGAGATCAGCACCCTGCGTTAGATGGGACTGAGATGGAAATTGAGGGATATATACAGGAAAACATAAGGGTAAAGTGTGAAGAAGGTCCTTTCCCCACCTGAGTGTGTCCCTCCTGGCAGGTTACTGCACTTGGTGCAGAGTGTTCAACCCACTTAAAGCTCCTTGCTGCCTTTCAGCTGGAAATGAGCATTACTTAAATACTTTGAAGGTGCAGTGTCATAATTCTCCCAGCCTGAAAAGACAGATTCTGAAGAGCACTTTGTGATGAATAAATGATGTGACAAAAAGGAACAAGAGTGAGTACGCAGGCGCTTCCCCCCCATCACATGCATGGGCAGAGCTCTTCCCTGCTGCCTCCTCACAACCTCTTTATGCTTTCAATTTTATATTCATACAGATATGCATCCTATACTCTAATATACCCTATAGTCTAGCTTTATGATCCTCTCAGTTATCACTTCATCTTCCAGTGCTTGACCAGAGCACGCTGCACAGCCTGACCTACCTTTGAGATAACTCATTTACACTCTTTTTGCAGGGCTGAGTCGTAGCACCCCATGGCTGGCCAATGCTCAGTGCCTTTGTGTCCCTCTCCACAGCAATGAAAGCAAGGCATGACATCCAGTGGGCTCCCTCCCACAGTCCCCAAATGCATGACTACTCCTGCTGCCTTCATGTAAATGAAAACTGCAGGATCAGAACCTTAAGGGCTACAAAATATTCTAGTGTTAATATTTACTCATTCTCTTTTGGCAACTCAGTTTGCTGAGAAGGAGACAGCGGGCAGGAGTGCTTGCTTGGAGAGGGCGAGTAAGAGGCTGTCAGGGAGAAGGAAGGGACGAATGGAACTCACAGTAAGAGCTCCTGACTCTGAGCACCTCAAGCAACACAAGCTGCATGTCAGAAGTGAGTAACAGGCAAGGAGACAGTGGTAGTTTTCATTTTTCATAGTTTTGCAAAATGTTTCCTGTAATGTTTTGCCTCTCTGCAATGCAAGTGATGCTTCTGTGAGAGCTCAAGTGTTTGCAAGTCACTGAACAGGAATAAAACATCTCTCCTGTTTCTCCCAAGTGCCTGGTTGCCTGGGGAGCAGCCATCCCTTGGACACATTGAGCCAAAGTCAGTGGGAATCCAACATTGTGGGTCTGCTTCTCCAGAAATACCACCAACTTTTTTTTCAGACAGTGTGCTCTGTTCCAAGAAGCCGGGCATGATCTGCAGTGCACATGGAGCAGTGTGGTGAAACTAGGGCAGTGCCAGGACACCTAGCTTGACATTCCCCTCTCAGAGCCAGGTTCCAGGGGCTCTGTTCACCCTGCCAACATCAGAGTCAGTGCACAGGCAGAGCAAAGAAAAGGAGATACAGACACCTCCCCATTCCCCATCTGAGTTTCCTACTTGAATTGCAAACTCCTTGGGGTAGGGGATGTCACTGGAACACAACCTGGATATGGTTGGTATTGGAGAAAACCCAGTAATAACAGGAGATCCTAATTCTACAGAAAGTTCATTGCTGTTGCTCGTCTTCTCAAGCGATTCATTATTAATGATCTCCACGTGACGTTTTTTCAGCAGGCTGTTTTAAGTCCAGTTACAAGCTTCTTCATTTATAGAAAAAGAGGAGCTGAATGAACATGTCACGAGCTTGTCACTTTTTCATTCCTCTTTCTGCCACTGCGCTTCCTTTAATAGTCTTAACCAATTTTAGAAAACTCTCCTATGCCGTTGATGATCTATGGCCTCTGAGAAGAGGAGAGCCAGCTACCAGTCAACGTGGGTTCACTGTCACCACCAAGGAAAGAACAATGCTAACATAGGAAGTGTTGATGCAAAGCTGCTGATGTTCTGTACAATCTACTGCAGCTGCTTCAAAAATTCCATTTTTAGCCCTTTTATTGATTAAACTGACAGATCCTATACCTGTTTTAGGCCGACTGAAACAGCTATCAGATACAGAGGTACTGAATATGCTACAAGAGAAAACCAATGAATTTTTAAAGCCCTAGTGCCCTGCAAAGACTGAACTTGTGATCTGCCTCAGTGCCTTTCACTCGCATAGTCCAGCACTGTGCTAAGTCCAAGCTTTCAGTGCAGCCATTGGCATACCTCATCCTTGTTGCAAGGAGGAATAAATGAGGGGTGTGAGGCCAGGCATCTGCCACAGCATAGCAGTGGGTCCTTGTTCTGGCTAAACATGAATAAAGAGGCAAATCTAGTTCAGCTCTGTCTCAACCTCACTGCTGCAGCCATGAGCATCAGCACCGTGGGCCCTGCAGATGGAGCCTGGGAGAGGCAACTCCTGGCTAGGCAGCAGGACCTCCAGCTGGTATCTCAGCTCTGTGCCCAGTGTACCACAGTTGGTGCCAGAACTAATGAAGAAAAGCTATCTAAGGCTTTTCTGATTTTCCTTGAAGTCACTGATGAACTTGATCCTGGTTGGGCAGGAGCAGTAGGAGTGGGGAAGGACAAACCCGATATCTTTCCCTTCTCCATCAGTGAGAGGGAGGAAAAAAGACAAAGGTGGGATCACAAGGGTGAAATCAGCACTCCGCAAAAACCCAGTCAGGAGTCCTCCATGGATTTCAAAATCTGACAGAGAGAGATTAAAGCCAGCAAATTAAATCTAGCCATACTTGAAAACTATAGCACAAAATCATTCCTCCTAAGATGCCAAACCAAAACTGTGGTGGAAGAGAGACTTTGCTTGGCTGGAGGTCGGGCTAGCAACATACTCAGTACCAGCAAGCTGTGTAAATGACTTCTTTTCAAAGTACATGTTGAAAGATGTTGTTTAAGCCTTGTAACTGCAAATTCTCATTAATTCTGAGCAGAAAAATAGTGCAATAAAGGTGTTTCAATAATATTGCTCATTGCATCAGTTAGTGACAACCTGAAGTAAAATCCCACCTTACTACAAAGCGCCTGTTTACAGCCTGACATGCAGGAAAGGCCATTGTCAGGGCTGTAGCTCACAAATCCAGCAAAGTTCCCTGGTGACTGCACATGTCTCTAGGTGAGCCCTCATCCTGCAGAAGCTACAGAGGCTTGGCTGTGCAGCCAGCCCTGGAAACATTGGAGAAGTAACTACAAAACTGCGATATATGGAGGTTCTGGGCTCCTTTTCTGCATGTAGGAACAAGATGGGTAAAGCCATCTCGCTGCCTGTGGCTGGTACAGTGACCAAGCATCTCAGTATCACAGAGCTGATTCAAAGAAAATGTCCCCATTTTTCAGACTGGTGCCTGCGGGACCATGGAGCAGTGAGTGAGCAGCTCAGAAAGGAAAGGTCACCAAACCCCTAATCTGAATGGTTAGGACACCTCCCCTTGGATGGCCAAGGGTCGCTTCATAGCAAACACTGGCGACATGTCGAAGCCAGGCTGGGGACAAGCCTTTGTAGGCTGTCCTGTGCTAGTGATGTGGATTTTCCACAGCAGAGGTGACTTTGACAAAGCAGAGTTTGATGTCACTGATATTACTGACCAGGTAGCTTTTGCCCCATGCCCAGTGAACAACAGGGGCCAAATCACATACTAGGCGAGTTCTCTAAAAACAGAGTCCTGTAATTACACTAAAGGGAATCTTTCCATGTTGAGTTGGGGCGTTTTGTTTAAAGTATCCATATGCTCTGATGTGCAAGCAGCAGGAAGCTCTCTCTGCTTGAGACATATCCATCATAAATTAGAGCTCTTTATTTTGTGGCCAAGTCTTCTCATTTTACGATCATGAGTGGTAATTTTTGTCTCAAGAGACTTATTGCTTTGCTATCCCTACCCTGCTGTGCTGCCACCCAGCACCCAATGCTGGTGCCCAGACGTGTGCCTTTGCAAGCAACAGTGTCAGGCAAAACAGGCTGGGCTAGTTTTATTCCTATGCTCATTATCACTTCAGATTTGTAGGTGCCCTTCCTGCTGAAGTTAGAGCAATGTTCAAGCAACATAAATTCAAATTCCAGCCATGCAAATTGTTTTCTATGTTCTCTGCAGGGAGTTACATAAACTCCCAAGCTGCAAAATGAAGACAAACCCTCTTAAAACTTTGCTGTCCCTTAATGCGTTGTCTGGCTGGTAGACTAGTTTCTTTGGGCCATTAGCTGGTTCTGCAGAGGTGTTTGCACATCTGGCCCTGAATTTGGCTGAAATTTGCTTTCCACATGTGACAAATCAATGAAAAAAGGGTTTACTCCTTCTGACCTTCAGTAAGGTGAGAGGCTACATTAAAAACCTCTTCAGGGCTCTGGATGCAGCAGCCCCTCTGCCAAAAAGGATAGAGCAGCCACGCACCATAGGCCTGTTAGGAACTTGCCCCTCCTTAGATCTGTATTCCTGCCCTTCTACTTCTCCAATGCTGTTCAGAAACATTGCTGGGGGGGATTTGCAGCTTGTGCCCATCAACCGTCAGCAACTCATTGGCAGTGACTGTTGCTGAGGAGGTCAGGGTAGCTTGTGCCAGCTAAAACTTTGTCCTCCTGTCAAAAGCCAGGTCAGGCAATCGTGACATCCTACCCCCAGCACAGAGGAAATCGCAAGGCTGTGCTCTTGTAACTGAGAGCAGATGACAGCTCAGGGTTATTTTATTTATTTTAACTTGTGGTATGCAAATGCAGATGCTGCAGCAGATGTTCTGTAGTCTTTAGTAAGAATATGTTTTCTGGGAGGCACATTAGTGATCTTTCCTGCCTTTTTTATCAGGTTGCTGATTCTCTGTATTACATTTCTCTTTAGTGCTTCCTTGTTATTTTCTGGCAAAATACCCTTCAAAACAAGCATTTATTCTTGTAGAGGCTAGTGTAATCTGAACATCATCTGGCCCATTTTATATATTTTTTTGAGAATACCCATAACCTTCTACTGATGTGGAGAGACTTCTGACAGGCATCAAGCTATGCAAAAAACCCTTAAATTATTCCATTTGGGGAATTTCAACCGGAAAGATGACACAGAGCGATGCACTTCACTCAAGTGTCCTTGAAAATACTTTTTATCACATCACTTTTATGTCAAGAAAGTGCTGAAAGCACTGCTGGAAAAAATTCAGTATTCAGCATGCTGAGATCTTTCCAGCAAACATAGAGAAGTGTAGGAAAAGCCCCTATTTTTATTTTAGTATTTGGATACAACTCATCAGAAATCAGTTCCAGGTGTGCTCAGAGGCTCTAGGGAGCCCCAGAAAGACTGTGACCATGTAGCAAATGTGAAAACATTTCCTGGTGCTAAAAGCAGACACTAAATAAATACAGTTTTCCATCTTTGAAAAAACACAGCAGGCCCTTTAGCAGCTGGTCAAAAAGCAGGAAAAAAGGAAGAAGGACTGTGGCACTGTGTGCAACATCTCCATGGGCTGTGATGCGGTGATGTGGGGAAAATTTCCAGCCAAAGGTGAGTGTGATTTTCCCCTTTCACTCTGCGACTGTGCTGCAAAGGTCCTCTGTGAGTGTCAGTTTGAGGGATTTCAATGCTTCATTCTCTGCTCACCACTGTGTTCCTCAGGCTGCCTCTCTCAATAAGCTGTTTTCCCTGGTTCTGTGTTTCAGGTTTCATATTGTGTAATAATGATTTAAAACCTACCTCTGCGTGAATAACTTATTTTTTTGTAAAAGAAATAACTAGGAACATTGTTAAAAAAAAAAAAATTCTCTTTCTTTGTAAATGTAGTCAAACTGCAGTGTGAGTTGATTTTGTTATACGGTTTTTATTTAAGTACAGCCAGAAGAAACCCCATTAAAATATATTTTTATATGTATAGATATACGAGTATACTTCCACAGACAGATCTTTATTGGATGTGGTTGATAGTATTTTCTCTTAGTAAAGAGACACCAAGTTTGATGGTACTGCAATTCCAGTCAGCAGTGCCCTGGCAGCCAGGAGGGCCAACCATGTCCTGGGGCCATCAGGCAAAGCATCACCATCCAGCTGAGGGAAGGGATTGTCCCCCTCTGCTCTGCATTGATGAGGCCTCACCTTGAATATTGTGGCAGTTTGGGGCACTGCAATGTAAAAAAGATATTAAGCCATTAGAGATTGTCCTAAGAAGGGCAACAGAGATGGTGAAGGGCCTTGAGAGGAAGATGTATGAGGAGTGTCTGAAGTCACTTGTTCTGTTCAGCCTGGAGAAGAGGAGACGGGGAGACCTCATTGCAGTCTGCAATTTCCTAACTTCCTCATGAGGGGAAGAGAAAGGGCAGGCACTGATCTCCTCTGTGGTGATCAGTGACAGGATCCGAGGGAATGGCCTAAAGTTGTGTCAGGGGAGGTTTAGGTTGGATATCAGGAGAAAGTTTTCCACTCAGAGGGTGGTTGGGCACTGGAACAGTCTCCTCAGGGAAGTGGTCACAGCACCAAGCCTGCCGGAGTTCAAGAAGCTTTTGGACAATCCTCCAAAGGACATGGTGCGACTCTCGGGGTTTCCTCACAGGGCCAGGATTTAGACTTGATGATCTTTGTGTGTCCCTTCCAACTCAGCATATTCTATTATTCCATGAATCTATGATTTCTGAGCCTCACTTGAGCAAGAGTAATGTAAAAAACCCTGCTTTGTCTAGATAACTATTTTAATTAGCAGTAATTTACTCATAGCAATCATGTGAACATTGAGAAAGATTAACATCACACATTGAAAATACATTCAAGTGGCAAATACGTTTCTTTTACAAGACATTTGTCTCAGTTCTATTTCAGTGGGTACTGGGAGATTAGTCTCTAGTAAATATGGTCCTGATCCAAAGCTATCTTGCTGAAGGGGGAAATGTCTGTTCAGTCAAGTAAAGTAGTAATTACGCTGACAAATGCTTAGCTAACTTGAAATCTTCATAATTTGAAATTATTTCTCCAGCATAGTTGGGGTGACAAAGATACGATGTGTCCAGGCCAAAGGAGCTTCCAACCTGGATGTTTCTGAAGCCAAGCCACCACGCAGGCTCTGCATAAGCTAAAACGTGGGCATTTTCATCCTATTTTCTGTGGCAATGATCAGGAAAACATGATTGGAGAAGTTTCTGGGAATACCACTTCCAGGATGGGGGAACACAGGTTCAAAAATGGAGATTGGTGATTTTGACCAGCTATTTGCATGTTTTTTCTTTGCTGTAGATCAAAGCAGGCACCTGGGTGGTGTGTACAACAATATGCATATGTTAATGTGTGCCCTCGTATATATAACCTATGGAGGAGCTTGTTTACCTGTGTGAACCATTAGTTGGGACTGGGCTTCAGCAGGATTTGGGTGGGGTAGCAGCAGAGCTGGGCCACTGGCCACAGTTCATGCCTGCTCACTGTAGCAGCCAGACTCTCTGGGGAGGTGTAACCCACACACCACAGACCATTAGCCCAGAGAAATGCAGAGGCTGCTTAAATATGGCCACTGTTACTTCTCTGGACTGATGATACCCTAAAAAAACGGGGATGGGGTAACCCCCACCATTCCCCAGATCCAGCACCACTTACCCCTTGCATCCCCACAGGAAGGAGGACAAGCCAGCTTTCCCCATCCTAATGGAACAGGTGCCACGTTTTAAAAGCAGTTCTCTCCCTATGCAGTTCCCTGGTTCCAGGAGAAAAACAACCCCTGAAACACTGACCTTAAATTCCAATGGCTCGCTCTGCCCCTGCCCAGGTTCTGCTGTACAGTGCTGCCCAGTCATAGGTAGGGAGCCTGAAACGGCACATGAAAAAAGCAAAGTGAGGATGAAAGAGAAGGAGACCTAAAAACAGTGCCCATCGTGCTTCAGGGTTGGGGAGGGACCATCTGTACAGAGCAAAAGGGGATAGGTTGCAGCCCACAGTCTGTATGTACAAAGAGTAAGTTGAAGGGAAAAAAGCTACCAATAGCATTCAGTGTGCCCCACTCACAGTTCAGTACTTCTGTCTATAGAGGTTTCTGACTTAAAAATATATCTTACTGCCTAATGGTAGCTAGCAAATATCACCTACACGGCTCCAAACAACAACAACATCTGCTTGGCAGTGACAGGAGCTGCCTGTCCGACTAATTGTCTCCAAATGCCTTCCAGCATGTGTAGACAAACTCCAGAACAAGGAAGCACTGTAGGTGTTAAGTGATGTGCTGTGAGAAGCACAAAACCAGCCAGTTGCCTTTGCCCCCACCAGCCAGGTATGCTGGCTAAGGGACCAAGGACAGACAAGTTCCAGATTTTCACTGTTGAGCTGGAGGAGCGCTCAATACACGGGCTGGTTTAAACGCAGAGGACAAGCTCTGCAGGGTGCGGTATATTTTCCATTGCAGAACTATCCTGCTTAGGGCTGCGCAGGCTGGACTGGACTCTTGGAGCACAGGCTGGGGTTTCCTTGGCCGGGTGCCCCCTATCCAGTGCAGGTCTCTGCAGAGTCAGAGGCCCCTGGGAGGCAGGTGACTGCTCGCTGCCTCAAGGAAACGGACTGCCGGCGGGAGCAGATGGAGGCAGGGGACACGAGGGAGAGGACAATATTTCACCTTGCACTTTTGGGGCCCTTGGGAGCCTGGGCACTGCGGCTGGTGACTGAGCACTAAGGGAAAAGTAATTTCTCCTTCTGCCCTGAAGGCAAGTTGTTACAGTGCAGCCAGAGAGAAAAGCACATGCTGACACGCTGTGGGGCAGCTATGGCTGAAAATATTGGTTTCCCTGAGCAAGGATTAAACAGGTCACCAGAATAAGACTGATGTGGGTTTTGACTGATTTCAGTTTTGCAGCAATATCAAAAGACGGTAAAAACAGGCAAGAGTTTGCTTGCTCTTGTATTCAGGTTGCTATTTGGAGACAGTGCATACGCTGACCACTCGTTCCTGAGCTCCCTTTCCTCTTGTCTGTGTCCTGGCCAAGCAGCAGGGCACATGGGCAGCAAGGCAGGTCCTTTCTCACACCCACACATGAGCAGTTTCCTTTCACCTGTGGGCCGCTGTAGCATTCAGTCTTAGGAGCGATCTGGCACTTCGCCGAAATTATGCAAATAGATGCCCCTCTCCCCCAGTAGTCTGAAGTCCGGAAACTCATTTGGCTATTTCTTTTAATACAGGATATCTGTTTCAGTTCTGAATCCCAATGAAGATGAAGAAACTGCAGAGGTCTGCTAGACAGAAAGAGGTGGATTTATCTTCTTTTTCAGCCTGACAGGGAAAAGCCAGTGTAAGCAATCCTGGAGGAGACATACTCCAAGGACAAGGACAAGAGCTGGCAGGGACAGTGGGTGGCCTTGGCAAACCACCCTGCAGTGAAACCCACATGAAACCACAGCTCTGCTTTCGCCTCAAGACTGCTCACTCTCACACTTTGCCTGGGGGAGGAGCCCAGAAACATTCCACATTCTCTCAGTCTCACCTCCACAAGGTTTGTATTTTTTTCCTTTTCATGTGCTAAAGCAAAACAGCCAGCCAACATCTCCTGGAGCCCATCCTCTCACAGCCAGGGGATATTTTTGGAGGTGGATTAGGTGAACTTGTTTGGTTGGCTTTTGCCTGTCTTGCACTGCATCAGATACCAGTGGCTCATGTTCCTAGGAGCAGAGGATCTGGCAGCGATCACCATTGGTAGACGCGGCTTAGTCTGCTTTCCTCTCCCATGGCAAATCGCCTCTGCTTAATGAAGGCCATGTCCCCATGGCTGGCATGTGCCAAGTAATCCGTACTGCACAGTGACTCTGCTCCAGAGGTCCTGAGAACAGCACTGAAACCATCAGCACTCAGGCAGTCGGTCAAGAGATGCGGCTGCCTGCGTAACCTCCAATCCCAGCCAGGAGATGTCCAGAATGAGCCTGACCTCCAAATAAATCTGGTTGTAGTCTGGACTGAGCTTCAGAAGGGTAAAATGAGAATGTCTGTGGCTGACTCCCCCTCTCCAAGAGCATGACGGGCAGCACCTGTGGCCCCTGCCCTTTGCTGTGGGTGGTGCTAGCTGTGCCCAGGGTGGACTTGAAGCCCCTGTAGCCCTGGGCAGGTGGCTGTGAGCCATGTCAGCCACAACACCATGAGCCCTGGAGCTGCCACCCCATGTTGTGAAGCAGCATGCTGAAGGAGAAAATTGCTTGCTCTAATGGCAAGGACTTACTCCAGCCAAAGGTGCAAACACAGGGAGCAGGAGCAGAGCTGACAACTGGGGTTATACACCCAACAGCAGGGAAGACAGACCAGTAGAATCTGATGCTGCATCAACACCATCAAAGCACATCACATAACAACAGGCTGTGATGCAAAGAATAAGCCACATGAAGCAGAAGATCCATATTCCTCCAGAAAGCCCAAAAGACATAACAAGAGAAGTGTGGCATTTCCTTTTTCAAGCTCTGGAAGATACACTCATCTGGACAGCAAATCTGGGCGTCTGCTTTTGGTTGAAGTGGTTGGGACTGAAGGGAAGCTGATGTCCCGCAAGCTCTTGTTTCAAGCAAATAAATAGGATGCTCAAGGTGATTGTAAAGCAGTGAGCAACAGCAATGGCACAAGAGTAATTCTTTAGAGATAAGGGAGAGAAAGAAATAAAGACAAATTTGCAATGGCAAACACCATTGGGAGAGCATCTAGTCAACGTCAAGTAAGAGTCAGCTGGGGATCAGGACAGACAGGGCAGCTGCTGCTTTTCCTCAGCTGTGAGTTTTATGGTTTATGCAGCCTCTGAAGCCAGCCTATGCCACTGGTCTCAGCTGTCAAGGACCACGAGCACAACTCTCGGTTTGAACCAGCCACAGAAAACAGAAGCTGGAGACAAAAGTTTCAGAGGATACTGTCTCAGGCCAGCACAGATGCACTTCCACAACGTAAGAGGTTAGGTCTTCTGAACATCCTCCCAGGCAAGTGTTGAGCTGCCAAGTACCTCCATTTGGACATTCCATCTGTATCAATTAGTCAGTTCTTCAGGGGCCAAGTTGAAGTCTGTCTTGATTAGAGTCAAAGATGCTGGTGAACTCCAGCTTCCTAAGCTGTAGTCAGCAGTGCTAGGGCTTTGCTGGAGCTTCATGACAACCACGGTGCAGTGATATTCCTTACCAATGAAGCAGAAAGTGAGTTAAGGATCTGTGTGAGTCAAACCGCCTTTTGTCACATGTGTCTCCTCACCTAAAGAAGATGGAAGATGAAAACTTCCAACACAGCAGACCTTACCTCCAAAATTACTTTCCCACTGCTAGTCCTCAACTGACCAGCAATGGGAATTGAGAGACAAACAGTATTCAAATGGCTGTGCAGCCCTCCTCACAACACCATGGCACTCTTGGTGGTTTTTTTCTGTCCAAACCAAGTCACTAGCATAGCAGAGGTATCCAGATGCCTGCATGGCCTGTGCTAAACATTTTCTTATGCTGACCTTCCACCTTTGCATTTCCACCTCTGCTACCAGGTACCAGTCTTTTCCCAAAACCTTACTCTGTGTAGCAGGGGAGCTGTTCATCAAGGCTGAGGGCATTGACTTACATAGCCAGTTTAGCTGCTATTACATGTAAATATATAGATACATGCTTACATCTGTGCACATGTATACACAGGTGCACACATGCACTCTTCATGTATGTGGTCCACTGTGAGCAGAGAACATTGTGCCCAGAGGCAAGTGGCTTTTTGCACACAAGCTGCTTGCACGGCTTGTGTACCCATCAGACCCAGATGGGTGCTGAGCCTTTTCCATGCAAGTGGCATGGTGCTCCAGTGGTGTAGAGACAGAGAGAGCTGCACCATCAAGTCAGAAGACAATTTTACCCCCCACAAGGTCCCTCTCCGTTGCTGGGGGCAGACATGTCCAGCTGGAGCATCCCTGGGGACAGCAGGTGACATGCCTTTTGTGCCCCATGGCCAAAGTATATGAGTTCTCTGGCTCCTTTAGAAGTGCTCAGTGAAATGGTGACTTCCCCATCTGGGCTGCCTTGGGCCTGCTGATGCCCCAAGATGTCTGCACTGCCCATAAGCAGCCTGAGCTGCTCAGCTGCCTGCCAAAGCACAGCATGTCCTGCCCCTCTGCAGCTCACTCCAGCAGCCAATGCTTCAGCAAAGTTGAGGCGACACAGCAGAAAGAGCAGTGTTCACTCGTAAGATCAATCAATTGATTTGACTTGGAAGGGACCTTAAAGATATTTAACTCCAGCCTTCTACTCGATCAGGTTACAAAGCTCCATCCAGCCTTGCATTGAGCACTTCCAGGGAGGACTCTCCTTCCCCTTCTGGAAGGTAGAAGGAAAGACAAAGCTGGATGTTCAGCTGTGTGATCAGACACCTCAGGTCCCTGCTGCAGGCACTCTGCAGGCAGGACCAGTGGGCAGAGGTCCCCTAGAACTTGCCTGATGCACTCCAACCACCACGTCTGTGGCAGGATGTTCTGCCCTGACAAGGCCTAGAACCCAAACAGAGAATTTAAACAATGCAAGCTACCCGTGGGTGAGTTAACAAGGTGCTGTTTTTAGTTTTGAGTTATGTTAAAACCAGCTTGGTTCACCAAACTTCAAACACACATCCTTCTTTTTGAAACAAGGTTTGACAGATAAACTGCTAGCTGACTTGGAAATACGTGACTGGCAGCAAACCACTTTATAGCTATAAAAGTCCTGACCAACTTTTCATACGGCAGATTCTTCCGCATAATTTCTTTAAGTGTGTAAAGCTTCTTCTGTCAAGCAGGGATGCCTAGCTCATGGTTATTCTCCAGGGACTAAGTGAAAGAGAGATCTGTTTTGGTATGGTGAGTTACATCAATCTCCACTTAATGATTGTTTCTTTTTCCTAGTTTTGATACAATTGTTTGAATACAATTCCTTTGATAGAGTGCACTATACTATTTCACGTTATACTATACTTACTCTACTTGTAGTTTTTAGTTTTTACACAGTGCAGCAAATAATTCTGATTAAAATCTCTCACGTGTTCACTTGTCTGTTCATTTTTCTGTCATACTTGTCATACTAAATACATACATACATACATACATCACTTGTCATACTAAATAATTTATTTTATATGAATATATTTTATTTTCTATCATTAAAACCTGCGAGACAAAGTGATTTAATCACACCCCTATAATCCCTTAAATTTAACCCATTGACAAAATCTGGGGCTAAGTATGCACCTCGGCTCCTTTCTGAGAAGGAGTTTAGAAAGCAAGGGAGTTCTTTCTGCACCTTGTAGCTTAACGAGAGAGCTTCTCTAATAAACTTTGTTTAAGCCTTCCCCTCCCCATGATAAGGTCAGTGCTAGGGGAGGTGAATGAGCCAGGAGCACATACAGATCAGGTGCTCATGAGCTGTGAAGCAATTTCTGCCTGAGCACTAATGTTTGTGCCATCACTGTGGCCTGAATTAACAAGGGGAAAGTAACCCTGCTCAGTACACTGAAGCAACCCCCGAGGTCCACATTTCAAACAATTAACATGTGTTCTTCAGAAACTGTCCTGGGGAATGGATTCTTTTGTTATGTGCAGATGGGTACAGACATTAAAACTGATCTAAGAACAGTGTAGGACAGATCGGTAGCCATGCACAAGGAACAGGGAAATTTGCTGCAAAAGACTGCAGTGGGAGGTGTCCTTTACAATTGTCCTTCCCACATGTGAAGGACAACATTTATTTGGATCCAGCCGAAGCAGGTTTCCCAGCGCCTGCAGCAGCCATCCTCTGGAGACCTGGCGCAAGAGAGTTAGGTGCAAGAAGGTGCAGGTGAGTTGGAGGAGGCCGCCCCCAGAGTCCCGCACCCACCTTTGAGACCCCAAACTGTTGCTCTGGGCCATGCAAAGTGTGGAGACACCTCAGGAGGAGACACAAGTGAGCAGGCAGCCTGTTCGGTCTGCTGGGCAGGCGGCCCTGACCAGGCTGTGCTCTCCACTCTGGGTGCAAGAGCCCCCTTGCAAATGCGAAGTCGTGCACTCTCTGGGTAACGTAGAGGTGCCTTGGGTTTATTACAACCACAATGTGTCAGCTGGCAAGCTCCAACCGAATGGGTTTACCCCACCTGAGCACTATGAAATAGAGGCAGAGGCTATTCAGGAGAGGATTTGGGGAAATTAGGTCCTGCTGGAGTTGCTCTCCCCTGGGGCCATCCCTGTGTGGACTCTGCACTGTGCTCCTCCAGGGTCAGTTCCACAAAGTTTTATTCCAGATTCTGTTTCATGGGAGGAAAAAAATTGTTGCAACAGATGAAAGACAGTATGTAACACATGGCTTAATGCATAACATCACCAGGGCTGGGTGAAGGAAGGACAGAAGAGAGGAAAAGATTTGTAGGTACACAAGGCAGAATGACAGGAAAGAGAAAAAAGCAAAAGTAGCCGAGTTGAAAATAAACAAACAATGTGCCAAAACCACCCAAGAATTAAGCCAGTCAATCTGCCATTCCTCTCTCACATCTGACTTCTCACGTGCCTGCTGCCAATTACTCATGCAGGAATTACAGGGTTCCTGGGTTTTGCTTTACCACTCAGCTTTGCACGATTCCTGGCAGCATCTGTGCCAACAGCTACCTCCACGACAAGGAAAATGGATGTGTATTTCCTGCTTCTCTTGTCTGACTTAAGATATAAGCCAGCAGTCTTTGTGTCTGGTAAGTCTGCAGGTGAGGCATGCGAAGCTTGCTCTCGCTTTTCAGGAAACTTTTTGGTGGCAAGCCACACATGGCTGATAGCTCATGACTCCAGCCTCTGTCTTACACTCAGCTAGAAAATGCATAGTGAAGTTCACCTCTTCGTTTTCTTCATTATATTCTATTTATCCAATATGGGCAACATTGTTCATCCTATGACATTTATTAAAAGCAAGGGAGAAACAGTGTGACTGATTCATTCACGCAGAGAACATTTTACTTGGAAGGCTTTGGTTATTTGTTGAGAAAAGGATTAAATTAAAACCAAAACGGAAAAAAAAAAAAAAAAAGTAAAATGAAGAAAAAAACTTCTCCAGAGACTTTCTCCTCCTGCAGAATGAGTGGCTGTCCTTTTTATTTGCCACTTTGTTGTAATGATTCCAGCAGTTTTGTGCTACTGTAAGGGAGCTATTAATTAGGCCATAATTCTCCTCTGGAATAATCTAGTGTTTAGCCTTATGCCAAAACAGACGGGATGCTTCTCTCTCTGGCACTCAGGAAGAATCCAAATTCCCCACCAGGCATCATACAGGCATATAACCTCCCTGGGTCAAGAAAAGAGTGGAACACCTCAAGGAGCAATTCAGCTCTGAGGGGAAAAAGCCACCTTTCAGAGCCACCTTTTCTCTCTCATCCCAGGGGCTGTTGACAGAACAATGGGCAGCCCAGAACTTCATGGCTTCGTCCAGAACTTCAGCCTCCTTGAAATGCTTTAAGTGGCAGCATTTATTAGGAGTCAGGGTGTCCCAAAAATGCTCAGAGGGCTGAGTTGAAAGGGCAGGCTGGGCGTAGTCTTTTTAAATAACAGTTTTGTACAAGATGTAATTATCACAGCAAAACAATTGGTCCAGAGGTGCAGAGGCTGGGCAGGCAGACACCACGTTAGCTCAGCACCCACACTGCTGGCTCCAAACACAAACCCTGGCTGTTCCTATGAAACAATTTTCTCTGCAGAAGGTCGCCTGCCATCTTAATGCTACAGTGATGGCAAATCCTTGTCAGTGAGCTGGTCTTGGTTTTTTCCTATTAGCTGTGGTGTTGGTCCCCATAGATCAGGGGGGAAGAAGCATAAACAAGTTGCCCCCCAGGCACAGGGCAGCGGCACAGGGGAACAGTGTTACAACAGCGCAACCCTCCCTGCTGAGCCTGGATGCACAGTCATGCACTGCTTATCAGCAGATATATCGGGTTTTCCTCAGCACTGGAATTGTTTCAAGATGTAATCAAAGAGCTGGGTCCAGCAGTACTAGTTGGCTCCTGCCCAGATCACATGTCCCCGTTTCCCACAGGGACCAGAGAGACTTTACTGTCACATGACAAGTTCATTTGGGCTGTATTCCTCCCAGACAGCACAAGGACAAAGGGCCACATGTGACATTTTTGTTCTTTCCTCTCTGGAAGGTGATAAAACACCTGAGTCCAGAACTGCCTTCCAGCACAGCTGGATAATTATAGATGCTTCTTTCTCCAAATTCTCCTAGCACTCATGGGTTTCTGCCGTTGGTAGCTAGTGCCCGGCCTTCAAGGGCACTACACAGAGTAGGTCCTGAGAAGGGGCTTTTTTGGGGAGAGCGAGGACCACTCACATTGACACTGCTGCCTGTGGAGAGCCACAAATCGCAGCCCCATGGTGTCAAGCCAGGGAGTGAAGGAGAGGAAAAGTTTAGTGATGCCAGTCCCACCACCACCCACATGTGCATAGGTCTCCATCCATGGCACTGGGCAAGCTGTGGGCACTCAGGAAAGAAACCTCAAAGGCACTGGCGATCAGAAAATGCCGGCTCAAGCAAAAGTGACAGTCACAAGTGAAGCAACACGAGGGGCAAGAAGGAGAGGAAATACTATTCTGTGACTGTAACAAGCCCAGGCACATTCATACCTTAGGTATCATGCATTGGTCCTATCAGTTCTTTGAAAAGCATATATATAGCAGGGATAGAAGATAGAAAATATAAAGAAAAAGATAAAGAGTTTAGACATAGACTCTTCTGCTTGGAAATGAGACATGGAGAGGAAAGAGTATGGTATCTATAAAATCTCTATTGACTCTAGAAAGGGCACGCAGAAAGTGACCTACCACTTGGGTTAAAGTAAACCAGAGGAACTGGGTCCTCACTCAATCCACCACTGCACTATAAATGTGTTTTCTCAGGTAGCAAAACCCAAAGGTTTTGATCTTGGATCAGAATCCAAGAACACAGATTAACACAGGATAAGGCAAGGCCAGTGCTGGTAATTAAAAATAATGTGAAGATGACAAACCTTTCTTTAGACATGGTGAGAAAGTGGCCTCACAGATACCTTTCATTAGAAGCTGGAGAGGAGAACAAGTGCTTGAAAATACCTTTTCAAGACAGTTAGGAGGAACAGACAGAAAACACAAAATAAATGAATAATTAAGACCTTAAAAGAAAATTAATTAATTGCTACCAAAAATCTGCTGCTATGTGCTGAGAGAGAGCCATATCAGAGAGACACAGAAGGCATCAACCTCCAGAATGAACAAAGATTCCAGAGGAGAAGGGAATGACAAAGGACATGGATCCTCAATTCAGTAAGTTAAGAAGCTTCAGTATGTGGCAGGCATATAGACAATTCAGTGTTTCTGCAGCTTTTTCATCAACTGCAGGTCTAACCCTCCCTAGGCTACAATCCCTGTAGCCATTCCCCAGTTATCTGAGTATCTGACATGCCCACTGGATCCGTGTGTAAGCAGGTGCTGAGGCAGAGAGCAGCACCCAGGAGCCACGCCAGCCAGCCCTGTGGGCTTGGCTGCTGCTAACCAGCTCTGAGACGAGTCTCATACAAGTGAGCCACCTCCAGTTTCCCCTTCTGCTCTCTCCAGCTCTCTCCCTTGAGGATTTAGGTTTGCTTCCCATTTTCCAATAAAACAAAATGGGCTGAACAAGTAGTCTCCCCTTTGCCTGCAGGGGTGAGGCAGGATATAGGCTGGTAATTGCCAGAGCTGCCTGAACCTTGCTGCTCCCTTGTGCCTCTCCAAACTGAGGGGGGATTCAGGCAACACAACTGCATCAAGAAAAATTACTAGAAGTGTCCTCTGCTTGCCATTACTGTAGCCTTTCTCTCTCCAAAGAAAAACGGGAGACAAATGGCAAGTGGGGCTAAAGGCTGGGAGAACATAATTTTCACGGTGTGTCAGAAGCTGACCTCCCGATGTCAAAGCTTTGGGTAGTGAGGAGAACCAGGGATGTTTTGCTTCAGGAGCTCTTAGGAGAGGTGAGGAATGCTCGTATCGATGGCTGTAAGGTCAGGCAGGGGTGGGATCCAGAGGTAGGCTGGGCAGGGGAGGACATAAACATCAAGAGACAGAGGAACTGGGTGAGAAATAGTGAGGCATCTGTCATCAGCCATCAAAATTACAGCTGGAATCCACTTTCCATTGATTACGTCATTCACACATACCTTTAGGAGACTCCTGCTGCTTAATCCATGGCTTTACCAGAGGAAAGGCTGGAGCTTTCAGCAGCAAACCTATCCCTGTGCGTTTCTAATGCCAAGGGTTGCTGGGGCACAGCAATAAGCCAAACACCCATCATACCAGCTGCTTTCTCACCAGCACAGACAGTGAAGCACAGGAGAAAGCAGCTGAGCCCAGGGGAAGTTTTCATCCTGTGTCACTTCACTCAGTAGGGCTTACAGACACAAGGGCTATTAGCAAATTCCAGCACAAGTATTGCAAAGATTTTTTCCTAACAAGTTAAAAAAAATATTTCGAAAAGATGGTTTTAGGGTTTTCCAGAGATAAAGCTGCTGCACTGGGCACACCAAGAACCAAACCATGAATGGGACAAGGTGTTTTTTCATTCTTATTAGCATCACAGGACCTGGCAGATTAAAAAGCTAAAATAAACAAGCAAATGAATTTTAATATGCTTGTGGTTTGGATCTCTAACAGACATTAGGAACATACCTCTTTGGAGTGAAGAAAAGGACAGAGAGAGAAATATTTACTGTAATAACTTGCTTTATGTACATGGATGGAGTAAAGAAAGGCCCAGTTTGTACCCTGCTGTTTAGTAACAGCTCATTTCTGGGTCTCTGACTCACTTGGAGCACAGCAGCCATGTACATTGTTTACTGAACTGCAGCCAAATTGTGTGCAGCGCCTACAGATAATGTCTGATGCTTTGTGGTGTAGCAGGCAGCAAATGAGGTTGATTTATACCTGGAGCAGAGAGGAGGTATACAGTGAAAGGACTTGGGTTGTTTCCATCAGGGGAGAGAAAGCAGCAAACATATAACCTTCTCCTATCCATAGCCACTGGAGGTACAGCTGGACCAACTCCATCTTCTCCAGAAGCATGACATTAGAAAACGACTGAGTTGAAGTCATGCACGGAGACGAGCTTAAATAGTGGGTTCTGCTCCAATAAGCTGACTTGGGAGAACAAAATGAAGTGGTGATTAGGGAAAGAGTCAGTTCTGAGGATACAGTATGTAATATTTTAAGACCATGAGTAGGAGTGCTTTTGTTGGATAATTCATAGTAATACATGTTACCTCTTTTGAGAAGGACAGCAATTTCTGCTCAATCTACTGCATTACCATATGACAACACAGCAAAAAACATGCCTGCACTATGCATCTCAGAAACTGGAGATACACTAATCATTTAAAGGTTATTTGGCCCCATATCTTACCCAATAATTTGAGGACATTTGTGGCTTGTTGCTCCTTTGCTGGCAAGCACAGCAAGGCAGTTGCAGCACTTGAGCACCATGTGCCGTGGTGGTGTTTGCCTGGTGTTGTGTCTTTCCACAGTGGTTTGAAAGGTGCTCTGCCATCCTTTGCTCAGAGCCAGTGCCATCACCTCAGTGGCCTGGAACCCCTCTGGCAGCTGCCACACAAGTCCACCTTCCTCCTCTGTGGGATGCAGTCAGCTTGCTTTGAGTACTGCTCTGCTCTCCTTTCCACACCTGCCCACGGCATCAAGCATAAAATGGTTCCTTCATAGAGTCTAGAGGAACTGGGCCCCCTGCAACTCCATTCTGAGATCTATTTTAAAAGAAAACCATGTGAAAATGATCAGCTGCTAATAAATACCATAGTCTTGAAGGGTTGCTTGTAGTCACAGCGTGCCACCTCTTAGAATGGGCTGGCAGGGGTTTAAAACACTGACAATCAAACACAATTCATGGGCTTTGCTAGGACTTTTAAAAGCCTTCTTTGAGCAAAGTGTTGTGACAGAACACAGCTTCATTTTCAACTACAACTTTTAATACTTTTGCAATTTTATTAGTCAGCCTTTTAAAATTTCATTTTCAGCTTATTTCTTAGCTATTATTCAATGTTTTCATTAATGTTAACCCAGGGAGGATTTGCAGTTTTAGTCTGAATTAAGCCTTTATTTCTCATTGTTTTAAATGCATGGAAGTCAACCGAGCTGTTTTGTTTGATGTTCTCCATGCCACAGTGAATTCTGTGCTGGTAGGACTGTAAATGAGCCATGTTGTTCATGAATTACTAATCCCTGTCACTCACATTTTCTGGGGAACACATGCTATATTTAGTCTTTACACTTGGAAAAACAAAGCTGGAGAACTTTTTTTCTCATGAGGAGTCCTTAGAATAGTCCCTAAAAATGATGATTCAAGTCAGATAATTCGGTCACCAAGTAAGTGCTATTCATTAACTATGGTAAAAATCAGACCCTTGAATTGAGAGGCTAATTAAGATAATTATATCTAAAGCCTGAAAGGAAACTATACAGACATTTCTTAAAATCTCATTTGTACTTATGTAAATCTGGACCAACTCCACTGTCATTTTCTGGATTTATACCCAAGTAATTGAAATCACTATTGAGCCCTTCTAAGCTCTCAGTATCAGCAAAAGGCACTGAAGTAAAACAATTAACAGCCAGGCTGTTTTTCTCTGTAACATCTAGATGAAAATATCACAATGCTCTTCTTTCCACAGGTACTTTGCCATTCTGATAAATTACTTATTTAAAAAAACCTAACTAAACAAACCAAAAACTGTGATGGATTTAGAGAGCTGTCATCAATTTAAAGAGCATCCAACTTTTACAACATTAGGAAATGAAGAGAGTTGAAGTTTTCCAGTGTCAACTACTGCCTCTTCCAGAGGTGACGTTATTTTTAATCTGTGTCTTTCCTATGAAAGGAACTTTCTCCTCTGCTGTTTCTTGTGACTGCCAACTGCAATGAGACCATCATTTAAGAAAAACACTAAATAAATGCTGTACATGAACCAAGCAGAAAAGTGGGAAAGTCAGTGAGGAACATCATTTAATCATGCATAGATAGGGATTTCAACAGCGTGCGTTCATGTGCAATCACTTGCCATGCAGTCACCAGGAAGGCAAAGCCTTTCTTGTCTCCTGTTTAGTAAGGAGGCTTGGGAAGATTTCTGACACACTCTTCTCCCTCCCACCCCATGTCAACAGAGATACAGCTGTAGCCAGAGCTGTGCTAGTCTGTCCTACAGGGAGCTAATATGAACTGAAAGGCAGCCTGCCTGGACAGCTGTGAAACATCAAGCCCTGCAGTCTGCTTAACTCTTACGTTCAAATCTGTCATGAGAAATGGGGAGAGCTCATGGCTCCCTCTGACCCAGCTCACCTAAGACAATTCCTGGGGGCACACCTAAAATCTGCAGGCACTAAAAAACCTGACAATCCAAACTTCATCCAGCACCAAATATACCATGTTATTCTATACTTTGAAGGTGGTTTTCCTCTCAGTCTCAGAGAACTGAAGGAATCAAGAGCAAGAAGCATCCTGGAGGAAACCAGATGCTTCAGTGAGAGCTGCTGCTAGCAAAGAGTTTAAAAAAATAAATTAACAGCAAAGAAAGAAGGGGGTGGAAAGAAGGGCACCATAAAATAACAGCAGGACTACTAGTTCAGCCAAAGGGGCTCTCCAGTCCTTTAACCTGTAGGTTGACACCTCCCAAACAAATGCTTGCAAACCTTCTCGGGATTCCTGGTTCCTCCATCCTCATTTGGTGACATTTCAAGTAGACCAACAACGGAGGGAGTGCTCACAAGCTTTACCTGGTTTCACATGCGGTGTCTGGGATAGAAAGAAGGGCCTCTAGTGAAAGAGAAAAGAAAGAGAAAAGAAAGAGGCTCCCTTTCATCTAGGGTAAATAAGAGATAGAGAGGAGCCAGGTTCATTTAGTATATAAGTGCCTAAGCTGCTTCTGCATAAGTTTCTGAAGAACATCCAGGGCACCAGAAGCAGATATGGCATCCAAGGCCAATATCTGTTGTCATTACTAAAGTGTTGATCCTTTTAAAATATTCTCTTCTTTGGAAGGTTTTCTAGTGCTTCACACAGCAGTCAGAGAGAGACTTGGCATGAGAGGCTGCTGTGTCACAGGGAGTGCTAGCTTGCCTCTGGAAGATTGCCAGTTCTGTCTCATGCAGCTCTGGCATCTCAGCAGGAACTGGGAGTCATTGCCTTGCAGACAGCAGATATCCCTGACTTCATAAACAAGCACAGTGCTCTCAATGAAACTGGAGGCAAATGCAAATAGGCCCCTTCAGTCCAATCCCCAGCTTCCATTCCCATTTCACAGCACTTACAGTCTGAATTCAAATTTGTGGAGCCAATGCAAGGATTTAATCAGCTCTCCTGAGTTCAAGATCAACCCTTCCCAAATGTCCTCTGTCTCATAAACTTAAACCTTCAAGTTGCCATCCTGTAGGAACTCATGTTCTGTAGAGTATCTTGAATTTAGGAAATAAAAGAGGTGTCTGTTTCACCAAATGCACAGAGGAGTTCAAGCTCCAGGACTGTACACTCTGTATCTCTTCCATTTGTACTCTGGAATTTGACTTTTATCTGTTAGGACAAATCACTGCAAGTGACTTCTTTCAGCGGGCAGTAAGGCAAGGCAGCTTTCCAGCCATGCACAGCCCAGGGCATGAGACCAGTCTGTCCCTCCTGGTCACAGCAAAGCCAAAAAAAGCTTCCTCTGCTTACCAGTTCCATCAGTACTCTGACATTTAATGTCACCCACACAGTGGTGTGGTTGGGGATCTCCAGCCAATCTCCTTTGCAGCAGCAGTCAGATTTTAACCAAAACCTGTTACTTGTTTTATGAACAACAATAGACATCAACCTTTTTTTTTTTAACTTAACATCGGGGTCTCGGTTGCTAATGGTGCATGATTCAGTTCTCTCTGACTTTCCTGTATAACCTTCAGAGTAATTAGTCAGCTTTACAATAAAGTCACGCCTCTCTGTTCTTTTCCTTGCTGCTGGGATGCTCTGTCAGGGTACCTGCGGAAGCTAAAGCTCAAAGTCAGAGCATCATAACAACCTGACCACAATTAGCACATGCAACTCTATGAATAAACATCTAATAATCTACACATTCAGAGTATAAAAATCACTATAGAAATGCATCCTGGGAATTAAGTGTTAAATGGCTGACTCCCAAGTAACTCGAATCATCTCTTATAACCCCCTGAAATGTTGGGTTTGGCCCATTGTGACAAAATCTGAGCAAAACTGTTTCTTTCTCCTTTGTTTATTAGGGCTGAAGCATTGAAATATGAGTTAGGATCCCAGAGAAGTATTCTGTTTTGATCTAGAGGTTTGTATTGGGCCTGTTTAGGGTAAACATAAAGTTTATAATATTTTTTTTAAATGTGATCTCCAATATCTATGGAGAAAGAAGAAAATTCTAGAAATATAAATATGTAGGCATTGGACTCATTATTTTAATGGCAATGGTAAATCTTCCAAAATGTAGACTATTGTTTAAAGATTGTTAAAGTTTAGCAGTCAAAGGAGAATTGCAAGTCCTTTCTACTTGTGCTTGTGATTCATAGAAGCAAATATTGGAATTATGTGACATGTATAACCCACCAAATAGTCTCTGTCTCTACAGTAGAGTTCGCTCTAAGGTAATCATCCAGCGTTTACATGGACGCACATTGATGCACATTTCACTCAGGCTCCCAGTAAACCAAATGGCACACTACGTAATAAATTGACATGTGTGCTCTAAAAGATTAGACCAGGACTTGGATTAAGGAACTAATAAATTGAAAATCTGGATGGATGGGAAGAAAAGAGTGCTTTCCAGGCGGTGCTTTTCCATACACTTTTCCTCCATTGCTTTTAGGAGACAGAGCCACTGTCAGGCTGTATGGCAATACTCCTATTTGGCTGACTGTAGAGATGGTCATATAATTGACCAGGATACCATAATGCCACACACAGGCCGTGTCAGCTCCAGAAGTGAGGCAGCTTGCCCTTGAAGACTGGCTCAGCCAGGGATACCAGGGCTTCTCTTTGCAACTTTTCAGAGTCACTGCTACCTGTCCTGGCTGGTCTGTATCACATATCCTGATTATCACTTGTTCCAAGCTGCTTGGAGTTCAAGTGATGCGCAGTGGGAAAACACAGGAACAAACATGGGGCTGCAGCAAAGAAAATATGGGGCTGCAGGCTTGTTAAAACCATTACATTTTAATTCTTTCACCAGAGTGCATGCAGAAATCCTTAGTATGCAAGGGAGTTAGTCTTGTATTAGAAGGGAAATGCACACAAGAATGGTGCCTGTTTCCTCATTAGCAACTCAGTTTTCCTACAGTATTCATGGGTAAAGGAAAAAAATACACAATATCAGCAGTCCTCGTAAAAAAAGTTTTCCATGCTTTTTATAAAAAGATAATCAAGAAAGTGAGAAGACATCCGGTACATTTATTTATTTTTAATAGACAATGACTGCACCTGTATCCATCCTTGAATTCACAAAGGTTTAAAGTATGGCCTGAAGCCTTTATGAAGCCCACTAATAACTCATGAAGAAAAATTAATCACATGGGCATTAACTGACTCTCTCCAGGCTTTGCAGTAAATCAGTGCCAGCAACAATAAACCCCCAGAGTCTTAAACTCTGCCTCCTCCTCTAGCTGATGTCTTCCCTCCATGATATTTAACAGAAGACCGACTGTTGGCTAGTTATTTCTACAAGAAATGCTTGTTACTGTAAAAAGTTCAAAAAGTCCTTGGCATTTACTTTCTTCAAATTGAATATTCATATCTGCTGTTCTCTATTGAATGACTCAATGACTCTTAAACATAGTTTTTGAATAGAGTGATTGAAAAATACGTGAACAGATAAGTAGTATGTCAAGAGAAATTCTTGCATCTAAGATTTTAACAAAACATGACAACTTTCAACCTTGAGGAAAAAATATGGGTAAGTAATGGCCAGTGTCACATGGCACTTCAAAACAGTGCAAGGAAGGAAAATTAGCGAGGGAAAACACATGTCACATTATGACAACTAAGGAAATATACGCACACACACTTTTTCCTACAGATGTGGGTGTTTTTATGAGTGGAACAAATTCATTCCAAGTTCAAAACTGGAGATTTAGAAAGCTCACGATGACAAGTGCAGTAACATTAGGAGCTGTAGAAGCAGCATTTGAAGGCACTAGCATTTATTCTACCTTCTGACATGAACACCCACTCACTCTGACAACAGGAATCCAGAGGGAATAATGATGAGAGATTTATTTCTCCGCATTTCAATACAGATTCAGACTTTGTTATAAACCTGAGCAGTGTCAAAATAGAAAGATGCAATTGTTAAAAAACTGCACAATTTATGAGATACTAAACACAGTTTGAAGATGCTGCTGGTTCAGGATCCAGTCCTAACCTCAGGCACACATTGTTATAAAACTCTGGAAGACAAAATCCACTGGTTTTCCCCAATGGTTCAAGGTGTCAGATTTCCAAGATATTTAGATTTGTTTGCTGTATTTTTATTATAATTAGATCTTTGCAGTTAAAATTTTACAGCCAAAGTCAGGCAGTTACTGGATCTTTTAAAATCAGATATTAATCATATTTTCAAAGCCCTAGACACAACACAGAATAAAAGGTTAAAACTCAAATATGTTAAATACAACAGCAAGAAATTGATCTATGATCTTGCTCATGCATTTTATTTCAACCATAATTTTTTTCAGCAGGAAAACCAGTAAGAACTCTTATTATTATTAAATCATCTGCTCCAAAGTACTATGCAATTAATTTTGCTGGTCTAGTATCCTATCTGTTTATAATCACTTGAATACACTTGGATTAGAAGTTTGGAGTCTGAACATGCAGAGGCAGAAATGTGATATTTTCAGATGGGATTCGTAAGTGCTAGCTGTTAAACAAACAAGATATTGTCAATCACAGATTAGTACTGCAGATGCTGGAAATCTATGATTTTTAGAATAATTCTTTCTCTTGAAACTGTTCAGTCTTATGAGAAGTCAGAACTACACAAGAAGATTATTTTTTCCCAACAATTCAAGAAGGCGGCTAAAAGCATTGAACTCCTGTTATATTTCACTACGAAAAGTAAGGTTTAAGGTCTTATACAGGCTTTCTATGCTTTAGCACAAGTAAATTTAGATTCATTATCTAAGGCCTAGCAGATGGCAAATTTATCAGCTGATGATTTATAACTTCAGTAACAGTTCATACAATTATTTTCAAAGCAGCAAATCCAGCAGCTTCCCATTGCAATCCTGTTATTCACCATGTGACCTGTAATAAGAACTTGTGCACAAGGCACCACACAAGGTCAGGCTCAGAACCTCTCCTCACTGAGGCTGGGAAGCCAAACACTGTATTACTGATGACCCCAGATTGTACTTTGGAAGTACCTACGGATCAAAGCACATTCCAGAGGCTCAGGACAGAGAGGGCAAGATGTCCTATCTAAACAAATGTAATCCACACCCAGTAATTTCTCACTCACTCCTAGACTCTTTGAGCTTCAGGAACAGAAATGTGAATCTTTATCTCAAGCTGTCACAAGTTTACAGACCAGGAGCCTTGATATGCAGACAGGCTGTCTCCACAGCTCCTAAGCTTTTCCAAGGTAGCTACTCTCCTATACCAGCACAAATAAGTTTCATGGATTTTTTTTTTCCCATTTTTCAACCATCTTTTGCTGCTATTCTAAGAAGAGAGCAGAACTTAATTCCTTCCCTTTGCTAACTGCATTTTCAGGGAGGTTGTTGTGAAAGCTGGGGCTGCTTCTTCTCATTCATGTGTCTGAGACTCTATATTCTTCCTTCTGCATGACAGTTCTTAGCTATGCTGTATTCATCATTCAACCTTCATCTTTCCTTTGCTCTTCCTTTTGAAGTGGGTCTCATCTCCTGTCTCCTCTTACTCTCGTACCTCCTTCTCTCCACCCACACACCCATGGAGTTATTACAGTATTACACTGTCTCATGAGCGCGATAATCAAGCAGAGAGCAGAAGCAACGAAACGGGAGAAAATTTACTGCTTTCTGCATGATTAGAAATTGGCTCCCCTTCATAGATCCAAGCCATGTAACCTCTGCAACACAGGATTACAAACAAGGTGGCAAACCTTTGAAATAGAGGGGAGTCCTGGAACAAAATGATGCCGATAATACTTGCTAATAACCACCAAGGCTTACAAAGTGTCTCACTGAAAAATTCTACAAGGTGACAAAAAGGTCTCAGATTACAGGGAAAGTAATTTCCAACACTTGCTGTTATTATAAGCACCAGTTGCTTGGAGATGACAAAAAACCCCCTCATATACCTACACTGCATCTTGCAAGATTTACTGACTTGCTGAAATTAAAAGACTCTGGTAAGGTGAACTGTACAGCATCTATGTAGGACCCCTCTTATGTGTGACTGCTGGAGTGCAATGGCTGAGCTACCCCCAGTCCCGACAGGAATGGCAGCAGCAGCTCTGCTGTGGGGCTTTGGTCCTCAGGATTATGTTCCTAACGCCAGTAAATTAAAAAACACTCATGCCAATAAACATCTCCAGTTCAGTCAACCCTGGTAACAGATTAATTTTTTTTCATCACTGTCTAACTACTTCATACATTTTTCATACTGTATCAGTAATTAAAAGCCTCAGACTCTATTTCTGAATTCAGGAAACAGCTCCAAGCAGTTTATTTGCCCTGTGAACATAATGCAGCAGTTTCTACAATGGCTCTCAGTGCTCCAAAAGCAGTGGCATTAAATATAATCCTTATACATGATACCAGACACGTATCAAATCTAATGTGAAACTCTCAGCGGACATTACTCTCATCTGGAGAGAAAATCCTGCCATGTGTTCCCTCTCTGCATTCCCATTTCAAGGTAATATTTAATCAGATGCTTAGCCTGCAAAATAAAGACGCCCACTGAAAGTAGGTCATGATTATTATCAAAACCAGAAGCACCATTCTGGATTGTTTTACTGGGAATCTAAAAATAAGAAGGAATAGAGGTTCTGTTTCGTAAAACAATACCTTTTTGAAATACTTTAAATGGAAATTTCATCTTTTACAGTGATTTCTGCTGTAGGTTGCTTAGAACGCAGCCATGCAGGACGCAGTATTACTGATGCGCCCTTAATCCTGCACTAAACCACAGCCTCAGTGTAACAGTTCTTTCATCTGCTGGTGAATTGGTGAGAAATAAACTGTCTGCTGAACCAGCACAAATGGTGTTCTCGTGGAAAATTATACTGTATTCTTTTCACCAGGATTGTTTTTAGAAAGCATGCACTGCTTGATCTATCACAGGAATAAGCATTGCTAACAAAGTCTAGTCTTTTACTGAATCATATTAACTACTATATATTACATCTATTACATTTTTGCTATCATTATTTTCAGTTTTGGAATGCAAAAATGAAAATTCCTATTCCTGGGTGTAACTTTTAGCTTAATATTCTCAGAGGGAACTAATTTGCATAATCCTAGATCCAAACATCTATTTCTAGTCTCATTTATACTAATGACACATTGCACAAAATGATGCTGAAAAATTATATGTTAATTACAGCCAATGCATTTCCAAAGCAACTGGTGATAAATTCAGACATTACTCTCTTGACTTATTCAGTCTTAATAGCAATAATATGATAAATACTATAGTAAATAGAGTATTTAATATCTGGGTTTACTAATGACAAAACCTCACAGTTTCTTAGATTTCAAGATCAAAGTTAAACTAAACAGAATTTTGCAACTGAACATTGGAATAGTTTCTCCCTAAGCCTGAGATTTAAAAGAACCCCACTAAAAAATATGCAAAGGGTCAGATTAAGCTAAACAAGCATAGAAATAATCTAGCAATCAAAACAGAAGTCTCTACCACTAATAACAGATTTGTCATGCAACAAAAAGCAAATTTAGAACAGATGAATGCAATTCTAGTGAAGTCCAGGAGATACATGCAAGTGAAGAATTTAATCTTCCTTAATCTTCTCCCATGGTGTGATTAATCTCCTATCTCTGGGTTTTGGAAGATGACTTATAAAGACAACAACAAAAAGAATATACATTTTTCTGCATATAAAATAGACAGAAAAATATAAAATATGCCACTATACTGTTATGCACCCAAACAAAATGTCGCAGCCCACTATTCCCTCTTATAAATGTGATTCAGCAGTGCGAGATTTGTGACACAACAGAATAACTTTCTTTGTTGTGCCTGGTTCCTATTAACGATGCTCCCCTATATAACTGCCAAAAACGCTAAAGGTCAGCAGTCAGCTAAGAATGGATGAAAATGTAAGACCATACCTTGGTTGCATAACTTCCACTAAACAAGTTAAGCAGTACCTATTTGGTAAACAGGGAGCTGCTGTCGCCAGAGACCAATGGGAAGGGCCAGGGAAGGTGCTGAGCAGCGAGTCAGCGGGGTCAGCAACGGGGCGGCGGCTGCAGGAGAGCTGGGGAACAGAGACTGCCTGGGTGTGGCCCCACCAGACTCAGACTCGACCCCCACACACATCAACGAGTAAAAACAGTGTGTCCCTACCATATAAATAGATTATTCCTATCCTCAAGAGCTGCATGCAGACGTAGTTTCAAACTAGTCTTATTGTCCATTACCATACATGCATCTTAAAAACTGGTTTTTTTTTAATTTAAAAAAAATAAATCTACCTGTCTGTATATATGAATCTGCTACCTGACAAGTAAGATTACCTTGCTTAAAACACACCTACACTCCTTGTGGCTGGGGTGAGCATCTTCAAATATTCTGATGAATTTCATGTGGGACAGAATGTAAGTTTGCTAATGGCTGCAGAAAGGACAGTTAAACATCAAGATTTTTTAAAAAACATACTTTTAATTTTTGTCTATTAACACCAGTATCCCTGCACTTTACATTGTATTTTGAGTTTGGATTTGAGCCAAAACACGTTCATGTGTACCTGACTTGCACTTTACATGGAGGACAACCCATATTTGGAAATATGAAAATAATAGAACAATAGCACAAAATAGAAATAATCCCTGGGAAATGCTCCATGAAGAAAAACCCATAGGCTGTTATAACCTCAGTTCATGCCCAAACACACCACTCCTTGTGGTTTTGCATGAGCAAACACATTCTCCCAAGGTGTCCCAGGTAACCTCTTTGTCCCTGCCGCTGTGTCAGGAGATCCCTTGTCCCCATGTCACCCGCCAAAGGGCAAGCTACAGTTAGAGATAATTATAATATTCGGGATAGCTGCAAGATGTCATGAATAATTGCATACCAAAGCCTTAGGCACCTCGAACAGTAACAGTAACAGCCTGAGTAGCCTCTGCAATGGGGGGAAGCTGCTGAAGCAGGTCCAAAACCCCAGCTGAGGAGAAACAGCACTGACAGCAGTTGAGCCACAGCCCAGAAGAGACTGCACAGCTTCTCAGGGCTACAAATGGCCTTTCTCATAAAGGGGAGATGGGACAGCAGTGAACCCAAAACATTTTCTAAGATTAGGTCATGTTTATACTTCTGTGCTAATTACTAGAGAAGACTCCTAAGGATAAGAAAGAGTTGAATCCAGCAGTAAATCTGCTCTTCTCTCCAAAGGCTAAGTTAATGCCCTTTTCCTGCCCCCCCCCCACCTTGAGCTGGTGCACATCTTGTAATGAGCTTAGACTCCAGGACTGGAAACCAAACAGCCACATCCTGAACAAGCACCCACCCCTGGAGTCCAGGACAAAGCAGGGACATTCTTCTCCAGTGGAAAGGCCTGCCGTATTCCCAGTTCTGTAGTTCAAAATGGAAAACTGATCATTCACAAGACATAAAAGGACAGAGAAGTCAAAGAAATACAGTCTCTGACTCAATGAATCTTCAGACTCAAGAGCTTTCGCTGGAAACAGGTCAGAAAAAAAAGAAGTTTTATATAATTGTCATTTTTAAATTCTCCCTTGTATGTCTGGCTTACAAAAATAAGAGCTCTGTATATGATAACATTTTTGGTCTTTCTTCTTCTCAGTAAGAATGACACAATTTAAATCAAAGGACCAGAAGGCACTTCACACAACAAAATTTATGTTTTAACCTTATAAAGAAACTGCAGTAAATCTGAAAGCGATCAGATGTGCAAATGGCGTAAAGTAACACGAAATGACACAGTATTCTCTTCATTTAGACAGCATTTTGATTAGCAATGCAAAAGAAGCATCTGCAGACAAGTCCTGTTGCTGCCAGGCTTCACACATTCTGTCCCACAGTTGTTCAGAATACCACAAAGCAAATCATTAATCTTTGGCCAGCAAGTTGGTCAACGTGTTGAAGAGAGTATGTAGAAACTTGTGCAAGAGCAAAACTGTCTCATCAGCTCACTACAACACTACAGTGCAGAGCCCACTTCAGCCTGCTGAAGTTACAGGGCTGGTGGAAGCTCCTGAAATCACCTGGGCAGCTCTGAAACCTTGCACAAGGGAGATTTCTCTTCACTCATACTGGACCCATCACATGAAGAGCTTCCAACAGCACATTGTAACAGCAAGAATGTGATTCTCTTTCTTCTCCTCTGTGTTTAGTTCTCCCCCACCCCTGCACCTACTAAAAGATTCTTAAAACAGGAATTACTGTCCCCAGTCCTTCATTAAAGAAATCACTCTAGTGAGCACTGAGTTTCACTGTTACTCATATTCTGACGTCTGCAAGAGTGTATTAGTCAGGGAAGAAAATTATTAAAATGTTTTATATTACCAAGAGTAGATGTTAATTTCCACAGAAAGTTGTAGTCAAACTAAGCATTGCTGCCAAAACACACGAAAGAACTTTGGTAGTTCAAGTCTTCTGAAGAAACTGAAAAAAGAAAAGCAACACCTTAAATTAATGGGGGCAAAAAAGGGTTTTCTAGTTGTAATCTCGGGTATAGCAGATAAGTATGATTCATGACTGCGGTTTTAAGTAGTTTCACTACATTTTATTTAATGGCAGTTTAAAAAAAATATGTCATTTCCTTTCAGAATTACACAGAGAACCAATGTGATACCATTGTCAGCTGCAGCTGTTCAAGTTACTCAAACTTGTAGTTTTTAAGACAGAGCAGAAAGGAAGGTATAATGACATACTATCAACATACATAAGGAGATGATACTGGGCTTAAAGCAAATACTATTAGGGTAAAAACCCTGGGGAAAAAAAGAACTGGGAATAAAACAGATTAAGCAAAAAAACAAACCCAGAGTAAAATCCAAAATGATCAAAGTCTGAACTGAGAAATTCACATGAAGATGCATTAGTGCCTCAGTAAACTTCTCCCATGAGCACACAGTCATTTACAGCAGGAACACAACTCAACCCGGGGTAGTTAAAATAGTTGTACTATGTAACATTACATCAGCTCATTTGCCAGAGCAACTGCCACACAGTCACAGTATGAAATTTTTCTTATCCCTTCTAGTTCAACTGAAGTGAACTCCATGGAAGACAAAAATGCTGCATCTCCTATCAGAAAATTCTTCATCAGGATATGCATACCACAGTGGCTTACTGCTGCCTGCCCCAACATTGAACAGGCTAACAAGTTACAATTTTCCCTTTATATTCTAAATGACAACATAAACAAAAATATTGCCATTTCAAATAAGATTTAATCCAGCTAATTATGAAAACTAAAAATCCACCCCTTGTTTGTAATTTGCAAGTTCAGTGGCTTAAGTCATACTGGCACCTTTTAACATGTCAAGAAAACCCATCACATCTAACTTGTAAAGACACTCAACCAACCAAAAGAGGCAACGTTGACCCTTGGTTTGAACGCATACACAGCCCTCTGCATGTGGATGGAGACTGCACTTCTTATCTGCAGTGGAAAATCAGCAACACTTCCTCATGTTTGGAATGTCAAGTTTGTGCTGTTCACAGTACTCCACAATCTCAGCTGGTTAGCCTTTTTCTTCACTTCCTTCCAAGAGAAGCAGCACATTAGGGCTCTGGGCTTTAAAAGATATCTTTTAGTCTCTCACACTGAATTTTGAGACACGTCCATTTGACAAAAAGACACAAGGAAACAGCACATAATTAAAACAATTTTTTATTAATAATTTCAAAAGTCATCTTCTGAGTCATGGTCCTCAAGTTTTTGCAGCGGCCGCTTAACACCAATTATTAAGTCTATGGAGAGAAGCTCTGTAACACAATGAAGAACTGAAACGACTAATTGATATTTGCAATACACTGATTCTAAGCCTTCCTGGTTCCCTGGCAGTGGCTGATTTCTTTGGAGTGAATTAATGGCTTTGAGATAGAATTTGGTAAAGCTGCCTCGTTCCTTTGTCCTGTACAAGGCCTTGGGGATACTTAGCAAAGCATCAGCAACCACTTTGGATATGATGGTGACTTCTGACTGCTGACACTTCTTTGCATAGTACTGAATATAATAATGTAGCAGGATTTCAAAGTAACCTCCTACTGGCAAAACTGATCCCGCTTCTATGAGGGAGTCAGAATGATCCTGTGCAACACCTAGACAACTCTCTCCCTGTTTAAACGGAACGATATTGCAATGTGTTTTCTCTAGACCTTTGCCAACATCCAGGAGCTCACACACAGTGACTGTACCAGGGTTATGTGCCGCTAGCACAGCCGTGCTACAGCTATTTTGCTCATCCACCAGTGAATCACTTTTATCAGGGTCTAAAATTTTTGTCTCTGTTTCATCACAAAGTGCTTTCAGCTGGCATTTGGAAACCTTGTTACTACTATAAGAAATATTTTCTATTACGAATTGTTTCTCACTAGCTGAAGAATGCCAACTGCAAACATCTGAGGCTTCATTCTGGCTTTCACCTTGTGCTTTGTATTCCTTCCTCTGACCAACAGCTTTAAATAGCTGCTGCAGCATTGTGAATGCCTCTTCTAAAGCAGCAGCGTGTTGCTTGTTAATCCCGTCGACCGGCCCACAAAGGACCAGGCAATGGGGCTGGAAGGCGCACACGCTGGCAAAGCCAATGTGGACACATCTCTTGGAGCCGAGCAGCAAGGGCTGGCAAAACGTTGCCACTGCAGTTTCAGGTGTTTCTCTGTACAGGTTATCACCAAAAGGTGTGTAAGGCGAGACGCCGGTGATTTCACTGATAAGGGCCATTTCTTCCGACAATAAGCACTCTACCACAGAGATACCATATAGTTTGGCGTAGTAGATAACTACGTCCTCTTGCTTCGCGCTCGACAGTATCAGCTTAACGTTGTTGCTTTGCAACTGTTTCACTAAGGCCTCTGTCCTCCTTGCGATCCAGAGCAGGGAAGCCCGATACTGACCCTCGGAGTCGACAACGAACTCGACGTCGGGGGCCGTCAGGGCGGGCCGCAGGGGCTCGGTGACGAGCAGGGCGCGCAGCTCCCCCTGCGCGGGGCAGTAGGCGGCGAAGTCCCTGCGGAGGACGATGCCGGGCAGGACCCTGGAGGCGGCCGCGGGCAGGCCGGGCACGGCCGTGTGCAGCTCCGCGAACCGCCGGCTGAGCAGCCCCAGCACCTGCGGGCGGGCGGCGGCGGCCGGGGCGCAGCGGCGGCACAGCTCCGCGCAGAGCCG
>VXBA01005483.1:403909-490319 GCA_013399895.1 Serilophus lunatus
CGGCTGCCGCCGCCCCGGTACAGCTCAGATCCCTCACACACAGCGGCGATCCCGGGTGACGGACGGAGCGGGACACACAGGGACGGGCAGGCGGGCTCTGTGTCCCGAGGGCTGATTTTCCCGCTTGGCAGAGCGAAAGACCGGGGCAGGACAGAAAGGAGAAAAAGCCCAAAGGAGCTCTCCGTGAAGTTCTTATTTCATTATGGCTATTTCCTTATTACCATAAAGTAGTGCAGCTTCACTGTAAACACCCAACTCCACTCTCGGCTCACCAGCCAGAAAGAGGGGAAAATGTAATGCTTCAAGAGGGTACCCCCACCCTCCCCGAGCCTGACTAAGCAGGAAAATCAGTTCGCAAACACTAAAGCCTTCACAAAAGGTCGGATGTTACATATGGCACGAATTTGACAAATCTTTACGTGTCTCAGAACAGCAAGAAAACCATCAAGAAGGCACTGTTTACAATACTTGTATATCTGCTAAATTTTCTGTGATTTGAGGATACTCTTGAAATAAAAATAATTAAAACTTACACATGTACAGAATTCTTGTTACACGTTATTTACACAAACAGTGGTAATAACCAAAAGTTACAGCCTTTAAGAAAAAATAGGAAACACTGAATCCCGAATGTGTTTCATAAACACCAGTCTAGAAAAAAATATTTGCCAAAGGCACAGGAGGGCAGCAAACAACCAACAAAAAATCCACCCCAAACAAATAAACCAACCAACCAACCAACCCACCCCCAAAACCGCCATTACAGTTCATGGGACAACCTTTCAAATAATGACATTTAAGTGGGGGACACAACAGACTATATATACCCTCATCAAGTAATGTCAAATGTTTAAAAGGAATCAAAATATGAAATGCAAGCAACATCATCTACTCCTGAAAATGATACTTTTAGCATTCCACATGGTGTATTTTCTTTTTCTTAGCTTAGGTCATCTGTACCCAACTAGGCAATCTGTACCTAAGTGGCAAATGAAAGGCATAGAGTGCATTTGAAAACAAACAATACCAACAAAACCACATGGCAACAAATTCTGAAAATATTTCCCATACAAGAGAAAAAAAAAAAAAAAACAACAAAAAAACCCCAAAGAAAACAAGATTCCTAAATTAAATGTGAAAACAAATGCTGCTTTGAACTTTAAAACTAGTAGGAGGCTACAGCCCTTCAACATCTGCAAAATGTACAACCCATTTTCATAACTATTGCAGAGCTCAGTCTTAAGCAGGTAGCAAAGATCTCCTATACATCATGGTTAAACAGGACAATGGTGACACACCAAAGGAAAGGCTCCATACGTGCCTGTGGCCAGCTGTACTGTAGAAATTAGGAAGAAGTTTCTTTGTTCTATTCAAATGAGGGAACATTGTACAAAACCCATCAGAATTACTAGGTCTTCACTGCACTTTTCAGAATTTAATCATACAGTCAAGGAGAAGTCTGCAATTTTATGTTTCAAAAAGTTTCATCACATATCCTTTCCTCATCACTAAAGCCATTTTTACAACAGAATTCACCTCTAAGAATAAGTTGAAAAGGCAAGCATAGGGATTTTGTCTCGAAAAAAAAAAGCATATAACTATCAATCAAGAGTTTCAGCACCACAAATTTAGCAGAGTATTATTTTAAGGGATTGAAATCATTGCCCAAATGTCACTTACTGGATTATTCTCATGAACAGAGTATGTATGCTTAAAGGCTCATAGTGGATCTTAAGACAGGTGAAGCTTTGACATCTGATTGTGATAAAGAATAGCCAAATTCTAGATTGAGAACATTACATGAATAATATTACGCTTTCTTAATAACATTTTATACATGGCTAACAGCTTAAATTTCTATTTAGAGACTTAGGCATTTGTAATTTGTTTGTGTGTTTATAAAGTGACTTACTCCACTCATAAATTTTACCTCATCAGCTGTAGATATAACAGAAATCCAACTAGGTTGGTCTTGCTCACAGATGCAAGATCTGATTAAGGTACCGCATTCCATAAAAATTACTCAAGACCAAACCATGCTAATGTGAAGCTGTAAGAAATATGCTGAAGTTGGTTGCTTACACAATAAACTTTTACACAGCTGAGGCCCAAAAAAGGGCAAAGGTAAAACAGAAGGGGAGGCGAGTGAAAGTGTCAGCCACAGAAATAAACTACACAGATAAAGAAGTAAACAGTATCTTCACTAAATACTAGTGAGACTGATGCAGAAGAGAAAGGCAGATCACTTGGAGAGTCAAGGAGGCTGCCCAAGGCAGACATAACTTGGCCACGGCAAAAAGCCAAATGTGCCCTTTGAACTGTTCCACTGCCCAGGATGGATTTGATTTCTGAGAGGATCCTTTGAAAATTAACTTGTCTGCCCCTTGCATTGTGCCGCTCATCCTCCTCTTGTCTCATCTGTGTTACTGAGAGTACCTTTGCAATACTATAGACCCTTCTTGACTTGGTGTGCTTGACTGGCACAAGGAACTCACCAGATAAACACCAGTACTAAATAGTTTTGCCGGAATTTTACAAATTCTACACATGCATATATATCTCCAAATAAAAAAAAATATTAGAAACCCTGGTTTTGAATTGAAACTTAACATTCCCATTAACTTGCATGGCTACAGCATACTTAGTAGGTGCATACATGTGTTCTGGTAGGTAGTATATACTTGCAGTAAGGAGGAATTTCACAAATACTTAGGCCTCTCATTTTTTCTGATACACATGGTGTTAGCCATTACACAGTTTCTGAACTTCCCCCTTGTAAACGCACATTTTCATTTGCAAGTGAACTCATGACAGCGCCCAAATCTTGTTCCACATTGTCTGCCTTTGGAGGTTCAGCTCAAGCTACACACTAAAAACATCTCTTCATCTTCACATTTTGCTTGAAAAATAAGCAAGAGTCCTGGTATCAGCAGTCTGCTTACCCTGACATCACCATACACAAATGCAAATTCAAAGCTGTAGATTTATCAAGACTTACAAACATATCAGAAAATCTTGATATTTGCAATTCATGAGAGAAAGTAGACCAAGACAGTACCTTCCTGGGTGCTGTGCTGTTAAAAATGTGCTTTGTACAGTAGAAGCAGGAATGTTTTTATGAAGAATCTGAAGTTTTGCAACTATAAAAATAAAACAGCTGGCTTACAATCCTATAGTAATTAAGGATAAAAACATCATACTTCCAAAACAAACATTATGTTGCAGATTTCCCAAAGACTTTAGCTTTTTCCTTGCCATGTCCTATAGCACTTTTGTATAATAATGCATTTGTTTGACCTTAAGCAAAAACTTACTTCCAAACACCCAATGCCATTTACAAAAGCTGTTGGCTACTTCAAAAGTCCCTTTGTTATAAAAATGGTAAGTTTTTATGTAATGAAGTATGCTTGTTTGTCATTCTACCATAACAGGAATCACATCCTACCTACAGGGTCTGAACTCTTGAGTTTTTAGGTTCATCTATTCTGTAGCGAAGATTGACCAGTACAGCACGTAATGTAATATAAACACAAGGCTGATGTCGTATGACTGCAAGACAGAGGCACGCACCAGGAGCAAGAGTGTACTGGCACTTACACAGTTCTTACTTCAACTGGGTAGACAGGAGTATGATTCTGAACCATGAACGCTGAGGCAAAGTTCTGTGAGTTGTTGCTACACAGTTCTTTTATATAATATTGCATCGTTTCAAGTCTAACTTAAAATATGGTCCCCAGTGACAGCTCCATCATTCCAGTTTGAAAAGGCCTTTGTTCATATTTCCTATTTGAACAAGAAATTAATGATAAGCTGTAGTAGAACCACGAGTAAAATGAAGACATAGTGCTTAAACTGCAGGAAATGATAGTCCACGGGTGGTGAATTTGAAGCGACTCTATTTCGTAGAGCCATAATGTCCCTGTAAGATAAAAAAAAGATATCCTGTAAATTATAAACTAGACAGTTTGGCATTTTCTACTATGTTAAGGCTCCCTAAAAAAGGCAGCTTTTGAGGACAATTATGTAACATCGATGAGCCATCAATATTGGAAGAAGATTAAAAGATATCAAGGCTCTAAAGCAGAAAAATACATACCAGCCTCCAAGGCAAAATTATTGTTCTCTAAACCTGGATAATTAATGACCTTAATTCTTGATGAGTACTACCTCTTAATGTCTTCTTGTGTTTCCTTTATAGATTCAATGGCACTCTGTAGCTCACCAAGGTCTGCCCCTTTTTTCCTTATTCTCGTACTGTGCGTCAGAAGTTGCGCTGGAAGGATACAAAAGCCAGATATAACTGACTGAAGTGACTGCGCCCATAGAGGGAATAAAGTACGAATGATAAAGTAAACCAGCTGCAAAAATGAGAAAGTTTTCTAACTAACTTCTATTGAAAACTGTATTTCAGAGTCACTTAAGCTCTTGAAATACCTTAAAACACGCACCGTATTTTTAAATTTTTTTCAGGCATTATCAACAACAGAAATCTGCCCTCTAGCCACATACTAATCAAATTAAAATAATTCATCTTGTTTTAAGAAAGAGTTTAGAAACACCATTCTTTTCCCCCAGGTATTAAATATGTGCAGCACTTGAGCCTGCCTACATTGCATTTGAAAGGACAGGAAAGTTCAATTAAAACCATGAGCTGTTCTGCTCCTTTTGTTTTCCAGAACATACTTCACATTGGACAGAACTGATGTAAAGCATAATACAAGCACTGAGATAAGAAGAGTATGTGTGGCTCTGAACTCTTTAGCTGTCAAATTTATTATTTCTGTATGCAAATGTATCTTTTCATACCTTCACTCCCAGAAGAATCCTGGTTATCAGGCTCTGGGGATGAGAAACCACACTCTCCTTTCTTCTGACTGGCTGGCTTTCTCTTGATTTTTGGAACAGTAACCTAAAATTGATAAACTGATGTGTTATTTCCAGAGAACCAGAGCTATAGCAAATCAGCACATTCTAATAGTAACACTTAAAAAGCACAACATCCAATTCAAGTTGAAGTTAAAATCTTTGCAGTATAAGCAGTCCGATGTTTGTGCATCTTTCCATTGAAGGGATAATACCCATTAAACAGCTGAGTTCAAGTTTGCATATTTTATATTCCTAGTCATCTCTACCACATAGGATGCAACACAGAAGTGAAAGACTATTTACAGGGTAAACAATGTTTTTGTAGGATAACAACATTTCCCATCAATTCCAATGCTTTAATGATCTTTATACGCATAATGCATAATGTGTACAAGTCCCTGGATCTTGCTGCATGTGCCATCAGAACTGGAACGTACCATTGGTGTCCGATGTCGAACTTTTGTTTGGATTGTGCCATCTTTTTCAAACTGGATCATATCATTCAAAGGGTCCCATGGCCTGGTACTAGAGAAAGTGAATATTATTAACACTACAGTAATTTAAGTAAGAAGTGCTTCCCTGCTCAGAAACTGCTCAGTATGAAGAGGCTAAAGCTCCTCCTATATAGAAGTCAGACATAAAAAAAGTGATCATATCTAATTTCCTATTTGAACAAGAAATTAATGATAAGCTGTAGTAGAACCACGAGTAAAATGAAGACATAGTGCTTAAACTCCAGGAAATGATAGTCCACAGGTCCTAACCTAAAGGGCCAAGACAGACAAAAAATAAACTTCATACCCAGGTCAAACCCTCAGCCAGCTGGTAAGAGTACAAGGTATCATATTAACCAACAATACCATTATGAATTTATGTGGCCAGCAATACATATTTGTCAAACATGGAGAGATTTCATGTTTAAGATACAGTTATTTCAGAACTACAGAGACATTAGAGGAATTATAAAATTTGAATTTTGGATGGCTTTTTGTTTGGTTTTCTTTTTTTATTTTAGAAGATGCCTAGGAAGGAGAGGTTAAGAATCAGTTACCTCAAACCTGCTTTCATCCCAAAGTGGCTAATGATAATCAAGACTGGTTTCATGAGACACTAATGAGCTATGCATGGTTTTCTTGTTCTGATTTTTTAAGAGTGCTTTTCCAAGTATAGCCTGATAGAGAATTTAAAAATAAAACGAAGAAAAAGCATAAGACACATAGCTCAATGGAGAATAACAAGCAGCCAAACGCAAAGACCCATGTCCCCACTGATTACGTTATGTCAGGATAGAAACTGCAAGTGAGCTGCATGAGGGTTGTTCAGATAAGCAGCTTTGGGGAGTAGATTAAGCATGGATTTCCTTTCATGTGCTTCTGTATGCCTTTTAAATAGTTTGTAGCCGTTCCAGACGTTGTGAACACAGACCTGCACTTATATTTTAGATTAACCTGACTTGAATTAAATGTCATCTGAGGTAACGGGGTTAAGAACTAGGCATTGCTGTCTTCTGTGTTTGTAATCCAGATGCCTAAATCCATAATCCAGATACCTTAACAAATGCCACAGCTCACTGAACACATCTTCCACAGCAATCATAAAAGACTGCCCTCTACAAGGACCAGGTGGTAAGCCAGCAGGAGCTTCTTCCAGGGAATGCTGACAGTGCAGACTGCTTTCTAGCACATAGTAAAATTTCCATGGTGCATCCTTGAACCAAAAGGCCTCAAGGATACAAGAAATAATGCAGATTAGCAAGATAGGTATTAAAGCTGCAGGGGATAGGCTAACAGATTTGAAGTACAGTACTTTTCCTAATGGTTTTACACAGGGTTCAAAAGTATGGGCAGTCAATTCAGCTGGACTGTACAGAACTCTTTCAACAGGAAGAGATATCAAAGCACATGAGGGTTCAAACCAAGAGAGGATGTTTCACAGAGCATTTAATCTAGCTGGGGAATTTCCCTGCTGCTGGATGTTTTTGGTGGTGAGAGTCTGCACAAACTTAATAATTAACCAAGGAAATTCAAGGAAAATAAATTTACTGAGAGTTGCTATACAGACAGATTCCCTGTTTGATGCCAGGAAACCTCCAAGTTGCAAATTTGCTGGAGTACTCAGGATTCCTGTAGTCTTTCCTATTCACTTAGGCCACTGCCCCAATATTGCCATTCTTCTACAGAAAGGTGAAGGCCTTCCAGGTTTAGCCACAGGAATATACTTCCAGCATCCACAGCTTCAGAGTTACTTAGCTCAGTATGTATCACCTTTGGATATTTTCCTTTTACAGTCCCTACAATATAGAAGGATGCTGGCTACTGAAAAACATTCAGCAGAAGGTGGGTGTTCTGTGAAACCCATCACTAGTAAAGGCCTCAGCTCCAAGATGACCTTTGTAACATTGGTGAGAACATGGAATGCATGCCAGCAGTCAGGGAGAGAGCTACATCTTCATCTTCTGATCCAGATCATCAAATGATGAGATTCACGCACCCTCATGTGCGCAGGGCATATTCAACAGCCAGGCAGAGCCACTTGGTCCCAGCATTAATCATTGCTGAAAACCTGTTATTCTCAGTTATTCTAATAGATAACAGGTTAAATAGCTCAATTCAACTAAATGCAGGCTCTTATGATTTTCAGACACTAGATTTTCTGATTTCTAGCTGGTATGGGAAAATCTATGTAGCTGCTCTGGCCAGTGCAGAGGAGAAAAAGGGAGCACAATGCACCTCAAAGTGCCATGCCCAGGAAAATCTAGAACAGAGCATGGATTTATTGTTAGACATAAACAAGCTATATGTCTCAGTTCTCTAGTGCCTGAAACTACAGGAAGAAGTTCAGCAGCGTAACCAAGCACTTAACAAGCAGTTTTTGTTACGAGCACTTCAAGACTCACTCGGCATATTTGTAGTGCCATTCTCCTGTGACTGAATCCTGATCAAACAGCTTGCATGTCCACTCTTCACCCTTAAGTTTCCTCTCTTTGGCACTCTTTCTTTGAGCCTCTTCCAGAACATATTTCTCATGAGTAGCTTCTGTTTGGTCTTTATTATTTATTGCTCTTGTCACTTGTTGCCAAAGCCTGACAAAGGAAGAAAATACAGAGATACAATCTGGTTGACAAAATAATTGCAAACAATTTCCTTAATTAAAGGCTAAGTAAATGGACCAACCTCCTAACAGAGTATTACTATTTGTAATATATGTTTTATCTACATTTCAATCAAGACTTTCCATGATTGCAAGGTTTATAAAAAATGAACTCACATTTAACAGTGCTACTTTCTTGGTTTTACATGCCAGTATCATCAAACATGGGAAAGAAATCATAATTTGCTTATAATTTGGAGAAGATTACGAATTTAATTTTGTCAAAATAAATACATGGTTCTAAAGTGAACTTACTTCTCTGACTCAAAGTCATCTTGCTCTTCAAACTTCACTGTGTATCTAGGTAATCTGCGCTGCTTGATATCAGACGTTGGGTTCCAGAATGTCTCCGAAATGCCTGTTTTCTTGTCACTAATAGTAACTTCACTGTCCTGTAACAGATATATTTGCAATTATCTCAAAGAGTGCCAAAATAACAAAAATGGCAGGAAAAAGCCTTTTTCTTTTCTTGTAATGAGAATTTATTTTCTTTTGAATGCATGCAGTTAATAGTATTTAGATATGTTAACTTCAAAATTCTATTTCTGCCTTCTGTGCTAGGTTCTAGCATAGAACAGAGATGCAATGGAATCATTATTACATTCAAAAGCCAGTGATGCCATATCATCTCACCAGAAATGAAGCAAGCTTAAGTATTTCATGATGGTGCCATAACAATTCTTCATAGTACTAATATGTATACCAAAACATCTCACAAGCCTCATTGTGAAGCAATATTTTACTTTCTTCATGAACTACTCAAATTCACACAACTTTTACATGTTTTAACAGCTGCAAATGGCACTATGTTGATTCTATACCTTCTTGAATACTTTCTATAAAAGTGCTACTTAACTCTTGTTTGTAAATTTGAGTCGTTTTGTAACTATGTGCTATTTTGACCTGTCTCAACTGTCAGTCAGAATTTAAAAAAGACTGTCACTCACTACTTACCCAATGACCCTCTAAAATAGCCAGAACTTCTTTGCCAAGCTTAATTTTTCCTGATATTTGGTTAACACTGTCGTTGTTACCCAAAAAAGGCTACAAAACAAAAAGAAATGATTTCATGTTTATTTTAATAACATACTATTTCCATTTCCATGTTTAGTGTTGAGGAAAAAAGTACATTTATGAAATGTGCTGTAAACAGCCCTGATGTCTTTCAGTATTCTATCTTCTACCTATTTAATCCTCCAAAGAAGTCTAAAATCACAGTTAGTAGTTTGTTCATGCTGTATTTTCTTAAGAGATTTGATGAGCACAAGTATTGTCTAAGAAATGTGTAAACAACACAGAAAATAATGCAAAAAACAGTGACACAATGATATTCTGAATTCACCAATTTGCCAAGGACCATATGTTACTAGAGATTAACTCTTGTACAAGAAACAACAACTGCCAAAGATTTTCTCTGGCTTTTTGATAGACTGCACATGTATCCTGTGGACTGACGAGGCAAAATATCAGTTAACACAACCTCCCAATTTTTACGCTTCCCCTGTAATTCCAACTGAATAGTTTCCCTCTCCACAAGCACACTTCTTGACAACTATTTGTTCAGCTTTAAATCAGTTTCTGCCTCAAAAATGGAAAATGTATATTTCTGAAGTGCAAGCCATCTAGAAGTAGTTTAGAAACCTTTGTTTACCTTATATGAGTGCAGAGATGCTCCTACAGCATGCACATCTGCCAAAAATAGTCCATGTAAATGGCTGTTTAGCACATTAAGCATTAGGCTGATGGAAACGTTAGCCAACTGTTAGCGTTTGAATCATTTTTACTGGAAGTACCATAAGCAACTTAAATTTACCCAGGATGAAAGAGAGGAACCTGAGTGTGAGTTCTCCTCCATGGGCTCTCTCGGAGTTGAAAAAGACTCTGAACGTTTTTAGAGAAATAAAAATGGCCAAGGTGTATCAACAACAACACCCAAAACACCCAAAACACTGGACGTGTCACTAAACACTTCCTCTGCTCCCACACTTTCCTAAGCCCACACTGTTGTTACTGATGGAGATGAGACAGACCATTGCTTTTTCCCCATCAGAGCTGTTTTTAAGAGTCATACAACTGGCAGTACGCTTGCACCTCTTATCACCAGACATGCAGTCAGCTCTGTATATTTCAGTCAAAACCTCTGGACCCAGAAGAATATATTAAGAAAAAAAATGACAATATAACTCCTTCTATTAAAAAAACATCATGACCAGCTAAATTCACACAGCTGGAAACATAGCAGTTAAAACAAAAAATCCTCCATTTCCCAAAAGACAATTACATGTTTAATCAGACCATATCTAAGGAGTGACAATGATTTTATTAAAGTATCATTACATTCATTCGTTCTCCTTCTTATGCTCACTCACAGCATTTACTAACCTTGAGTTTGAATTCAATTGTTGCGCTGTAGCCAGTTTTCTCACAGGTGATGTTGACTGTTCCTCCAAGCTCTAAGGTCATTGTACCATAAAGAATTCCTGCAAGAGAAAAAACTCAACAGCTAAAATGAATGTTTTTAACTCAACAAAACAAAAAGCATAAGCTGCTTGGGTACAATTCCTAGAGTAAACATGCTTGGCCCCAAGGAAAAGTTGTGTTTTCAGATGACCTTTCCTAATGATAATCATGATCTTTCTGCCAAATAAGATAACCCAAACAGAAATGAAAAGATCTAAGTTAATTACAGATAAGCAGGAAAAACAGTTTATGAAGACATATCTTTGGCAGCGTACGCTGCTGGCTTTAGCAAGGGCGATACTTAGTCTTATTGGAGATGACTGAGGAGGGAAGCTTCTGAGGTTAAGACAAGAAAACAATCTATGACAAAGGCAGCAAAGAAAAACTTCACTTGAACAGAAGCAGTATGTACAATCAGACTGCAGGAGAAGTCAATCATTAAAAACCAGTATAAGACAACACTAATCACCTCCCTAAAGACTTTTGGAAATACAAGGTTGACGATGCTGATTACACTTTCTTTCCCATAGCTACTGTCTTTCCCTTGCAATTCAATGTTTGAAACACTGAATGTATTTTACATACGATGGATGCATGTGCAAACATGCTTTTTTCATCATTCTCCTTCCCTGCATATTCTTCTACTTTTCTCCCTCTCTGTCAGTTTCACGAGTCACACAAGTCCTCCTTCTTCCTGTTTGACTTGAACGTATGAATACATTATGTGCTTTAATTGTTTAGTATTATTTTTGTCACCAAAGCCATAAAAAATTCAACACAATACTAAAAACATTAAAAAACAATGGAAAGCTCACATCAAATTATCTAATTCTGCTATTTGATCTTCATATATATCAAAAGAAGAAAGTACTACATTTGCTGGCTTTATAGTCAGGCTTCTGAAAGAGAATTCTAGCTATTCTGAATGGGAATTCTGGAATATATGGGTAGACAATCCTGAATAAGTTACAGCTCAAAAATGAGCAATTCCACAATATATTTTGTACTACTACTGACCTTCAGAACGCTTTACAAATCACTGACTGGTTTCCCATAATGACAAATGTTCACGATTTACATTCAAATCACACAGTGTAGTGTAGATGCTACATTGCCTTTTACGTTTACAAGAGAAAAATATTGGAAAAGCTCAAAGCTGTTGTATAAAAAGCAATTCAAACAGTAGTGTCATGTAGTGACAGCTATATATATGCTCTATATGTGCCAAAAAACCCCATGGCTTAAACAACAGATGTATTTTTCTCTTGATAAAATATGTGGAAACTTAGATCCACCAGTGTTGCCAGTGTTCAGAACACTCCTCTCAGATGACAGGCTTGTTATTTAGAATAATGAACTATTCAGAATAAAAAACTTCTGTTCTTATAGCTTTACCATGAAAAAAACCCATTACCTTTACAATGAGCATATGGCATTGTCATTACATAATCTTCTCCCCTATTCAGAAATGTTAGCCGTCCTTCTCCATCTAGTATGGCAGATAATGAATTCCCTGAAATTCAAAGACAGAATATCACATTTCTCACCCTGAAAGACAACAGTCAACATTTTCTAATAAATGAGCAATAAAATTAAAGATATCAGTACATTTAGCACTGTCCTGTCCAGTGAAGCCACTATAATACACGGTGTCTCCAAATAAACATTAAAATACTCCCAAACCAGAAATAACAAAGGATAATACAACGATTAAACACTTGTTGCCTGGAAAGCGAGATAAGAAAATTGAGACAAACAAGCAGTTTTGCAGAGGTGAAGGAAGAACAGCTTTACTGGTGTTGTCCGGTGATCCAAAGAGAATAAAAATCTCTTCATATTTATAACTTCCTTACTGTCCACCCATCCTACCATCCAACTAACGTCCATCTTACTACAACGCCCCTTAAACATCCAACAGAATTGAACCTTGCTACCTGTCCCCTCCCAGACCTGCCTCTGGTAGGCCTGAGAAACCTAACTCTGTGTTTTGTCTTCTACCCCACTTATCTACACAGAAAAATGCAAACATTTTGGAACACAGACCCTTCTTGGCCTTTAATATTCCAAGCTACCCAGCTACCTAACTAAAGTGAATCCCCAAAATATTAGGCATACCCCTTAAGGCACCTCACTGACTCTTCTAACAGCTTTCTTTCATCCACAAAGCACAGCTCACGTGCAGCAACTGTATATTCCTAAATAAAAGTACAGCCAAAAGACCCCCATTATTTACCATAGAATTTTGATTTGGCCAGAATGCTACCACTAAGGCAAAAACCATCCTTGCGGTTGCTAACATAGAAGGCAGATATTGGAGGATGATGTGATACCTGTTGGAAAAAAGAGAGGAAAAAGGAAAACAAGAACATGCTTGAGCTAATAATGATAGAATGTAAACATCAGGCTGCACATACTGGAATACAGTTAATATATGTGAAATGTGATTATAATATTTAAAGATCAAGCAAACACCTACATAATTTCAACATTTAAGAAAATTAGCACTTGACTTTTTCTAGAGGAAGAGAGAACAGAAATGCTGGAAACACCTTTTTCTCTGTCTCTCTAGGAAGACAAACTTAAAGGAGACATCTGTGAGAAAACTACACTTGCCAGGAGAGCTTTTAGGATACTATTCATACATTTCAATACATTTTCTCAAAGTACCGTGACATTTAGTTAGCACAAATACTCAACACATTTATTTTGCTTAAAAACATTTGTTCCAGTTATTACAGCTACCTGTTCTGCAATATAAAAAGTCTTGCTGTTTGTCCTTGGATGAATCCACATGCAACGGAAAGTCTCTCCAAGTATAGGATTGTACGGCTTTTTTAGTCCCTAAATAGAAATAGAGAGTAACTATGCTATGCATGTACACAAGTCACAAAATATTTTCAGTCTGTCACTGATAAGACATACACAAAGAAAAAAAATCATTATATATATGTTAAAGTACATGATATATGTGCTAAAGTACATGGTACTTCATTTCATCATTTGAATACTGTGCTCAGTTACTCTGCTCTTTATTCTAAGGACATTGCCATACATTTAGTATATCCAATAAACTAGTCCAGGCTACGTGTAAATACACACAGCATATAAGACTATTTTTTTGGGTAGAATTATTACAGAGCTTTTGTCTGAAGGTAAGTAGTAAGTACTTGCTTTTAATACTATTTCCCACCAACATGACTACGAAAAGTATTAAGTGAAAAGCTAAATGTAGTGGTGGAAACATTAGTCCTCCAACTGCATAATGCTACCATTGAAGAATAGGACTGGCTCAACTTTATTAAAAAATATTTAATTCAATTTTACACCAAGGGAAAAAAAGAAATTGAATAGAGTCTATTTTAAGCATGGTTAGGAAGCAGAAAGTTCCATTAATGTATTTAAGAAATAAAAATTAAAAACTTAACCTTGCTGTTTTAAAAAAATGCGTTAACAATGTAATTTAAAAAGAAAAATTCACTCCAGCACCTTTGGCTTTTTGTAGAATCCTGACAAATACCACTTCACTACTTTTTTCATGCGGTTGTAAGCATTCTCTTCAAGTGCAGCTCTATGAAACACAACACACAGATCAAATATCAATATTGTCTCAGCCATAACACCCTATCAATCGTTACGATGTATCTTGAATCTATGAGTTAACTAAAACAACAGGTTTGTGATTTACAATACTGTAAAACTTTCAGCCTAATCTCGCCAAACTCAAAGTTTTCTAATAATTGTCAGAAAATTGAAATCAAACCAAAAAAAATCAAAATTAGTGTTGCCATATTTGAGTCTGTTCTTTATATCTTTAAATTCTGTTCCACTCTCACTCAAGTTCTTTCATTTATAAGACACTGCTCCAGAGAACCAGCCCACTTACATCCAGGGCTCTGAGTTGACTAATATCTCAATTTACAGTCTTAAATTTATTACCTACATTTGAGCAGGCAATATAAGTCTGGACAGAATTTAACGCTATTACAAAGTTTAACTGGTACTGGATTACCATTTTAAATACACTTCTTTGAGGAAAAAAATAAACTAATTTTGAGAAGTCTTCTAATCAGTCTTCAGAAGCTAAACCAGAAATGCAAAATGATCGGTATTAAATTACTAAGGGGGCCAGACTTCAAGATGGACCTTATGAGCCCTCAGGCAGTTAGCTTTCAGAAAGCAAGGATATCTGACACTGTTACCCTATTTTAGTCTAAAAAAATGAGAAGAATGAAAACCAGAGATAGAATTGACTTACTCAGAGAGAAAGTCTGCATGGTAGTAGTAATCAGACAGCTTATCCAGGAAAGAGCGAGGTTCCAAGATAAATGTAGGCAGTACAACCTTGGACAAATCCATTCCTGGCCGGACTTGCTTTAATAGTGTCCAGATCAAACTTTTGTTTTCTTCGGACACTACTTCTGTCTGAGCAGCCTCCCCTGCCTAGGACGAAGCAAAAAACAGCTTCCAGAAAGGAGAAAGAAAATAATCCTCCAGATGACAGGTCAACATTTTCTAAGGTTGACCTGCAGTGAGAATGGAAAATGGATACTTAAAATGAACCACTCAGAGATTCTGAAGCAACTATGGGAGAAAGATCATGTTTCTATAAATACACTTATGATACATTTTTAATGAAGTATCATAGATACATTATTCAGCATTTAAAAACTGCATTTATTTTCATCAACCCTAGACCAGGAAAACTTGAGGTAGAATATTGTGCAGAAATGTTTCCTTAGTCCTTTCCTAGGCATCTGTACTCACATGCATCCTTATACACCAAAGGGCTCTTTATTCTACCACCTTTTCCCAGCCGTGAAAGCTGAAACATTTATGCTTTTCAGTGCCTTGACCAGTCAGCACTATCAGTGGTTTTCCTTTAAAAAACATACGACTTAAGGACAAGTGAGCAAAACCAGCTGCCACACTCCAATATGCTCCCTTCTGTCTGAGGGGAGATACTCTTCTTTACAGTTTCTGAAATCAAAAGCAATGGTTGTAGGAAAAGCATTCCTCTTTCCAGAACATTCTAAAATGCGTATTCAAGAATATATTGTCAACTTAAACTCCTCAGCTTTCCTAAAACATTGCTTTGTCTGGACACAATACTATAAGGCACTAAAGCATAAAGTATTTGAGGTCATTAGGCATGAAAAAAAATCTCACAGTTCGTACTTGAGAAGAAGGAGGAGACTTGAAAAAAAAGCTCATCTTGATTTCTGCTATTCAGTTTTTTGGTTTACAAACCCTTGTCATATTTGCCTGTGTAGATACATAAAACAACCTGCAGAAAGTGGAATGGCAGCTCTGGGGCTTCATTAGAATGCAAGGTGACATCAGAAACACATCAGGCTTCCCAGTAAATTCTGCAGACCCCAGAGCTGCTTAATTTCTCTTTTGCAGTGGAAAAAAGAAGTGTCAGCTTGCATTCAAGACTTCAACTTGAAGATTTTTACTTGAAGAAAAAAAATGTGACTAAGTTAACAAAAATCAAATAAAAGTAACAAAAGAACAAGTAGTCATGATCAAGTGCTGCAGGTGGCCTTTTCAAACAGCACATTCTAAGCAATATTCCAGGTAATTTCATTATCTCTATTAAAATCTCATACATTAGCAGGAGTGGCAAAGCAGAGCACAGTATGGGTGAACAGAACCTTTTCCACACATTATTGCTGAAAATATGAAAACCCAATCCTGCAAGTCTGCTTTCAAGGGTAGTCTGACCCCTAAACCAATAGCTTTCTATTTGGGGAAGCAGCTTGTTCGCTACATCAACAGCACTTTTACCTCAACAAGTTCTTCAGGACTCTGTTCTAAGTAAGTAGTTTCCCTGATATCAATTGGTTCTGGATCAATGTAAGAATCATCCTGTCGCTCGGATGTGTCGCTATCGCTTTCTTCACTTTTTCCCAATCCATCATTATCAGATTCCTCATGGTCATGGTCATTTTCCTTATCAGATTTGTCAGAGTACGTATCTTGATCTTTAAAGTGTTGCCTTTCAATTTCACTGTCATTTAACCTATTAAAAAAAAAGAGACTAAATGAATCTTCAACTTTACACAACACTTTCACCATTTCCAAACCACAATCTTATTAAACTAGAGACTAAAATCGCCAGTATCAAACCTGATCTGGCAGCAGTGTCAAACTAGCTTTACTGGAAACATACAGGATGTACTCTTCTTACTGACCTGTTGAAAGCACCAAGTTTAGAAGAGTTACACTAGAAGGGACCTGCAAGTCTTCTGATCCAACTGTCTGACCAACAGTTAAAGCAGGATTTTAAAGGCATTGACCAAATAGCTCTTAAATACTAATGAGCCTGGGGCATCAGTGACCTCTCTAGGAAGCCTGTTCCATTTATCTGACTGTCCTCTCGGTAAAGAAATACTCATGTCCAGTCTAAATCTCTATTGATGCAGCTTTGAATCATTTCCATGCTTCCTATCCCGGGATACAAGGGAGAAGAGTTCAGCACCTCCCTTCCCACTTCCTCTCCTCAGGAAGCTGTAAGAAAGTAATCAGGCTGTCCCTCAGCTCCCTTTTCTCCAAACCAGACAAACTGGAAGTTCTCAATTGCTCCTCACAGGACATGCCTTCCAGCCCTCTGACCAGCTTTGCTGGCCTCCTCAGGACACAGTTAAGAACACTCATATCCTTCTTGAATTGTGAGACCCAGAACTGCACACAGCACTCAAAGTGAGGCCACATCAAGGCTGAATACAGTGGCATAATCACCTCTTTTGAGCAGCAGGTTATCTGTGTTTGATGCACCCCAGGATAGGGTTGGCCTTCTTGGCTTCTAGGGCACACTGCTGATCAGTGTTGAACCTGGTGCCAGCCAGCACCCCCAGGGCCACCCTCACACCCAACAGTCACCTCAGCACCTCCAGTAGGCAAGTAACCTTATCATAGAAGAATATCACATTAGTTAAACATGACTTTCCCTATGCTGACTGTGCCTGGTGATCGCATTGTTCTTTGAGTGTCTTTCAATAACACACTGTATGACCTTCACCATCATTTTTCCAGACAGTGAGGTTAGACTTACAGGTCTGTAAGTTCCTGTGTCTTCTCTCAGGCCTTTCTTGTAAATCTGAATACTGCTGACTAGTTTCCATTCAGTGGGGATCTCCTCAGACTCACAAGACCCGTGGTAGATGCTTGAGATGTATCCTGCCTTAATATCCACTAGGTCCTTCAGTACTCTGGGGTGAATCATATCCGACCACATGGACTTACAAACATTTGGCTGATATAACTAGTCTCTTACACTTTCAGAGTCCACAAATGCAAATTCACTGGTCATGCACTCATGGGCCTCCAACTTAAGAGGCTTGGGCAGCCCAAGGTCTACTAGTATTATTAATGACTGAAACAAAAAAAAAAAAAGAAAAGCACTGAATTGCTTTTTCCTCATCCCTGTTTCCCAGGTGACCATTTTCAACAAGTATTGGACCTTCCCTTGCTATTAACATACTTAAAAAAGCTTGCTGTCAGTTGAAACTAAAATTGCTTTCATCTTTCTTCTCCCTCTTCTGCCAACCTCATTAAAGCTAGCCCTGCCAGTTTTGTTGCTTAGATAGATAAACACACTGAATACTCTTAGAATATGCTTATCAAATGATTTAGTTAATTAAAGTATTAGTCTTAATTAGACTTAACAGCTGTAGCTAACTGCTCTGGTTGTAATCTGGGCCAGCAGCTGATATTAAACTACTATTCAAGAGTACAGGTCTCCAGGTAAGTTGTACACAGCAGTTTTATATTGTTTCCATGAGACAATGGAAGGAGCAAAACTGTAGCTGAGCCAAACTTGGTCATCTGGATAGGGCCTTTAATTATTGTCAGAGGCAACAATTTGCCTTTTTTGTGCTTTTCTCAGACCATCTATGCCAAAAAGAATTGCATTTTTCCAAGTTCAGGTCTCTACCTCACATACAAGACCATACTCTTAACAGCAATAAAAAATTCCTGCCCTCCCAGAAAAGACAGATGGACAGCTAAGTCTTCATAGATGGGAGGGATTATTTGAAATAAATTTATGTCCACTTGTATATTGAATTGAAGGAAGATTACTGAGAGAAACTATTCATAGCACAAGCTTCAGACTGAATGGTTTCAAATAAAGGACTAAATTTTTCATATTTTCTAATGCACTTTAGTACCACAATTGAAGCATTTGAAAACACCATTCATTCACTACACTTGTTTAATAATATATTTCCACACAAGCTTATGCTCACAAAAAACTGGCTGAAAGCATTTATTGAAATAAGAAGGGAGTTAGTCAAAGCCACTCAAATATCAGGTACCAGGTGATAACAGACAAATTTAACTTTTATGCATTTAATTTAATCATAGGGTGACTGAATTATTAATCACTCATCTGATTCAAAAGATGAGACATGCTGAAATAACTTACATAAAGAGGATTATTAATTTTTTTTTAAAAAAACACCTTAAATTCACATCTACCAACTTCTGCCATATGTACCAAGGTTCTGATTTTCTGATGACTAACAGTTTTTTCTATCTTGAACAGTTTAACCAAGTACTTAAACTTACTGTTGTGATATTCGGCTTCAAGTTCCTCAGGCCCAACTATCCTCTGGATCCACTTTGCTTGAAAAAGGTTTTTTTGTTTTATGTGCAGAGTATAAAACACAGTGCAAATAAGGCATATAAAGAGCATTCAGGAGCAAAAATGAACTGTAGAACTGTACCCTTAATCTCCGTGTGGAGAAATTATCATTGAAAGGTTCTGCCAAAAAGACAATCAGGATGAGCAATTAGTTCACTTACGGCAGGTTTTCTCCGCTGTGCATGTTGTTAGCACGAAGCAGGCCATAGAAAGACACATGACTACTGTCTGCTGAAGAGTTCAAATCGTGTTCTTTACCTTCCCTAATCATTGTACGTTTAAGCAGACTTGAACATTTCAGTGCCAGCTCCAAAGCATCCATCCAACATCTGCCTAAAGACAAATTTAGCATTAGACTAAAAATTAAGGATTTAACAGAACTACACTACTTCCATTTCCTAATTGGGAAAATTAGCCCTTTGGGACAGTTTACATTGACTTTGAAGACACACTTCAGAGTTGTTCCATGTTACGTGCATTGGATTTTATAATCTGCTGGGGACATAGAAACAACTCACAACTACCTAGCTCTGGTATAAGAGATGCTTCAGGGCAGGACAAGCAAGGTAAATCATGATTCCACTACAACATGTTCCAGTATTTCTTCCCTAATGCAAGTCTCATTCCACCGAGGCCCTGATTGCTGAATGCCTCCAAAGGTGCCTGCTGCCCTGCTCTAGTTCCGAAGACCAAGTAACTGCAGCAGTTGGCAAAATTTGCCCCCAAGTAATATGATAACAATGTGGGAAAAAATAGCATATAAATATAGTTTGGAAATATAAAAAGCTGATATTCTAATTCTCTTTGGAAAAAAATAACTAAACCAATTTATGTATTCTTTCCGCTTCTTACTTCATTTCCATGTATATAATCCATTTCCCAATACACAAGGCAAGCAGAATCCTATTTTTAAAGTCTGCAGGGGTATGCTTAATTCACCAGCAGATGAAAAGCATCTGCTTTTTCAAGACACAGTACTCTTAAATTTTGTTTTTGTAACCCTGGAAGATATTTACACTGACCACCACCTTCCCAATGAAGGGTGTTACAAAACTACATTTTGAGGGAATTTTTACTACTAGAACTCCATGCAATTGCTGCACTTAACACACAAATGCATTCAAGAGGGCATGTCCACATTAGCACTTTATAAAGGCACTAGCTTAATATTTAGACATACATTAATATAGCTAAATTATAAATAACCCCATGCCCCTCCATTACCCAGTCAATACAAGGCAACTACAAAGAACTCAATGACATTTTCTTTAGGTCAATATTCTCCTTTAATAACTATGAAAAACTACTAGAACTAACACAACTGAATGCACTAAATTAAAGGAGAACTTTAACAACAATTAAACTGCAATCAAAATGCTGTAACTGACACAATAAGACAACTGAAACCATCTCTTTCTAATAACTGTTGTCACTGCTTACAAAAAGTGAAATATCTATTTACCATCTGATTCTGAAGCAGCTCTAATGATCAAATAACTGCTGGGCAATGGCTGAGTTATAGAACCAACTGCTTCACCTTTGGGACCCTTCAAACAGACAAAAAAGGAACAGCATCAGACATTTAATTCAGATTTTCAGTTCATCATTCAATGTAATAACAAGCTGACACACTGCAGGGCTATTTACTGTCACTCAGCAACATCTAACAAAGACATGAATGGAAAGATGGACAGCCCTCTTTTACTGGATTTCTTCTTCAAAGACTTCATTCTAAGTATAGGACCCAATTCAAACCCAGTCTAAAAAGAATGGTCTTTGGGATTCAAAAATTGTTTCTTTTTTGTTTGTTTGTTTGTTTTTTGGGGTTTTTTTGTTTAAATCAGGCTTAGCATAGTAACTTGGAAATGGTCTGCTGATGCTATTTATAGCAAGATGACAAAAGCATTATGGGGGAGTCACCCTCACTGTATAGGGATTCCTGCAGAAGGTGTAGGGGGATCATAAGGGACAGGCTATTCCTCTTCCACTCAGTATTTCAGCCAAAGACTGCAAACAAATGAAACAAAAGACATGACTGTGAGCTGGTTTAAGTGAGTTGATTTACAACAAATACTGCATAGAAGACTCCACATTTGAACAGCAATTGCCTTTTCTCCCCCTCCAATCTCATTTGTTCTTTAAGAGAGCAAAGATTCCTCTCAAATCATACAAGGATGATATGGTTCACAGAACAGAGACACCACTGCAAGCCAAACACTAGCAGAGAATAGGAGGTCTTATTCAGTGACCTATTTCATACTTATTTTATATGCCAATGTGTTCGGTGTCTCAACAGCACCCTATGCTCCAGAAGTGCACAATTTTTGCCTGTCTTCAGAAGACAGATGAGTCAATTGTTATTTACATAAAAGAGAAACAACTGCTATGTATTGCGACTGAAATCCCCTATTCCTTTCGCTCTCCCTCCTTCCCCTTCAACTTCTCTACCTATGTAATCGTTAATTCCACAAAATATTTAGATAGCTAACTGCAGGCTTGTCATTTTATCAAGAGGAAAATGAAGATGATGTCTGGGTCCACAAAAGACATTCAGACATTTAAGCCTCCCTATAAAGAGCATCAGCAATCATGACATTAAGTTCAACCAAAAGATACATGGAGGATATCAAATGGTAAATTTTTATTTTCACTATGAAGTTCTTCACATAAAAAAAAAAATTAATCCAAAAGACCTTTCCATTTCTGTCAATTTTCATTTTGGAATAAAATGTTAAATAACCATTTTAAAGCTCCTGCCAAAAAAAGGTTTACCTATGGTAACTTTAAGACAATTGATAGGCAAAGAGGGCTGTATTAAACATACTTGAAGCTATTGTTGAAAGCTGGGTTAAGCCTGCCTAACCAACGAGTTAACACATTTGGTCTTCACTGATTTCCCCCAGAGAAGCCTAATGAAAAGCCAGTACAAGGCTTAGAAGAGGGAATTGGAAAGCCAGCAGAAGTTTTGAGCAAAAGCAGATAAAGGCAGATTGTTTTAGAAGCAAGCAAATGAAACAGCCAGAACGTTTCTGAGGGCAAGAAGCGGATAAATAAGGAGTCTTGGTGGCACTTAAATACCAATACAGACAAGCTAGTGCTGGTGTAAATGATGTTCAGAAACTCCCAAATAGTCAGCATAGAGTAACAGCAATTGGGTGATAGAAGCAAGATTCCAAACCTCAGTCCCCCTCTGGGTGAGCAGAAAGGTGTGTCTATGAAGTCTTTGGTGAAGCAGTGACACAGGGATTAGGAGTTAGTGGGCACCAAGAACCAGAAGGGACAACCCCATGCATGACTAAAGCTCACCCCAAGGGCAGGAAGGCAGGGAAGAGGCTCACTCTCACCTGAGGAGGGGAGAGCACCATGGCACAGTGCCAGGCAGGAGTGGAAAGGTGCTGGGGTACCACACAGAGGGGACCACAGCACCAACACTGTTCAAAGGCCTCAGCCATCACGTGTCCTTTAGACGTTTGGGTCACAGGATACAAACTAAGTGCAGACTTCTAGTGAGATCTGCGCTTTAGAATACACTACTTACTCTGTATCAACAACTATAATTTAGAGATAAAGTGTGGGTTTGGCGTCTGATTTTGCTTTTTTAATGCAAGAAAGTTATATTCCCCCTAGGTATTTTTAAAATACATTGATTAAAACCAAATGAGTAATTTCTAGCAAACATTTATTTAAGTTGATTTAACTTAAATAACTGCTCATGGATCTTGATTTCTTCAATTGGATTACATTCCAAAGACACTGGATAATTTTCTTTGATATCACCTATTATGGTTTCAAAATCAATTTTCAGCATGTTAGCGTTCTGTACAAGAGGCACATTAGTTTCCATTTGCTAGGTGACTTTATTTGGATTGACTCTGCTCTTGATGGATGATGCTACAACTACTCCAAGGCAATAGTCAAGTTAAAAAATCCATTAGGTTAAAAAAATTTGAAGTTTACTTCCTATAGACTATCTATGCCAATAAAACTCAAATATCATGAACATTTCTTCAAAAAGAGCAATGAAAACTGACTCCACTGCAGCCACCTCTGGCTAAATTTACTCACAAAAAAATTACTTGCATTAACTTTCCTAGTTATTAATTTTAGGAAACTGCGATGGCAACAGGACCAGGCACATGAGGAAGACAAAACAATGCACAGTGCGTCAGCTACCTCAGAGTGCAGGAGGAATATCAAAGACCACAGCAACAGGCTTAAGGGAGCATGTGAAGTGACTGGTCACAAACTACTGCAGAAGAGAATTTTCAGTCTGACAGAAGAACACACCATGGGAAGTGTGTTCAAGTGAGAAAATCTCCTGCAGTACTTACACCTCTGTACATGTTTCTTGTCATGCCATCTTCCTCCACTGACTGCAAACAAGGCTCATTTTGCCTTAGACTTCAGGCTCATTCTAGTAAATCTACTCTAGGTCAGTCAATTGCTATTACACTTATGCAAGCTTGCTTCATGATAATAAATCTGTAACTAGGACATTATGATTGACTAGGTAAATAAGGCAGAAAAAGGTTTCAAACTTCAAGGCCTTTCATCTAATCAAATCCAGTAATTCTCAACTGCAAATAGCCATACCAAAATGAACAAACGCCACTCCAGCTCTCAGCACATTTAGAATGGACAATATCAACTTGTTCAGGTTCAAAATTTGACCTACCTTAAAAAAGTAAAAATCTGGTGGGGCATGTCCTCTAAATTCTAAATATCTAGTTAAAAAAACAAACAAATCCATTTCTCACTGCCAAGCAATAAAGAAATACAAGACTGATTTCTGATCTTCTGCAGACAAGCCGCCACTTTGCAATGCATGTATATATGTCATAAATAAAGCACATGAACACCAAATGCTATAGCTTTGGAAAAGGATATGAAGTTTGTGTTCTGCAAATGTGAGATCACTAATTACTGAAAATTCCTTCTAAGCAAAAATAAAATTATTCAAAAGCAACTGCAAGTGATTTGATCTAAGTTTGGTAAATTTAGATAACATTGATAATGGTAGCAATTCAGAATGAACACAAGCATCAGGAATTATACTGATTGACTTCCCTGTCTAAGAAAAGGACGATAAAATCAATTCAGCATATTCTACAGATGTGACAGTACATCTGTATCAATTCAAGATTTAGACGATAACTAGTAATTGTGAGATTGTACGATGTATGTTGCAGAGAGCATAATTAATTAATCATGACAAGGCTCTTAACACTGTACTGTAATTTTATCTAAAGCAAGATGTCATTTCAGGAGGCAAATATGTTCACTTGTGCTGTGCTTCCACACCCCCTCTCCACATGTAAACATAAAACAAGGACTACAGTAGTTTATCAGACTATAAACAATGACTGATAGCAAGCATTAAAACCTCTTGAAATTAAAATAAACCTTTGAAAAGCACAGTGTGTTCTGCAAGCAACACTGTTAAGAGGTATTCATAATATTATGCCATGTATGAGAAGGCAAACAGATATCAGAACTGGATGGAAACGTTTATCATCCTAACATTGTAGCCAAAACTAAACACACTTGGCTAACAAGTTGCAATGTAAGCTCTTATGGCACAAGGAAGCAATTTGAGTTTCTACTCTTACAAGCAAATTGAACTAGGGTGACATTTTATTACAATAACACAGAGTTGGATGCCAAGAAACGTTCGTAACACAACTCATTCATTTTGGCAAACCCCATCTTAATTTCTCATATTTGACTGATGTAAAATGCAACATTAAATGCTCATTCCTTCCCTTTATGTGACTGCCAGTGATGGCATTAACCTCTTTAATGGCATCCCTTTGCACACCACACTTCTGAAACTCTTTAAGTGTACAGAGCAGCATAAATCAAATACTGTTTCTGACAAACAGGACTAGATGTTGAAGGCTTATATTCAGAATAAACAAATGACTAAAGTTCTAACAGAAGGTGCAGTTCAGCTTTTCATTAAGGTTGTCTTTACTCATGGCTGGCTACTGTTAGTCATCCCTTAAGAATCATGCATGCTACCACTAACCTTTATCGCCCATATGGACTGCTCCAAAGGGTGAAACAGTTTGAAACAAAAGCCATCTTTTTTAGAAGGCCTCTCGATGAGCTCACAAGCGTTCAGGAGCACTGTTCCCACCCACTGGCCATTTTTGGGTGTTTTGTAAATAAGCAACACTCCTGGTTTCAGTACACACCACAATTTGGTCCAGCTTTTCAAGGTACCACGAATCTAGAAGATAAATAGTTACAGTTATATTTCAGTGAAGTCAATACCAAAACAATCCTCCTTAACAAAATTAAAATTGAAACAGTTTATTAGTTTTTATTTCAAAGCAAAGTTTATCAGGTCTATCAAAAGTTTATCCAGGTTTATCAATGAATACAAAGGTTCAGTTTCAATGCTTACTCTTTTATTTTCTCTGGGTGAATATTTAATTCTACACACATCCAGATATTGGAATTATGACAATTCATCTGAAGCCTTAATGTATTTTCCTATCTGAAACATATTTTATTGCTAGCATGAAGACAGGATAATCATTGGAAACAGAGCTCCTCTGAACACAGCAGACATCTGATATGAAAAACAAGAAGTTCACAAACTAACTCATATATATTTGAATTTCTTAGACAAAACACTTTAGATCAGCTCTTAGCTTCAATCCTTATGTGAAATAAAAGAACCTTTCAACTCTGAATCACCACGTCTCATTAGACTGCTTGCGCCAATTCTGTCAATTCTGGGTTTTAATCACTTGTGTGTCTGTAGGACTGAATGACAATTTGACTTCTGAGCAATATTCTGGCTTGTTTACATTGATTTTTGCAAAAACTGGAGAATATTTTTCCCGGCAAGTTACTGTTCCCAGCAAACAATAAAACCAGGTAAAAGATCTTTTTTCTTGGACTAGTAGTACAAGTACTACTGTACTTTTCCTATCTAAGGAATATATTTATAAGGAGTATGTAAAAATACACAGACTGTACTACTGTTGATGACATTGACTGGTCTTTGAGAGATTAAGTCCTCACCTTTTGAACCAGTCAGTTCTTAAGAGAGGAAAAGAAAATCACCAGAAATACCCAAAGAAACCTGCATTCAAATATCTGATTTTCACTATTGTTACAGATGTAAGAGAGCTTCATTTGCAAGTGTAAATGGAGAAGGACAAAATAGGAATTGCAAAAGCAACTCATCCAAAGTTAATGGCTATATGCACAAGATGCATGTGACTAGGGTGACTGCAGTAAGTGTGAGATAGGTTCCTCTATTCCTGCCCTAGGATTTGAGCACAGAGACCTTGGGATACAATTAGTGGCTGCTGTGCCTGTAGAAAAACATTAACAGCAAGTAAAAGATTGAGCCTTTTCTGTTCTGGTCAGAAAACAGCAAGCAGCTGCTACATCTTCAACTCAGGTTTCACACTTGGATTCTGACCTTCAACCAGTCAGCCATAACAATAACTGATGGGTCCGTGATTGTGCTAAGTAATTCTTTTGTGGCTCTCTTCTTTTCTTCTCTGTAATTTTTCTTTTGAACCTGTAAATAAAAATATTTATAATGTCACAGCCATAGGCCAGTTATCAGAACAAAAAGGCATTGACCAATACAAATGAGGAAAAACCTGCTAAATTCAATTTGCAGTATATATACAGAGAAATAGCTTTAAATACAGTACTTGACTTCAAGGTACAAAAACCAATTTCATGCACTGTTTCAAGAGCAACTATGATGTAACCAATTTTGGATTCTTCTGCAATTTGCTTTTAAAACTGAGGACTTTGAAACTCCTGTTATAATCACAGGGGAGAAAACACAACCAAACCTACCCCGCTCCCCTCTTTCTTTCCTGGAGTAAAGTATGAAACCAAAGCTGTGCTGGATTCAGACTTACATGTACATCATCTGATCAGCAGTCTTTACCCACCAACTATATTCCCACCTTAGCAGAAATTTGCAGCAATGTATCTCCCCCTTTTAAACCAAAGAAATGTATGTTTCTCCTGACATGGTATGTGCCAAACAGTGGAATACAGTCTTGTTGCAACACGGGAAAGAAAATAGTAGGAAAATGACAGGTACTACATTCCAACCACAACTTTGGTAATTCTATTTGTCATTTCATTGCATGTAGATATACTGAGGTTCCTGCTAACCTGAATTATCCTATAATATTCTGAGTTATCTACAACCTTATGCTATCTTAAAGACTGCTTTATAGAAGCCCATTATTCAAGTAACAGTACATCAAAATTTGAAGAGACTCAACAGCACTTCTCACAATACCTAAATATTCCATAGGTCTCATCACTATTTGGCATTTTTGCCCTCTCATTAGAGAATAAGGTAAAACTATGTGAATGCATTTAGAGTTCATGAGGAGCTACTAGGAAATGATTTCACCTTGAGAGATTCCTTTTTTGTAAGTTTGCTTGAAGATGAAGGGATGTCCTTCTCAGAGCCATTGAAAAGCTTGGATTCAGACTGAAATTCGGAAAATGCATAATAAATAAATAACAAGGATAGACACAAGGATATATTATTGATATTGGCACTTCAGAAAGTGTTTGAAATGAAGTTTGTAAGGTTCCCATTTCCACTCACTTCTCTACTGTTTCCTCCACTTTAAAAAAAACCCCAAAGCAACAAACCACAACTTGTAACATGACCTGCTCACCACCTATTTATGAAGTCTCTTTTCATAAGGTTTTATGGGAAAGAAGTCTGAGATTCCTCCAGAAGCAGCTGAACTATGAACAGTAAATATTTAGCTCATGTAGCCTGTTACTTTGATAGAGTGGGCTTGAATAGTTAGGCAAAGAGACTGTTTAAGGAGAATCCTGTCATTTAAACACAGGAGTCATTGCATTATATAAGAATCCCAATGTCTTCATCCTCTACTTGACAGCTCCTCTGAATGGACTGCTTATCAGGCACTTACCCTGTGACTCATGAAGAAAAATACAGCCTCTTCAATCTAGGATACAGTGCTCTATAAATCACCAGAGTAGAACTCTCCACTAATGGCACTTGTTCTGCTCCTTGCTGCCTAATCCCACGCTCTGATTACTTTGCAAGTCATCTTCAAGAAGCTCACAGTGGAAACAGACTGAGGAATGAGACTCAGGTTTGCTTATGACACCCTTGTTCATCCAGGACAATATGCAGCCTCAGCATCACATGATTTCTCCCCCCTGCCTCTCCCCACATCTTTTAAGTTCAAAGTTTACTCCTTGGCATTTGTTGAAATGGAGCTCAAGCCAGTGTAGGATACAGCACTCTTTGGGAAAAAAAAACAACCAACAGAATAAAAAGAATAAAAAAGTTCTCCTGTCATTCCTATTGGAGGCCAGAGAACATTGAGTGGGTACCCACTATATCCAAACTTCAGAAAAATTACAAAGAGTTCTATTCCTTTGTGCACTGAAACATAAGCGTGGCGGACCCAAAGTTTCTGCCTTGTAAAAAAAATAAATAGTAAAATCAGTGCAACATTCTAAACTGTGTATTCAATTCCAGGACAGTTTACAAAAAACGCTTCTCAAGAAGTTTAACATTTCAAATTTCAGACTACAGTGCAAGGTCTATTCATGGAATTTGTATTTTGGAATACTATAAAACGACAGTCAAAAAATTTGCAAGCTCTGAGGAAAACTTACTGCAATAATAAAAACAGTGCACTTGAGCACTCTCTCAACTCACAAGCTGCTCAAATGAAAGAAACAAAAATTAAAGATTTACAAGGAGAACAAATCAATTTAACTTTATTGTACTTTGACACCTTTAATTCTAAGAACTAAGACTTTACAAGAGTCTACTTAGCTACTGTAGGAAAGATGTGTGCAGTAACTGGCAAAAAGTAATTTTAGCTCAACATTATTTCAATGATAAGCCAATGTTTTTTAAATTTCATATATATCTTGGAAAAAAAATGAAGTTAACTCTTCATTTTGTAACAAATGTATGTTCTTCACATCCCAAAGTTAGCTTTAAGATGAGCATGCACTTTGAAATTAAATTACTGTCTCTGGATATTAAAGGAAATACAGTACTTTAAATGTAATAACAGAAAAGGGGAAAAATGCTTATCAGTGTCACATAAGAAGAGGTAATGAACTCATTGTGCAAGCTATAATGGAGCAACTTAAGCAAAACATTCATAAATATTCTAGTTGCTCACTTAACAGAAAGCTAAGGCAATCTAAATGTCATGCATATAAAAAGCCCCAAACCAGTAAGTATCACAGGCTATAAAGCCTCATTTTTTCATTTTTAAAGCTCACTGATATGGCACTGACCAGAGGTCTACATTTACCTATACAATAGATTCTGAGATAAGTCAGTGATCCATGTGTTTTGAAGCTAGTAATTCCCTCAGTGTTACATCTACACAAAGCAGATGGGATAAAAATTTAGAAGAAAATGTTTTAAGAGAACCTGCTGCAATTCTCAGCAAGGTACATTCAGTACCAGATTCCAGGCAATTCTCATCACTCCTTTTCCATTCTCTTTTAGAAAGAAGGCCTGCTACTTCACCTCCACTAGAATAATCAAGGCCCACATGGAGTGATTGCAAAAAGACAGATGAAGGAAAACATGTGTTAGCAGAAGTAGGAATATTGGTCTTGTTTTTGATAGTAGAAAGACAAATTAACAGCAAAGAATACAAAGACTTAACATCCTGAAAATACAAGAACCAATAAAAAAAATGTAAGAAAGAGAAAAAAGGAATTGGATAGTCAAATGATTAATACAGTCTGAAAAAAATCCAAGTCAAAAGAGACCATATTAACTTGATTTCCAAATCGAATACGATTTAGAGGTTTCTGGACCAAAATAAATATTTTGATAATAAGCAATCTGGATGGTAAATCACACTTCTTTGACATTCCTGACAAGTGAGGCTCTAGGATGCGGTAAAGCTAAAAAAACATGAAGCTTTGCAATTCTGAGTCACATGTAAGACATCAACAGCTTGAAATGCTTAGCTACATACCACAAAACTGCACCATCACCTGCAGAAACTAACCTGCTCACCCCAATGCAATTCTGATTGACAACATTTCAGCCAGCAAATGCTACTATAATCTGTAAGTCTCTTCATTTTCCTTCAGTATCTTTGTAATGTTTCCCTTTAAGGTTCTGACACAGCAAATATCACAGAAAAATTTGTGTCACAACCTCAAGTGCAACAGCTTTGTCTCCAAGAGGTGCAGCTGCCTTGGCCAGGACCCACCCCCAAGAGACCCAGTGCCCACCTTGCAGGAGAGTGCTATGGGAAAGGCTGTGCACAAAAGCAGCAAAAGGCAGGCATCTCTCCCATTCCTCATGGGAGCTAGCTGTGTCCTCACCTGCCAGAGCAGCACACACCTGCAGCACCCTGACAATCTGTTTTAAATGTCTGTTACCACCTTTGCCTTTATGAAAAAGAGTGGACATCCTAGCAAAAAATAGAAAACCACAGAATAGAACAGAAATACAGCTGGGTAAGATAAAGCTTTTAAACTCCATCTATGGAAAGGCAACATCCCACTCTAAGATGACAGGAAGAAGGCTCCATATTACATTTTCAATACTTTGAACCATAGATTTTCATGTGATGTCATCCTGGAAACTATATTAAGAAATCCCCTTTGGTCTTTAGGTATTGCTGATTCTGAAGAGTAATCTTCAAGATTATCTACAACTAAACTTATATGCATTTTGAATTAAAGGCAAATGTACAATTTGTTTACACATCAACATTTTTATGACAGATTAGGAGGATGCTTTCCTTACCTTGCTTTTTGACATAGAATATGCTGCATCCTCTTTACTTTGTGACACATCATCTTTCCCTTTGTCGAAACCTTAAAGACAAGACAGCATTGTTGCAAATAATTTGAAGACAATAACAAGTTGCATGAACTAGCCTTTGAAATAAATCTGAAAATTGTGTTTAGCATAAAAAAAGTAAAGTGCAAGTAAATTGGATTTTCAAATAATGTATACATACCAGCACATCTCATCAGCTGAAAACCTACCAGCTACTACAATATATACTAATTTAACACCCATTAAGAGGCAAGAACAGTCCACTGTATTTGGATAATGCTGCACCCAATCTAATAACCTGATGAATTGTAAATATAATGTGCCAACTTTTGTCCTTTTATCTTGTCCTTCTCTCCTACCTGCATGCATGCAGGCACAGAGTAGAATATTAACAAAACCTTTTTTGACTTGTTCAGTTCTGTAGCAAGAAGTAATTGTTACATAGCACCTGCATGAAAGCAAATCTGATTAAGATCACTACAGTCCGTTTTTTTGCAAGAAAATGGAAAAGTACAAGGCTTTTTATTAAAACAGTTGTCAAAATCCCACATTTACCTTCTCTGGCTCATGGTACAAACTTCACAAACCTCTGTGTGACAAAGGAAAAGAGGGTCGCAACTGGCATGGGTGCTGCCACCCAGCTGCTACATACCACAAAACATATACCGAGAACCTAGCATCCTCTGGCAGAAAAATCACTTACTCTGGTTACAAGGCACAACATCTCAGTGATCCATTTTATTTGAAGAGGGTGGTGGTAGCCTAAAACTTTTATAAACAGGAAAAACCAAACTGCACAATGCATTTATCCAAGTAAGTAAACATGCCATCAATTGCACACTCTCTGGAGAGGAGACAGGTAACTGTGAAGTCACAGAGATTTCAGGAACAGCCCAGGCAGCTGAGAAGCCTGGCACAGGGATGCCCTAGAGCTGCAGCCCACGAGAGGGCACTGCACCAACAGGCAAACTGCATCTACAGGCAGCACAAGTGCTTCAGAGCATCCCTTTGAACATGGTCCCAACTTAGACATAGAAATTGGTACTCAGATCTCTGAAATGAGAAGGTTTATCAGAGAAACTCCGTGATTTCACATTCTTCAGGGGAAAGTGTGTATGGGCAAACTATGAGCTTTGAAAGAATTTTTATTAACTCCTGTAGCAGTGTTACTGTAGTTTGTTCATTGTATGATTTTTATTTAGTATCTTCATCCTTCTACAACTTATAATACCTAGAAACTCTGAGACAGAACTGATACATTTATTCCAATTACATACAGTATTACAATTATACACATCTGGGGAAGTTTCAGAGTGTTAAAGAGGTATTAGGTTGATCATCAGGTTACATGAGAAATCCAAGATTCCTCTTGGGTATGGCAATCACACTTCGGGGGGGTGGGGGTGTGTTGTGTTTGTTGGGAGTTTTTTGGTTGGTTGGTTGGGGGATTTTTGTTTGTTTGTTTGTTTTAATTCTATTTATTACCTTTTGCGGATATTGCTCATTAAGTTCAGATTTTTAAAAATTATATGCTGCAATACAGTATTCTCACGCAAAGGAAACTCTACATGCCTTAAAAAAACAAACAACTTTTACGTCTTTATAGAAGCTCTCCAGTGCACAGTTTATTAAACCCTTCATTTTGAAATTCTCTCAACACAACTGCAATAGATTTGACCAGCTAATTAAAATGTAGAATGCAGAAGACCATTTGATCACAGGGAAGAAGTATCCAGACAGGCAGAAGATTTGTAGTACTAGGGAATCCACAAAAAGCCATGTCATGATCTAGAGACCATAAGCCACATTTCATATATAACACCAAATACAAAAGCATATTTTTTACAGCACTGAAACAAAACAAAGGTTGCTTCAAGCCTCAGAGGATAAACCTGCCTTAGTTCACTGAGAAGTTACTAGATTCAACACCAGTCTTAGGCAGTCACACACACCAGAACCATAGTAAAGAGGCTTTCTCTTCATCCCAATATCCAAAAGAAATTGGTCAATAGGAACCACGTACCACTGAAAATGTAATGCAGGCATATTCTAGTTACTTTCCCATTTTTACTGATTTATTTAATGGCACATAGAGAAGACACAGTGATGGGAATCAGAGAAAAAGTGCTAAGTCACGATTGCTCTTACAGAAGAGAAGCTGTAATTCACAATGTGCTTTCTAACACACAAAAGCTTTAAAGGCCTTACACATCCTCATCTAAGAGAAATTCATTTTTATTTCCACAAACAAGCATTTCATCAGTATCACCAAGCAGAAATGAAAACATAAAGAGCTATTCTGTCCCAGAGAATTGGACATCATGACCAAAGTTCAGTTCCATTCCCATGAATTTCACCTCCTTGCTTTTGCTGTCTTGAGCCTGAGATCTGTGAGTGCCTCCTGATTCACAAATAAGTCACCCCACACTCCCTGTTCCTTCCTCACCCACATGCACAGGAAAGGGCTGTCTCAGGGGTTCTTCAGCAAAGCCAAGTCAGGATTCTGCACCTGCTGGTGCACCTTGCACTGCTCCATCTCAGTCTGTGAGGAAACCCAGTTAGCTTCACATCCCACACCATCCTACTTGTAACATCCCCCCGTGTAGAAGCTCATTCACAATATAGATGGTTTTTCTCTCCATGTGCTAAAACATATGTTAAAAAAATTAGTCCTAACTCAGGTGCCAATCTTGACACAGCCTCACCCACTCTAAAGACAGATTTTCCAGGGAGTACTCTATTAAGAAGGAGACACCTCAGTACCAGAATGCAGTCTTATTTCTTCTAACAAAAACAGTTTAATACTAATACCTGCAGGGAAATTTGTACTGAAACATCACAAAAAGCTATGTATGGGACATACTTTGCCATGGAAACACTTGGTCAAGGAAAAACAACAACAGAGCAATTATATTCACAGAATCCACAATAAGAAATACTGTTTTCACTCTTTCTGCTACCAGTTATGAAGAATAAATCTAATGATTTCTGGCAACAGTAAAACCAAGAAAGCCACATCCCTAAATGATGCCTCATGTTACTGGGGTTTACTGAGATTTTGTTCACCCCAACAGTACAGAAAATAGCACCACAAAAAGTTATTGAACAAGTGTCTGGAGCAGAGACTACTAAAGTACAAGAGGCTAGAGGCAGAGTCTAATAAAAAGAATGTGTTTCAAGTTTTTCAGTGTTTATCAGAAGTGGTTTGGAGCTCAACATTTTAGTTGGTTTGTTCTTTCCCATATTGTAATTCAATCAGAAACTCTAGCAAAATAACTTGAGCTGACATTTCACAATGAAGAAATTCAGATATAAAAGATGCAGTCCCTTTCTGTAATTTCCTCTCTATTAAATCCCTTGAATTTGTGAATTATTTTTTACCTACAATCCTGAAAGCAATCTTCAGAGTTAAGAGCTCTGTAAAGCCGTTCTGAACACCAGGGATTGTGTTCAGAGCAACACGATGTCTTAACAGACTGTTGCCCAGTGTGACCTTCCTTATCTTAACAGCACAGGCCCAAAGGCTCTGAAAGCTGATCCCAATGCCCGTGCAGTCAGCCATGGTTCATGGTTCATATGACCTCAGAAGACAAGGGAAACTCTCCATTAGTGTGTTCCTACTGTGAGCACTCAGCAAGTCCTTCCAGAGCTTGCAGGAGAAAACCTACATAAAAACTCACGATAAACTTTGAGACAGATGCAAGAGCATCACAACTGCATGCAACTGAAGAAACTGGAACCCTTTGTACACAGTATGTCGATACAGCAAAAAAAAAAAAAAAAATAAAAAAAAAAATCGAAGTGCTTCTTCAGAGACTGAGCCAGAATATGTAGTCAATACCAAAGAATATGTAGTCAATACCAAAAGAAAAAGTCCTTCAAAAAACTGTCATTGACAAAAATATATATATATACACATTGTAAGAGTAAAGACTATTTAGGATTAAGTCTGTAGTAGGGTACATTTTCAAACAAAACTTTTAAATTAATAGATTTCAAATATAACACAGAGATTATTGTTTAAAGTTATACCCACAATTTGTCCCTTCAATGAATTTTTAAGTGAAAGGAAAAACCAAAACCACGTAATTTGTACCTCTCAGTAAATGCCATCTGCAATTAGGATACATGAAAAATATTCATGAGGAAAAAAAAATGTTGTTTTTTAATGCCAGGTCTATTTGATTCATAAAAGAAATAATAATTATCCACTGGTGGCTCTTTTTCCAAGACGCAGAAGAAACAGTAAAAAAGCAATGCAAAGCATGAAAATATCACAAAGAGCAAGCCAAGTAGCCATATTACTGACTTCAAAATGAAAAGAAAGCAACAGCCTGATTTGATTTCTGTTGTACATGTGCTGGTGCAAAGAACAAATAACTCGTCTGAAAAACTATATGCTTCTGGAAGAACTATGACCTGTATTTAGCAGGAATTATCAATACTTGTGCTATTATAATAAACACATCAGGAAAAAAAGGAAAATTTTTTAAAGAATTGAACACAGAACAATAGTCTTTTTAACTGACTCATTTTCAAAAGCTTACTGACAACCAGTCTTAAGAATACAATCCCATGTTAACTAATTCAGGATTTAACTAATCCATGGATTTTGAAAACAAAGTAATCAGAAAAGTAAGCAAAGTCCTTTTATTGCAGTGGTGTTTTCTCTTGTAAACATCATATAAAATAAACAATAATAACCAAGGACTGTCATCACTGTTAACTACACATGAGCATCTTTTAGGCAGGCAACAACTACTCTTTTTTTAAACAAATCTGAAAGAATATACCTTCCAGCACATTAAGAATGCTCTGAATTCTTCAGAGATATACGAACAATTCCAAAAGAGACAACAATTTTTAGTTATGTTTACACTTGAATTTTGTCATTTAAACAAATGCAGAACAAATGGAAAACAGTTAAGGTCTTGTCCACTTACAGACAGTGATCAGGTTTATTTGCAGAATTCTATACAGAAAGGAAGCAAATCTGAAATGAAAACTTTTTTGTTCCATTAATTTCTGGACTATATACATATATTTTAAAGATAGGAAGGATCTGTCTAGTTGCCAGCCCCAAGCTTTCAAGCTTGGAGATCTTTATTTCCTAAGCAGCTTGACTAAAACAGGGTTAGATTCCAAGTAGAAAGCTAATCATTTCCTGAAGTAGAGTAAAGGGAAATGATTTAAAAAAATAGATCTAAAAATTGGCCATTGGGTAAAACATGAAGTTTAATAAAATGTCCTATCTCAAACAACTTCTCCCACCTGCCTGAGGCTGAACATGCTGCTCCAACGATTCTTCAAGCTTTGACTGGGCAGTGATGCAGAGAGCACCCTAATCGCCAGTCTGCAACCTCCCCTGTGCTCTGCACCCAACTTTTCTCCATGTCTTCAGACATGGGCTTACAAATTCAGTGAGCCCTACTGCAGAAGGTGTTCAAAAGAAAGTGAAAACTGTTTTACTTCCCTCCTCCCCTTCCACTCGCGGGACGACTACGCAGTGAAGTGCATGTGTGCGCATGCACCAGACAAATCACACACACAGAGTAATTCTGCTAAGAATGCACGATTTCTACAATGTCCCCTTTCAGGAAGAGGTGACCTTGTAACACATTTTCAAGCACTGAGGCTTCCTGACAAAGTGCTGAAATTCAGGTACCTATATCAGAGGGACATACGATGAAAAATGAAATCCTACAAATTCATTTCAATGTTCCAGTACTGGTTTTCAGGAGACAATAAAAGCAAAAGGAGATTCAGGCCCTTTCAGAGGTTGCAAATCTTAACAATCTTGCACTACACAGTTTAGCAAGGCTACGTTTTTAGCACTCATTTTCTACCTTGTCATTTTAAGTCCAAAAACTGATGACAAACATTCAGATTCTCAGTAGTTACAGCTAAATGAAAATGTTCTGCTGTACCTTACTATTCTAAAGCAAATTAATTTTTGTGTGTGGTGGGGTGAGGAGGAGTGGAAAGTACAAGGGAGGAAGGCATTTATAAGCCACATCACAGAACATCAGTCATAAAAGCCCAAAAAACAAAACAAACATTCCAGTCAGTCTCAAATACAACAATGCACTTTAAAGTGAGATTTGAGGCAGTGTAAAACCTAACTTACTCATTTGCCTGTCTGCAAATCTTGCCATTATGAAGGGCTGTTTTCTAAACACATACAAACAATATTCTTTCTGATTTCTACCAACATCTCAGTACATTACTTTCATTCGAGCTTAAAAATTTGAGGTGAAAATTATATTCTCTTCTGTTTATTTTAAGAAATGCAAGACCAAAACAAACCTGGTAAAGCAGGAGAGAGCTCGTTATATCCTCCAAATGAAGCATTCCGGACAAGCTTTCGGCCATCAGCTCTTGGAGAAAACACAGATGAAATCCCAGCACATGAAGAAAACCTACGTCGCACTGGACCCTCTTCCTTCATGAGTAAGGGTGTTTGTGTAAGGATTATGTTCTCTGTGAAAGCTGGTTAGCATTAGCTGCTTGGAACAAGAGTGTTGCAGTAACAGCCTTTTACCTCACATTCTGATGAGTAAGATACAAAAGGGGGGAAAAAAAAGAAACAAACGAAGGGCACACATGAAAAAATGCAGTGAAGAGACAGAGGCTGCCAAATCAGCAGCAAGCCAAGCAACACTACACTCCTCTCAAAGCCATTAGAATGCTTAAAGTGGAATGGCTTTGCTTCAGCTCTTCTTTTCCAGAAATACAATGCATCTCATTTTTTTGGTCCTATTCATTTCTAAACACATAAAAATGGTGTTTGTTTAGGTTTTAAGGCTTCTTAAATCAAGTTCCTGTTAGTCTTTCAAGTCCCACATTTTTGTTACAAAAAGCACAACTTATAAGCTATGCGGCTTCCCCATTTGATACCGTGGTCCACTCTGGAAATCTGAAAAGTGAGTCAATGGTTTGCATTGCAGCCATGTTGGACTTTCCTGTTCAGGCATTCCCCTAACTAGTTTTTATCAATTGATTGCCATAGCCTCAACATCTTCACTTCTTATTTAGAAGGTGAAGTGGCTGCTTTTTCTTCTCTAACTGTCTCCCACATTTATATACACAAACCAGCCTAACTCCTGGAAGAGTTGTACTAAATAATCTCCACAAAAAAGGCTTTTTATTATTGATTCCCCAAATATTTTATACAATGAATAAAACACTTAAATGGACGAATTTAAATTTTAAACATATAAAATATTCCAGTAGCTTGTGCTTCAAGACTAGAAATTTGCTGACCCAAACTCTTCTTGCTGGTAGCTACCACAATAAAATCAAATAAGCTCTCCCTAACTTTCTTCATCCACTTGCTTGTTCGATCATCTGCTTCTTTGCCCTGAAGACTAGCTTGCATAGACACTTGTCTATATCAGGAATTTCCTTCCCATTTGGTATTTCTCTGCTTATCACATTTCCCCCCACACACCTTATTTCTGGCAAAATAGGCTTTGAAACCTTCTCTTTTCTTTCTCTGCTGGAAAGCAGAAAAATAAGAATTGGCTTGAAAATACAAACTTATCTTCTCTCTTCCTTCATACTAGAGATCTCCTTTTCTTATAAAGTGAAACACATCCCACAAATTAAATCAATGGCAGCATGAATGTGATTAATTCTCAAGTAACACAGTTTATGCCATCTGCTTATTCAATGAAGTGTCCTTAATATTTGTAGTTCTGTAATTTCAGTTCACATTGACTAAAAGATAATAGACTGGACTATTTTATAACCCCTATGAAAGGGTTTAATTGTGCAAATTCTATGTGTACTATATACACTAAGACACATAGAGAAAACACTGAAACTAATTCTTCTAGTTATGAAACATAGTAGCTTCCAGGATTCTATGAATCACTACAATTTCCTCATGCCTCTTAACAGACTAATGTCCCAGTACATGACAAGGAGAAAAGATGTACCAGAAAAAAACAAATATGAGGCATCAATTAGCCATCAACAGACACCATTATATGTGATATGAAAAACACTATTCACTTGAGCACAGGGAGTGGGAAAAACTGGATGAGCATGTCCTGCATTCAGGCCTGTCTCTATTTATTCATTACTGCATTTCACACTTCTCTCTGCTGAAGCAGTCCTTGTCCAGATGTCCCGGAAGGAACAAGAAAAGTAGCTGAAAAACTAAAGAAGTGGAATGGTGGGACAATGAGGAAGAAATGCAAGGAGGGAGAACACAACTTTTTTTTCTTTTTTTTTAAATAAGCACAGCTCCATATAATTTCTTCAAATCTATCTTCTTAACTACAAAATGAAGCAAATCCCTTGGTCCAAATCTATTCAGAATACACTTTTTTTTTTCTAATTAAAATCAAGACAAAGCTAGAGTTGAAGAACTCCACTTACACACAGAAGGAACTGTATCCTCTCATTACAGACCTACTTTGCCCAGTTAATGGGGCTGTTATCTCCTCTTTCAGAGTGAGGGCTATGACCCTGCCTGGAAAGCTCTGCTGACACTGGTATCAGGACGTTTCCATGTCTTGTACTGGAGTGGCTGGGTCACACAGACTAATGGGAGAGAAGGCTCTACAATGAGCCACCCACACACCACTTGGTCTGCAAGTGCCTCTAGCTGCTGGGCCACTTCTGGAGCCCTACTGACCATCAGCCTGCCAGCCTACCAGGTTCTTCAACAACTTCATCTGCAATGCCTCTTATGTTCATGTTACTAAAAAGTGCCTAGACCTCCAGCAGTTTGAAGAAAAACAACATAATCCTGAATGCCTTTCCCCTATTTCTCTCCATGCCCCCTCAGTTCCCTTGTCACTGTTTATGTAACCAAACAGTCAACAGGAACAGATTAAAATACCTCTTTCTCCTTCCTATGCCCTTTTCTCCTTTTAGAAGTAAAATTGAAATCTATGGGTAGCTAAAATTAAGAATTTCAGCTCGGATAATGTTACATTTCCTCCCTGTGAAGCTCTCTCCAATCAAAGAAGCTGTTATCCAAGTGTTCTAAGAACCTTCTGCTTTCACTAAACAGCAACACAGGATAGGCAGGCTCTGTGCATTTTGCCAAAATACGGCTCTGTCTCACGATGACAACAGAGGAGGAAAAGTAAAAATCTATATTAAGCTTCCTCCTTCATCTTCCCTGCCTCCTCCATCATCATATTTCACTTAAATCTGCAGTGGTAAAACAGTTAATTACAGCCAAACCATGTAAAAATTCACTAGGTTCTCCAACTTTGCAACAGTTAGTGATATATTATGCCTGGTAATATTGTATACACATGCTCATTTGCCTCATCTACTTCAATGCAGTGTACGTGGCTGCAGAGGCACCTGACACAACTGAAAGGCTGTTAGAGCAAAAGGAATCTGTAACACTCAATAAAAATCAGGATTCCTCTCCATGGTGTAATTCTGAGCTCAGTTTTACTGTAACTCTTGAGCATCAGCCTGCAGTATTAGAAGGGTTCCTGCTCTCCACAAAATCAGCACTCAAAGCTCCTAGAAATCCTTTTAAATCCATAATATAAATTGGATTCCTGAAAGGAAAAAGAGGCACTTTCAAGTAGTTGAAAGGGCTTTTATTTGCATGTTCTAAACATGACATCAGAAAGGTGCTCTTCATTAGTCATCACATATTGGACAAAAAAATTATAAATCCTTTTTCTACTTCTCTCATCCCTGGAAATAAATTCAGACAGAACAGATCAATCCACAGATGAAATCAGAATTAGTATCATCCTTTCAGTGATCCTAGACTAATGTTTCAGGAAGCCATCTATCCTTTTGATATCAGTTCCCAGTGCCCTAATAATTGATATACTTAGAAAATGCACTAATATGCACACAGCTCAGAAGTTGACACAGTTTCACAATACTCACAAATACAACTACAGCCAAGTCCAACTGCAGAAGTCATCCAGAGCTGAAAAGTCTGCCTAATTAGGAAAGTACCTGCATTCTAGCTCAAAGGCATTAGGTGTGTGCTACAGTGTATCTGTACATGAAAATAGGAGTTTTATTGCAAGTTAAGTTTGCCTCATAAAAGAAGGCACAAGACCAAGTGTGCTGCTGAAAAGGAGAAAAAGTGTCCTGGTTTTTCTCTGTTTTATATAACACCTAAATCAGTAGGAAGATAAAAAATCTCAAATGACTGAAATATTTTTGGTTGATGTCAGGCCAGGGAATGGGGGAAGCACAAAGTCAATCAATCTCAGTCAATCTGTTGAATATCTCTTTAGAGAAGGAAAACTTATCTGTTGTAAAAATATTTCTAAAGGACAGAAGGCATTTCTCTTATCAGCTATTCAATTGGGGCTCCCTCAGTAGTAAATACTGGCTCAAAAATACATCATAATCCTGTGCTTAAGGCATTTTTCCAGGATACTGCCTGGAGCAAAATGTAAATCTCGGTATACAAAACAAAGTCAAATAGAAGACACATGCAATTCCAGCAGCTCACAAACACTTTTTGACAAAGCCTGGTTTTAGATTTAAAATATTTCTCCAAGTGAAAAATACGTACAGTTGAGAAAAACATAAGCTTATTAAAAAATACATCTCTGAACTGTACAGGTATGAGTTCCAACCATGGAAACTGAACTCAAATCAAATCTAATTGGACTATCCAAGTGAAGAATGTGAAATGTAACAATCCTTTTTATATACATTTTAGAATTTTAAAATAACAACCACACGATACACACTGACACTGATGCAAGTATATATCTAGCAATGAAAACTAAAAAAAAAAATAAATCCTTTTCCCCTTAGAGATCCACAAGGAAAAGCCAAAATCTTCTTAAAGCCAAACTGTGTGAAAGCTAAAGGGAAAAGGAGGAGTAATGGAAACTCTTGGTGTAGCAGAAGGTGGCAAAAGCTTTTTAGACTTGCCCTTCAATTCTGACAGTAATTTGCCCTGACATTTCGACAGTGCTACCTTTTCCAGTAGAATTCTCCCCCCAGCCCAAGAAAAGAAAAAGTTATAAATAATTTTCTACATGCAGCATAAACACAATCTTTCCAGCACACAGAAAACAGAAAAAGGAAAACAGTTAGACTATCATACCTATAGAAGTTTTATCCAACACCTGACTTCCATATGTGGACTCAAAGTGAAAGTTATTTTCTCCTATTTAACAAAAAGGGTATTAAACATATACTTGCCTTCAGAACTGATATTTGATTCAGAAAAAAAGATATCTAAACCATGTGGCTACAAGGAGGGAGAGCAAGTTTATTCCATCAAATGTTCTTCTGTTCTCTGATATTTCCAAGTCCAATGCAGTTTAGCTGAGGAGTAATTCCAGAGGCAAGCCCGAGAGTAGTCTTGAATGAACACCACAGCTCCTCATGCACTCTTGGCAATTGTACTTGACTGCACCTCCTCACTTCCTAACAGCCTACTCAGCTCCTCCCACATGGAGTAAAAAGGCTTGCTCACAGCTCAGGTCTCAACGTTTGTCATCTCAGCCCTTACAAAATTCTCAAGGTCACAGCTCAGGTTCAAGTAGACCAGCTCTGCAGAGATTGTCATGGAGAAAGAGAACTTGCTTGAGATGTTTCACAGCAATCAACCCTGCTGTGCCTTTGAAACCCAGTACCACACTTCCATAAAGCTATAACCTGCACAGAAAGGAGTACGTGCAATGTATCCAAGCCACAAATACTGGGTGGAGTAGCATTTCAGAAATGGCAAGTTTTAATAAGCACACAATGACTTGCAGAGAGGAATGTGCCAGAGTATGCATTACTGTAAGGAAAAAGGAGGTCAATATATTCAGGAGTCTAATCAAACACAGCAGAACTTAAAACACTTTACAAGAAATTCAGTCTGATAACACAGAGTAAAATCAGATTATTTAGGGCTCAAACTCCATCTTTGATTACAGTGACCAGAACCTCACTGACATCCCATTTTAGACAAGCATCACTAAAGCTATTTGAAATAAGGTACACAAATTCATGGAACTGAGGCTTCATCTTCATGAGGTACACTCTGTCAAAACCTTTAGAGTGACCACCCATGTCACTGGGGTCAAGACCCTGCAGTGGTACAACAGATATTAATCCAGAACTACCTAAAGAACAACCAGTGCACATGGCTCCTGGACACTGCTGATTACGAGATACTTCCTCATCATCACAAGACAAGGCAAGATAAATTAAAACACCTCCCAATAATAAAACAGCAAGAAAGTCCAAGAGCCTCTGAGCATGAGGACTTGCAGGGTTTTAGAAAGAACTCCCATGCAGCAGGAGAGAACAAAAGTGTTAACATTTTTCTAAGACATTAAACCCACTTACTCTGCAGAGAAGGTGCCTTACTTCAGAAGTAATACTGTTAATATGGAAGTACTAAAAAACACTTTTTGGAGAACCTCAAGCAGGCCTTTAACAGTTTCTTCTCTACCACTGAGAAAATGAGACAGACGTGGGAAGATGAAGTGAAATAATAAAGCATGACATGATTAGTAATAAATTGTTCTTACTGTATCAAGATAATAAATTTAACCACTCTTCAGCTTCTCTATTCAAAATGCAGATACAGTGAAGGGAAACAGGAGGCTGCATGATGTGACTTCCATGATTAAGTCTATCTAAATGTACAGAGTAAATGCAAAAGAAACACAAAAAGAAGAACAGAAATCACTATCAAAGATTAAATATAACCAAAATTCCCAGGAAACAATTTGATTTGGAACCAGACAGATTGGCAAGATTTTGCAAGCCAAATACTATTATCAAAAAGAGCTATTAACACAATGAAAGCCCCAGTTGAAAAAAAAAGCAGGAACTGGGACTTAAGCAGTGATCAACTCCCAGTGCCTCCACTGTGCTCCATGCATCCATCTGCTGTAACTATAGGCAGCAGGATTTACCTCTCCAGCTCCAAGGCAGCTCTTTTCTGCTGTGGTGTCAGTCTCATGCATTCACATGAAAGAACAGGCTCTTGTGACCTCTTGGCAGAAACATGCCCAGAGCACCAAAGCCAAGTGCTCATCTCAGGCAGAGTTGGTAATACTTTGAAAAGGCTTCAAGTTCACTGACAAAGGGCTGTATTTTTCCTTCCACTGGCCCACAATAATCTGTCTTCCACTGACAGCTAGTTAAGAGATGTGTGCTACATCTCCAGGGCTGACCATTAGCAACCCAGAACAGGGATGACACGTCAGGAGCTCCAGACATTTTTTGTTGCCCAGTGAAACAAATTGTGCTGCTGTTGTCAACTGAGCCAAACAACTGAAACAAACATTTTTTAAAAGCTGCAAGTTGCAGGTCAATAACAAAGCAGCTTTAACTTGTTTGCTGCCTCAGGTGGACAGTCAGTAGCATCTGAGTCTTGTATTTTCTTGGTCGTTGTGGATCCAAAGGCATCTCATCCCTTTAACAGCTAATAAGTGTTCTTCAGGGCCTACTGCTTGAAAACATCTACTCTTCACTTTCCAACTTTTTTCATGTACAAAAACAGTTAAATTTGTATTTTCTCCCAAAATGCAGCATCCTGTGGATTAAAATCCTAGCACTAGCACATCTTTTAAATGTTTACTCTGAAGCTGTTTAAAGTATAAGCTCAGCACAGCCAGAAATGCCCTCACTCTTCCCAAAAATCAGCTTTATTTCCTCCTTGAAATTTATGGTGACTATCATCACTGGCAGACAACTTTGTTTCCACTGTCAACACAACTCCCTGTACCTAAGCCACTTCTGTTTCTCAGTCACGTAACACAGTATGTTTTTATCAAATCACAAATGGAATTAACAACTACTACTCCACCACTGAAAAAGAGGGGCAGATCCTGTTTCTTATCTCAAGTCATGCTCCTTCTGGGCACACACTTCCTTAAACACACACTGCTTACCCTTACTTGATGAACTTACTGGGAAAATGTCAAAAAAAACCAACCAACCAAATCATAACCAAAAAACCACCAAAAACAAACTCAATAGCAAGAAACTGTTAATTTAGCTGAAAGATTTACATCCTTCATCATGCTTTTCCCAGATACTACTCACATTTTCACCCCATCTGCTTCTCATCAATGCTTTGAATAGAGACAAGAAAAATACAAAAAAGTCTGACATTTTCAAGTATCCTTTTACAGAATTTTTAATAATACTATCTTAACTAGATTTCTCTCTCTACCAGCATTAGAACTTATTGCTATTCAAGCAATAAGTTTGAAATATGTTTTAGGAACATACTTGTAAGTTAAAAATAATAAAAACCTTTTATGAGGAGAATTCTGATTTTTTTCATAAATTTTAAGTGATCACTATTTTTATATTAATATATTTTATTAAAGAATTAAATTGGCATGTCTAAGTTAAAAAGGTTTAGAAGAATCCAATTTACCAGGGATAATTTGGCATAAACAGATTACATTATCAAGCAGAGTCCTGCTTTGCAACTCTTGAAAATGCAGCCTTGTACTTGATATTTTTCACATTAAAAAAATAATAAAATAATAAAAATAATAATTTTAATTTTTTCAATCATTCCTTTTGGTCACAAGATAGGTTCAAAAAATAAAAATTCCAAAAATAAGCTTGTTTGTCCAATAATAATTAATTACATTTTCAACCACAGAAAACACAGAACATGAACTAAAATGGCATTATACAATCTTTGTGTCAGCTACTAGAACTGAAAGATAATTTTGCAGTACTAACATCTATATGCACTACACTTAAACAAACATGGTCTTGGTGAGTTGGCAAGGCCATGCTGCTCACTAGAGCCTAAAAACACACTATCGCACAAACATCAGCAAAGCTTTCAGATAAAGCTAACTCTCCAAGCTCATTAAAGTTTCCATCAACAACCTACTAACTTATTTATGTCCCATTCCAAGTCTGACAATCCCAAATAAAATATTTAGCAAAAAACACAGTTTGATCATTTAGTATGTTCAAGACAAATTAATTGCAGCATTATGATCAGAATTACGTTATTCTGACATTCTATTCAACTACTTCATGGGCAAGGCAGAAATAAATTAAATCCATAACAATTAAAAGTCCATCTCAGACTCAATATGGCCAAGTTATAGTTTCACTGCTAGAATTCTGAACTTTCTACATAAACAGGTTAAGGTCATACAACAAAAATCCCCACCACCAGTTTAATATATTCCCATCAAACAACCTCCCTGAACTTTTCCATGGAAGCAAGTCTGACCTCCACACCCACACATGCGAGCCTGTGGCCTCAGGAGTGAGCTACTTCAGCCTCAGAATAAAGGGCAGGGTTAACTTCAATGATCTTAAAAAGATCTCATAAAATAAGAAGCTGCAACTTTTTCATGTAAAGACTACACAGAACAGTGATACTGTCAATAGACCTTTTCCTTATATTTTTGGGGAATTTACTTTAGCTGTGAGGAAAGAAATGTTTACCTTCACTCCCTCATATTAAAATTCATCTAGTTCTAATCACATTTGTAAGAGTCATCATTAGGGTATTACTTAAAATGCAAGCAGAAGACACAAATGATTTTCCAAGAGATGGTCACTGAGCATCCCTCTCCCTAGACAGCTGATGGCCAGACAAAGAATCCAGCACACACGGTGATGTTTCTCTGCTAACACCAAAGTTAGCACTGCATGCTCCAGAGATTGCCTCTTCACAGGTTTTGTTTCATTCCAACACTCCTGGTTTTGAGCTATAAGCTCTATACAAAAATGGCCTTGCAACACAGGTGCTTTATTCAGGCAGCAGGAAACATAGCCCAGACAGCAGCAATAGCATTCAACAACATCCCATTGTCCAGAAGCAAAAGCTAAGTACCAATGTCCCAGTTCTCCTTTATATGCTCTTTATATGTTCTTTGTAGACTGTATCATATATTTTTATCTTTTGATTCACCTTTATCTTGTGCTTATCATGATTTTGAATTCTTTAGTTACATTACCTATCTTCTAAGGATTAATTTAGCTGCTAGTGACTGAAAGTACTTTCACTTGCTTCATATAAATGCCTTTAAATTCTGTATCTAAACATTTCCTGTCTTATCATACAATGAACCTGTAATATTGTAAATACCTTGGGGTTAACTGGATTTCAGTTACAACAGTCAACTTCAAATACTCCATCACTTTAAACTCTGTTTCATATTTTTCAGGCTTCCACAGCATCTCTTTTCCCAATATAAGCTCACATTTTCTCTAGTACTTTAAATTTGCTATAAAATATGCACCCAATTTTTAAATGTAGGTCATTCCGCTCTATAAAAGCTAAAGCTACATCTCCCAATTTGCACACAGACTACAAGTTAGTAATTGTGGGTTGCTGAAGCACAGCTCACATTGTACCTTTTCACGACTCGAATGCAAGCCAAATTTCTTGTTTCATGAAATTACAGCCTTATTTCTAGTAGTGCTTCCTGGAAGATTAAGTCAGTGATGATTGATGCTAAAAAAAGGCACAAATACATTTAACCAGCTTAAATTCACTTATATAAGCCTGAAATGAACGGGGGGGGGGGGNGAGATAAGACAACATCTGCAAGGAGTTTGCCATAGCACAGTCAAGTCTTAAGGGCTTTTCAAGTCCTTTTTAATGATTTCCCTAGAAGTGAAAGGCTGAAAAAAACACAACAGTGGTTCTAAATGACTTTCTAAATTAGTGGAAATAGAAATATTAAAAAGAAGAATGTATAGAGTATTTAAACACACAACATTTGTCTAATAAGGGATACAACACAGAAAGTAGAATAGCGAAAAAGTTCTTTAAACATAATAAAAATTACAATCAAGATCTATATGAATACTACACAGAAAATATTTCCAGAGCAAGCATAATACAAGCCAGAGAACATCAAGTGCTGTTCTAGTGAGATAACACTAGAAAATACATCAGGGCTAGCTACGTGTAGTACCGAAAGTACTACCATAACAACTCCTAAAATGCACCAAAGGACTAACACATTTGGCATGGTATGACAATAGGCTTAAAATTGTTTTTCTTATCTAAATAGTACTGAATGGGAAAACAGGAAAATGACTTAAAGTTACCTGAGACACTGCCTTTATTGCTCTGACACATTAATGTAATTACTTTGACAAAGCAAGCTTTGGAAGTTAGGAACATTTGTACCAAAAAAAAGTAAAAAAATAAAAAGCTATCTCAAGAATACTAGTCATAGGAAAAACTAAAGGAAGCATACATGACTAGCATGGCTGCTAAAAGGGAAAGAATATTATTTTTTAAAAGCCTGAAGTTTTCACAAAGGATTTCACATACCATAACAAACATGTTGAATGATATGCCAGGCAATAAGACAATGCAAGCAATTTCAAACACAAATAAGCATAAGGAGAGCTTGGTTTTCTGCTTATTTTTTTGTTTCCTGAACAGGCTATCAACATGACAGGTCTACTAATGAGTTTCCCTTTACATCCAGTCAATTAACATGGAGCCACAGAGGTTTTTTCAAGAGGTGTAGCAAGGCAGAGAGACGGAAAGCTGGCAAAAAGTAGTGTTAAAGCTTTTCTTTTTTACTCTTCTCTGAAGAGAAGGCTCTTTCTATAGAAGTAATTGTTAAAAGATCTTTACACAAAGGTTCCAGGCTTAGGTGGTGCATCATAACATTTCTGCATAAAGACACAGCTTAAATACTGAGAAAATAATGTACCATTGGTTACACACAAATGATTTACCATCGTGTGGACGGTTCTTCCATCCCACAAACGGCATATTAAAACATAGCATGCTTGAATAAACTAGTGCACCACATAATGTTTCAGACGAACACGTATGGATACAAATAATTACATACCACATTTCAATATGCTTTCTTCCTTACCTCTTTATTGTAAAAGATAGTGTTTTTGAATCAATTTTTGAAACAGATAATTAATGTCAGAATCTGGGTTCTTGAAAACCTCTGTAAAAACCAGATTTGTCTTACCATGGCTATGGGCAGTTCCTGGGCTGAGACATGGCTGGAGTAACTCTTTGGTTGGAGTAAAATAGGCTTCTTTCCCCGGTTGCTGGTTCATTTTCCCTGGAGTTATAAGCTGTGATTCATCACTGTTTGTTACTGCTGAAATACAAAACGGATGCTCAGTCAACGATGTTACATGCTTGTGCACAGATTGCTACTGAGAACATCATTGCGATTTATGAAACTGGTATTCAACTGCTGTCTTGCAAAACATTTCATTCTAGAAAATGAGGTTTTCAAACCACAGATTTGCTTTGGAGAGGACGGCAAAATCGAAGACAGTAAGACTGGTCTAAAACGTGAGGCACAAAATGAAAACAAAAACTAGGAGGAGGTGGAAAGGCTGCTACTGAATACAAATACCGCACTGAGCTGTTACTCCATTTCTGGAATAGCTCTTTCTTTTCCACTTTCGTGGTGGGTTTTGGTTTAACTAGCCACAACCCAGCCAGCCCTGGAAACATCTTTGCAATGAAATCTTGGTGAAATAATCAAAGTGTTTAAGGCTCAGAAAACACATCCAGCTTCTGACTGATCTTCAAAGCACTCACACTTTCTAATGAGTTTAGGTGAGAACAACTGAAATACGGTTTTTATGTTTTTTTTAAAAATGCTGCTGTGGAAGGCTTCATCTACTGAAATTATCAGAGGGAAAAAAACACATCCTATGAAGAAAGGTGACAGTGTGGTGTTGATCAGTCTGGAGAAGAGAAGACTCTGGGGAGGCCTTACCACAGCCTTTCAACATACAAAGGGAGTTTATGAGTTTATATTTTTACCATGGTCTGTAGTGATGAGACAAGGGGGAATGGTTTTAAACTCAAAGGTAGGTTTAGATTAGATATTAGGAAGAAATTGTTTACTCTGAGGATGCTGAGGCACTGGAACAGGTTGCCCAGAGAAGTGGTGGATGCTTGATCCTTGAAGTGTTCAAGGCCAGGTTGGATGGGGCTCAGAGCAACCTGATCCAGGCAAGATGTTCTTCCTTACAGCAGGGGGGTGGGACTAGTTCCTTCCATTCTATTATTCTAATTCTTCTTAGGTTTCACATGCCATTTCTGTCACTTGAAAGAGAGATCTGATGTGCATATGCTCAACGTGTCTAAGAAGACATGCAGTGGCATTGTCAACCATTCCTTCTACTCAAAGGCCTCCAAAGTGGTGATTTATTTTTAAATTTTCACTCAGGCTTCAGAGCATGCATCCAAGAGAAAGACAAACTTCATTCATACCTTCCTTCACTTGTGTGAGTTTAAACCCATACCATCTATCTCCTTGAAGATTAGCAGAGGATTATTTTAGAGAAGAAACATCAATTAGTAAATGTCAAAGCCTCTCGATGAATCTTTACAGGGCACATTTCAATATCAACAGAAATGTTAGAGTTAGAAATACATACTTTGTTCATTTTCATCATACTGGTCATCAAATTCCTAATATACAGTTTGTCAGTACAATTCATGCATCAGAATAAATACAAATTGGAGTCTTTATTTACTTCAGGTAAGGTTATGAAAAAAAAATCTGAAGTGTCAGATTCCCAGTTCTACTGTTTCTATAATGAGAATATGAAAGTGCTATACCCTTGAAAAGAGTACAAGGACATCATACATGGGAAAAGGTTTATTATGATTCAATTCAACATTACTTTTTTAATGTCTATAATAAGCTCTACCAGCTAAGACCACAGCTTCTGCACAGATTCCTCATCAAAAAGAAACAATTTGTGCCTGCACCTTTCCTTTCCCCACATGCGTAAATTCTGAATCCTAGGCAAAATTATTCTGCCAATCTTACTATCACACTGATGCCCATGAACCAACGGCACCAATAAGTCTTTGGTTGCATGTAAGCACATGAAAACACGTCTGAAGTTTCCCCTATCATCTCATCAGATCCAATCCTGGAGTATTACAGTATAAACACCTGTCCTGTTCTCCATATGCAAAATTATTGAAATTAAGTGAACCATATAGCACCATAAACAGACAAGCTCAAAAATAAAACTGCTTCAGAACCATTGCTTCCATATCTTTACTATTGATACTACAATAGCATTTGAAGGTTTCATTTCAAACTGATAAAAATAGCTTTTTCTCTTCCAGATAAGTAATATAAAAGATATATATTTTTTGTAGCCATGACTGGGAGTGGTGAAGAATAAACTTTTCCCACTAAAAAATATAGAAGTTAAGGTAGGGAAACATTCAGATGAGTGGTATGCCAGGTAAAATACTTTTCCAAGAGTAAATTTTCATCATACTTCAACTTCACACTTATGATACAGAAGAAAAACTAGTATTTAGCCCAGCAGCTCATATGCAAAATGCATTCTTGCTGTTATGAACATATATGTAACCATACTGTAGGAGAGAGGAGTCACTTACTTGATGGTCCATGAGAATCTCTGTTCTCACCATGATGCTGTGTACACATACAATTGAAGAACGAAGAACAGCAAACATAAAAATCCAGGCCAGGAAGAAGCAAGGGCACAAAAAGCAGCAGCAGCAGCGGGAAAGAAGGACAATGAAAACAGTGTTAGTTCATAACTAAAATACAACATGCACCCCAATGCCAAAGGCAAGGCCTCAGGAGACAGCAGTTCAGAAAAGTTGAAGCAACAAAACTCACAAACATGCTTATAGAAAAGCCATTATTAGAAGCCATATTAGTAAACAGCAACTGCTCTCAACCACTTATTCTGAGTGGAACTTCTCCATCAGCATTTTAGTGCTCATATGACACAACATTTTTAAAGAAATTTTGAGCTGGACTGTTTTCAAAAGACCAAAGCTCTGAAGAAAGCTGAACTAACACAAAATTTGTTTTCAAACCCACTCAATTTTCAGACTTGTTTTGGAAAGAAAAAAAAATCCTTTAAAGCCATCAGAAATGTGCAAGCACCCACTAAAGCTAGAACCAAGCCTAACTACTTTTGCACACAAACATGAACTTAAAAGCCACAGGTTCAGCTCATCTGTGAGCACAGGTAATATTTTAATTGCTTAGGATGCAAGACAAGCAGTGCAGTTTTAATTTAAGAGGAAATTTTGTATCAAAGAATCAAACTGTATTAAAAAATATTTCTGTCCCACTGAATGCATCAGATATAGTCACCAGAGGAGGATAACTGCACAGTAATAGCCCATACTCCTTTCTGATATTCAATCTGGATTGTTTTTTAAATCACTGCTAATGCAGACCAAAATCTAGGCTAAGATCCCACTGTGCTCAGCCATGTACAGATGTTCCACCTATGTCTTAAAGGATTTACTACATCTGAAATCCACAAATAATAGAAAAGGAAAAAACAAGTATACTGATCATCTTAAACATTTTCTCCTTAAAAATAAAACAAATCCAAACATGATTTATCTTCTATACCCCCAAAAAAGAGCTCATTTTCCATGAGGAAGAGAAATTCTCACCCTGCTTTAAAAATTATCCCATCTTGCCTCTCTTATCAGGACTAAACAACAAGAAACTTAAAAAAGGAAAACCATAATCAAAGTCTTTGCAAACAGCAGTCTCGCCTTGTACTCCTGATCCCAAAACACAGTTTTATTTTGTTTTTTTAACCCTCACATCTGCCCTAGGGTTGTTAAATTGACAATGCAATATGCTAACGTAAAGTATCACAGAGAGAAATCAGCAATTGCAGTACATCATTAGAAAGGGCAGGGAACCCTTCTTTCATAATTCTGCACTTTCTGGAACTGGACTTGATTAAACAAGAAAAGCTGAAATAAAATATAAGCACACTTGGTAAATAACCTTCAATTCCTGTCAGACCAAATTGAGGTCAAAAAAGCAAAATGCTGCTAAGGAAACTCATGAACTTACCAGACAGGTTTAGGCACTAACACCTGAAAAGTATTCAAGAATTCAATGGCTTTCAAGGAGAAGAGTTTCTTTTAATTTACAAATAACATATTGCAGACTAGGAAACAATTTATGTTCAGATTGGAACTGTACTACCCTATGCTGATTTTAGATTCAAGAGAACAGTGACTGACAAGAGAGCAAAAAACCTGCAGTAACTGTACAGAGATCCAGCAACTGCCTAAAGGACTAGGAGCACTGCTATTCAGCACTGCTCTGCTTTACTGCACACTACAAGCTGGAAAGCAAGAGAATAGAACTCGAAAAATATACTGCAGACAGACATACAGGATTAGAAGTATCTGGACTCAGACACCACGTGAGTACTTACATGTTGAGCAAACAAGAGTGAAAAGGCACGGCAGCAAGTCCTGTCTCACTGCCTGCCTCTCCAGCAGCCCTGGCCAAGGCACAATATGACACCACACAGCAGGGCAGCCCGTCACCGGAGACGGTGATGCAGGGGCTCTTCATGTAAATATTTTAGCATTGCATGCTTAATCCTATGAAATGGTACAAACAGCTCCTACGCCAGAGGCTGAAACACAAGCCTGTCTAACTCTGTCCTTGATCTTCTCCAACAGACATTCTGTTTACAAACCAAACTGCCTCTGTTGCTGGTCAACCCCTTCTCTTCATTAGAGGTATTTGGGCCTGTGTATTTACCTAACGCCTGCAGAATATGTATTTCTAAACAATGATGCAGGATTTTAAGGTATTGAAATCAAACTGTATTGGCCAAAAAGACCTCTTCATTTTCCAGTGGCCTACTTCACCTCTATCATCTGCAATTCATATGACTGCAGATTTGGAATCCAAACCACTAAGGGAACAAACCATGACAGCTTTACTACTTCAGTGTTTGCTAAAAAGAATGTTCTCAGGACATTCCTGTCCATCATCTCCCACAACTCTTATTCTAAATATACAAAATTAAGAGAAACACAGATTTCCAGAGACACAGTCTACCCTTATTTTCACATTATATAATGGATGACTTTGATTACAGCTTACAGAACAAGTCCTTTGACAAGGCAGGTTCTCAGCACTACGTGACTGATTTAGCTTCTACTGTGACACAGTTACTTTAAAACGTTGCTACCAAAACAAACAAAACCCTACAGTCCTTCTCCCAGTAAAGTTTTTGACTAAGACTTGGGAATAAAACCAGCCATATAAAGCATCACACAAGACAGCAGCCATAATTACGGTTTTATACAAAGGCAGCTCATGTGCTTCAGAAAAGCACTATTTTCAGATGTTCATTTCTCAGAAATAAAGCTTGTAACAACCGCTACTAAGCTTTAAGCTATATCTCCCAAGTTGTCTTAAAAAACAAAATCCTTTTCCTATTTAATATTGAAGTAAAAGCAAAAGCATGTCATGCTACCATGACTGAATCTTACACTACAAAAGATCTTTTAAAATACTTACTAGTTCTACAATCAAAACCTACAGCTACATTTTCAAGAGAGTTTAAATGCACATTCAAAAGTCAAGTTAGAGTTGTCACCCTGCTGAAGACAGACTTTTCCTGAAGGCAGTCTCTAACACGTGTAAATCATTAAGATTATTCCAGTTGCATTCATGCTCAGGACAACCGACCCAACCCGCAAATTTGATCAGTAAAGAGGATCTCCATGCTTCAAGGACCAAAGGTACTCTTATGTATGCTGATGTATTTAAATAGCAAGGACTGACTGTATAAGCCATATCAGAGGTGACTAAAAATCACTAAAAAAACCTAAATTTGAAAAAGGATGGTTTATACCAAACATTCCCATGTAATGTTCTGAGTTCTGGCCCAGTGAGGCTTCTTTAAATTATTATTTTGTAGAAAAATAGGCAAAAACTGGTCTGAAAAAAGAACTCAAACCAAAGATTCCAGTATTTTTGCACTCTTTTAATGGTGTCAGACTACAAAAATAGTTTGCTGAGCTGTCACAGCCTTTCTGTTCAGATTTATGTTTGGGATGTATCAACCTAGTTGTTAGATAAGAAAAGCATTTAATGTAAGACTGTTCTCCCTATACCGATCTTGGAAACTAAAAAAACACAGTATTAAGTTCTGTGATCTCCTCATCTGTTTTTCTTTTATACACAAGCCAAAAAAATAAATTAAAAAACAGATATGTCTAAAAATTGCAAAGATGACAAAAAACTCAAAACAGTGGAGCAAAATGTTGATCAGTATTCCTCATGCAGGCTGCAACTTATTTACTTCATGAATTTTAATCAGACTTAAAAAACCCAAAAAACCCCAAACAAACCTATTGCAGCTAAAAGTCTGAAATACTGAAAAATTTTAAACATGATTTACAAAACTTGAAAATTCTGGCAAGTGTCAAGATTTGCATTGACTCAAGGTCTTCAAAATTACTGGGTCGGTCTCTCTGAAAATATATATGGTGTTTTTAATAGTTAAATGTCACTTTTTTTACTATGATGTACACCAGATCAAGTATATTAGACTACCAGAGGAATTTCAAAAATGTTTACGACACCTGTATTGCAACATACAAAACACAGCATTGTAACTGCAGTTAAGACAGAACAATTACCCCACTAGCTGGTGTTTGGGTAAGAAATGCCTGAGAGTAGCCTATAACCATATACCATCAATTAAAAAAAATTGTTCTGAGATTACACTTCAGCTGCCTAAGCAGACAGGATGGAAGTTAGCCTATCCTTAGCCTTAGCATTCTTCTGAGGGAGACTCGGTAAGACATATAGAGATTCATCTCAGGATTCCTTTTTAAGATCATGCTATTCTGAATGCATGTCACAAAAACTAGCACATTTTAACTTCTTTCAAGTTTTTTGTAAATTGGTCCTTTTCTTTTTAATATTTATGAAATGAGGAGCACAGCAACTGAACTGACATGACTTTTTTAAAAAATAAAAATATCCTACTGCACAGCTGACAGTTGGTATTCATAGTATGAACAGCATCTGAGATTTAGATATATTGGCCACATAACAAACAATGAATTTGTTAATTACAGGAAAAAGTCAAGGATTTTCTTAATGCACTGCAAAATAGTTTGTCTCCAAATTCATAACTTCAGATAAAAACAGCAATAAAACACTTGATCAAATTAATAGGTCCATATAGTAGTTGACTGTCGCAAGTAGAGTTTGTCATTAATGAGGTGTTAAACTTGTCCTCCACCTCAGTTACAAAAAACATACCCTCTTTTGCCTCTGGAAGGCAGTGCTTTCTATCAGAAAGAAGTTTTGGAAACTGAAAAACATTTCCTGCTTCAGCTATTAGAGTGCTTCTACATAATACAGCTTGTGGAAAAACTAAATTCTTAAATAATTTCAGCATTATGATGACAATGATGAAGCGTGATGGTACACACTAGCTTTTCCTGTTTTTAAACTGTGCTACCTCAGAAATTTTATAATCAATACAGATTATCAAGTTTTATACCACAGATTACTCTGATAACATAAAATTAACACTTCTCCTGCCTTTTCTGCTCCTCATTCCACCAAGAAATACATTATTTTTTCTATTGTCAGTAGTCATTAACTAAGAAAGTGCCAATTAGACTGAGAGAAATACCTTTTCCTTTGTGACTCTGAGATAAAATCAAATAAAATTCAAAATCCAAATGCTTTTTGACATTCAGCCCTCTTGCCCCGAGAATCTAGGAAATGATACATGATGCTACATAATATTCCAAATACATTCAGCAGAAAAGTATCAACTCAAACCAAAACTGAACAGATTCAAGCCATTTAACCCTCTCCCTGAAAAGGCATCTTCCCATTCATCTCATTACACAAAGGCACATTTAAGTTACTCACTGAATTTCTGTCAAATTCCCCATCAACCGGAATTGTCTCCATGCTGAAAGGGTCTGTTTTCTCTATCAGTTAGAGTTCTTCCATCCTGCTACTCGAGATCCTAGAGAGGAAAAGAAAAATATAATAATTCAATTCCAAAGGCTGAAATTTGCTAGAGAGCTATGCTTTCTCTCCTGCAGGTTTTAAGAGCGTAAATAGTCTTATACTGCAAATCCTGCATTTTACAGTTGCTTGGAAAACACAGACATTTACCCATAGAAATCAACTTTTTAGGAATGGAGAGAATAGTTTCAAGTAAAATGGCCAAAACAAAAGCTACTCAAAAAGACAAGCATTTACTTTTACAAATAAGGAAGAGTTATGCCAAAAAAAAAAAAAAAAAGAAACCCGCATGTTTTGCCCTGTATTTCCCCTTATTCCGGATTCCCAGCGGCACAACACTCCAATTCCACAGTCACACGCACATAATCCATTTGGGTATAAAAAAGCTATTCTGGAACAGAGTTGAGGGCTTCCCAGCACAACTCCAAAAACACCCACTTTTTGTTTTGGGAACCAACACAGAAATTAAATAACTTGTGCAAGCCAGCACCCTCTGTAGCAGAGTGGGCACTCAGCTGAGAGTCACCACACACAGACAGAAAGCAATGCCCCATTCTTTAAGCATTTCTTATTTACTTGTTTTGCAAGAGAACGAAAGCTACTAAGAATCTTAGTATTTACAGCACATTTCAAGTCATGAGTGAGACAAGAAAATGCCCTGGAATCAAACACAAATTGGTGGAAAAAACACACTTCAACCACTCATTTTTTTAGTGGGTTTCAGAAGAGAAGTTGATCAAACGGGGATGTCCAACTACAGCGCACTGCTCTGCTGCTTTCTCCAAGGCCGCCTCCATCAGCAAGACACAAGCAGATGAGAAAGCTGTACTCTCACCTGTTTGAAACAGTGCAGTCAGTATTCTGCAGGAAGAAAACCTGTGGTCCTACTCTCAGAGAATCCACGCTCACTCTGCCTTTCCCTCCAGTCAGAACAAGAAAATTAGCCCAAGGACAGGGCTTTTTTTTTTTACATTTTGTCTTGGGTGGGGTGAGGAGGCAGGAAGCAGCCAAATTACAAACTAGATTGCTAAACTAACACTTGTGCAAGAGCAGGGGTAGCACGGAGATGGTAATTTTCTTTTTAAACTAGGATGTTAGCAAAATGTGCTTAATGTATACATCAAGCTATGGCAAACTTTAGTAGAAACAGTTTAAATAAGGACAGAGAAGTGAGGTGGCAGGGAACCTGAGGAGCATCCTGGGTGCAGGAAGATGGAAGAAAAGCAAACAGATCACCAGAATACACAAGATCTTGTGTTTCAAGGCCTGACTCAAGAAAAAGACACTCATGAAAACAAATCTCACTATAAAGAATAACCACTTATTCAACTGCTTTTGATGTTCATATTATCTTTTTTGGTTTGTTTGTTTTGTATTATGTAAAGCACATTAGAAGTAGAATTGTCCCTCTGGAAAAAGATACAGTATTAACACACTATAGCAAGTTACCATAACACATGTAATTAAAACACTAAAGAAAGCATTAAAAGAAAGTTTAAAAAAATGACTATGTGCTAACAAAATTGCCAAGTTAATAGTTCCTTATGACTTCATCCAAAGAACTGATGAGGATCTTGCTCAAGAACCTGAGTAATTAACTGAGGCACCTTGTAACTGGGAAGTGTAACTGGGAAGCCATGGCTACATGTTCTCATGCAAATTAGAAACAGTAGACATCTGAAACGAGAGGACTACAAGTGATTAATTTGCATTAATAAAAGGAAAGATGGCATTACCACAGAAAGAGGAATTTGCCCCAGAAGCTGTGTCTCCAGGAGCAGCAGGCACTGTGACAGACACCTTCCACACCCCAGCACCAGGATGCAGAACTGGGTAATGACTCGATGTCTGTTCCTTGTCATCTCTCTCCCACATGCCCATTTTAGGTTTTCTTATTAGCAGGAAATTCAACAACACCAGACCTCATACATATTCAATTTATGGAAACACTAAACCCCTTTTAACAGGATGAAAAATGAGTGGCATTCCAAACAGATGTATACAGTCATATTTAGAGAAGTTCATCAGCTTTTTTTAGTGATACAAACTTGCAAGCACACTTAAGTTATCTGAATAAACAGATCTTTCCTGACACAGGAACATTCACTGTAAAACACTTTTAACCCATCTCTACATTTAACAGACAACTTTTAACTCTTAATTTTTACTGTCAATACTCCTGGTATATTCTGCTCCTCCATTTGTTCACATGAGCACAGCCACTACATCCCCTCCTTATCTCAGTCTCAAGAGCAGTATCATCAGACAGGTACCCTAATGTCTAATTCCTAGCATTCATGGTCACTTGTGGTGCCCAAGACACTCAATCCAGCAGAGTCTCAAAGGCTGTAGTGGAAGTTTTCTGCGAGGAAAGGAGAAAATTCTGCCTGCTCATGTTTGAACGGTAGAGCAGGTGCAGAAATAGTTAAGAACTACCTTCCCCCACACTGCTGAGCTTATGAGTAGACAGCCAGCTTGGCTTATTTTTCTTGGCAAAATGAGGGCTAAAAGTGAACAATATTGCTTCTGAAACATGCCAAAATAAACATCAGGAAAGGAAAAGGGCTCTCTCAGCAAAAGGATATTGCCAAAGAGTCAAGTAATGATGAAATTGGAGAACAGATTTATTTTGAAAATTACAGAATGCTTACAACCATCTGAGCCCCAAGGCTTTGAAACAACTTCCCAATCAATGTAGGGGAGAGGAACTGATTAATTTGTAAATGCAGACAGATTATCATGAGGGGTGCTACAGGTGAGCAAGCACTTTTCTGCCTCAGGTAACCCAACCATTAGATTTGAAAATACAATCTCAAATATGTTATTTCATTGGGGGAGGGGGGTTGTTGCCTTTTTTTTTTTTGTTTAGCCTTTGGGGGACATTTATGACATGCCTTTGCTGCTCTCTCCACATTCATAAATGTTTGCAGTTTGATTAATTTGAGGTTTTAATTAACAAATGTTCCTTCACAATCAGAATTCTTAAGTGTTCAGAAGGACACACCCAAGCTGAAATGATTTGAAAATAACTATATGATGGCATCCAGCAAGTCACCCATTTTTCTTTTATAGACAATGGATGCAATCCAGTATTTACAAAGGAATTGCTTATTTTAAAGCAGCTGTACCAATCAGGCAAATCATGCCACAAAATAAACTATTTCTCTCCAACTGTGACGAAGGTTGAATAGGCCAAAAACATATTTAAAGCAGAAGGGAGATGCATCCCTCTTCTCGCATAAGCCATAACCTGTTCTGTTAACGTCTGTATTCCATCTTAACACTTTTCTGATGATATCAAACTGTGTGGTGTGGCTGACACATTGGAGGGAAGGGATGCCATCCAGAGGGACCTTAACACACTTGAGAGGTGGGTCTTTGCGAACCTCAGGAAGTTCAACAAGGCCAAGTACAAGGTCCTGTACCTGGGTTGAGACAGTCCCAAGCACAAATACAGGCAAAGTGGAGACTGGGTTAAGAACAGTCGTGAGGAAAAGGAACTGGGGACACTGGTGGATGAAAAACTGGACACGAGCTGGCAATGTGCACTTGCAGTGCAGAAAGCCAAACGTGTCCTGGGCTGTATCAAAAGAGGAGTGGCCAGCAGGTCACTCTGTTAGGCCACTCATCAGGCCTACTTTGCTCTCATGAGACCCCACCTAAAGCATTGCATTCAGCTCTGGGCCCTCCAGCATATGCTAGAGTAAATCCAGAGGAGGGACAGAAAAGATCAAAGTGCTGGAGCACCTTTCCTATGATGACAAGCGGAGAGAGTTGGGGCTGTTCAGCCTGGAGCAGAGAAGGCTCCAGGGAGACCTTGTAGCACCTAAACGGTGCTGCCAAAAAGCTGGAGAGGGATGTTTTTTAATGTTCATAAGGGCACGTAACAATACGACAAAGGAGAATGGCTTTAAACTGAAGAAGGGAAGGCTTAGATTTGATATTAGGAAGAAATTCTTTACTGTGAGGGAGGTGAAACACTGGAATAGGTTGCCCAGAGAATTTGTGGCTTGCCCCGTTCCTGGAAGGATTCAAGGCCAGCTTGGACTGGGCTTTGATCAATCTCATATAGTGGGAGATATCCCTGCTTATGGCAAATGGGGTTGGAGGTAGATGATCTTTAAGGTCCCTTCCAACCCAACCAATCTATGGTTCTGATTTTAACAGATTGCTTCAGCCATTGATAGCTTTTGTAATGATTTCGTTTGTAGTTAGTTTCACCTTGAGCATAGGAGAATTCTCCTTGGGTCTCTCACTGAAGGAAAGGAAAGCATGCATCAATGAAAGCTGCCTCTGTGCATGAACAGGATCTTTTTTAACTATCTATACACATGCATGCTCAAACGCCCTACAGGAAGAGGCAAGAAGACAAGTCCTATCCATTAAAAAAAGATCGCAAAAGCCATAAAATTTATGTCTCAGCACTATAATGTTACCATGATATTCTCTTAGATATAGTTACACAGATCACAGAGCAAAAGAAGGACATTAGGTGCCTTAGCCATGAAGATTGTGGTAGCAAGCCTTTTTTTAGTCCTTTGGAGATCAGTGAAGTGGATTTGGCAGTGAGTGATCTGCATTAATTTATGAACTCTCTAAGTTAACCAGACGACATGAACTTTCATTGTAGGGTATGTTTCTTTAACCAAATAAAGGGGTTAGCAGGAAATACTAGCCCCTTTTTCTGGCAGCATAACAAAAGCTCCTCACCAAATACTCGCTTCAAGCACATCAGCGTTTAACCCTGACACTGTGGCAGTAATACCATATTGGAGGTACTTTCCTTACACTAAATCATAATTCAGTTCACAAAAGGATTCTTTTTTTCCCTTCTCCCACAGAAGATTAGCTTCCATTCAAACACTTCACTGAATGTGGAGTTAAGTCAAGAGTCTTTGCCTGATCTCACGGCTGAGACATGTTATGTTCTCTCCTGTATCCTCACTGTCCCCACACAAGTTCCTGAGTTTCAGCCAAGGTGCAGCCACAAAGTGAAAGTGGTAGAGATGACCCCTGAATCTAATATGTTTTCTGCTATCTAGTATGTTTTCTGTCAATGGACCAAGTTACTTGAATACCTGCAAACTGCATTATATAGGCAGATTTTGGCTTTCTCCTGCAGTACTATCACAGACGATCATTAGGTATGACATGTGCACTGCAATACTGTTTTGTGATCTGTTATAGTATCAGAGTAACCTCTTGCACTCCAGCATCACACCTCATGGGCAGGGTACAGCCTCACCTGTGCTCTGCCACTGGGCTGCACCAAGTGAAATGGCTACTGCGTGCCAATCTGGCCTTTCCACAGGGAGTGTTCTCCATGGCTCCGACCTCCAAACTGACATAAGTTCTGCTGGATGCCTGCCTTCTTTCCTTAAATCCTAAAATAAGTAAAATCACTTAGATTGCCTAAGATTGGTATCAGATAAGAACATACTGTAATTTTTTTTAAGATGACATAGGCATAGCAATACATTGACTTCAGAGACCAATGTGGCAACAAGCACAGGCAAGACATGCCAGGAGAAAGAAAACTAGTTGTTTGCATTGATATCAAGAAGGATAAAAATTTACTCAGTTCCTTGCTGAAAAGTCACAACAGTATCAAAGAAATGCTATACCACAGGGAAGCAGAGAACAAATGAGGTAGGAAAAGACCTCTGAAGGTCATATAATGTAACTTGGTTTTGCCAAAGGACGTCTAGACTGCTTTTGAAAAGCTCCAAGGATGAAGACTACACAACTCTCTTGGGCAACCTGTGCCAATGCTTGGTCACCCTCACAGTGAAAAAATGTTTACTGATATTGGGACAAAACCCCCTGTGTTTCTGTTTGTGCTAATTGCCTCTTGTCCCATCACTGGGCATCACTGCAAAGAACCTGTATCTGTCACCTTTATATCCTCCCTTTAGCTGTTTATTCACATTGATGAGATCCCCCTCAGACTTCTCTTCTCCAGACAAAACAGTCCCAGCTGTCTCAGCCTTTTCTCATACAAGAGGTGAATCAGGCCTTTGATCATTTTTGTGGCCCTTCACTGGATTCTTTTCAGTATGTCCATGTCTCTCTTGTACTGGGTAGCCCTGAACTGGAGCCAATACTCCAAACGGGGACTCACCAGTGCTAAGTAGAAAGGATCGCTATTCTTGACCTGCTGGCAACGTTTTGTCTAACGTATCCAAGGACACCATTCACCTTCTTTGTGTCAATGACGTTGCTGACTCATTTTCAACCACCCATCAGGATAACCAGGTGAACCCTAGGTATGCAGTTCTGGGGTGTGGTTATCAGCAGATTCAATTCTGTAAGGTCCATAAGGAAGTTTAAGGCAACACTCTTGAGAAAGGTATGTAAGTGCTAAAACAAACAAAAAAGAACAATTTTATAGAAATTAAGAGCTAGCAGGTATAGAATCAGTTTTAAGAGACTAAAGGGAATCTACATGCTAAATCTAACTAGGAGAACAAACCAAGGCTCTCAAATAACCTGTCATTCACACTGTAATAGGACTTTCACTTTGCTGCAAGCAGTGGGGGAGCAGCAATAGCATAGGTCATAAAAGTATATCTTACTTTCAAGGCTCTTTGAATCCAGTGAACCAGAGGAAGTGCAGTCTTCTGGTCATAGTACAAGGCCACAGATCATCTCTCTCAGCTAACAAGTCCACACACCAAGTACACTTCACTAACAAGCTATAGATCAGGCCAGCTTCTTGCACATGACACAGTGCTACTGCATGCCAAGCACTCCGTGGTTGTTGAAATCAGTTCCGAGAAAGCAGGAACTCAAGCTCAGTTACTGGTAAACATGGAGGAGGAACAACAGGGTAAAAAGATTCAGCAAAAGATCTGGTAAACAAAGAAATCACAAATTTTTCTCAACTCTCAAACTAAGAAGACATTGTATTTCGCAATTCTAGAAGAGAAGTTTGATAGTTGAGTAAATCTCTAGGTTCAAGTCCTTGTACTGTTAAGTCAGTCCAAACAGTAGACCTTGACAAAACCAGTAATTATATAGAAGTCATAGATATCAAACTGCATGGTTACATTAACTGTGAATTGCAACGTTTGAACACTTGAAAGTCTACTACAAGCATAAGCACACCAGACTCAAAAACTGCCTCAAGTTCCACTAATATAATGTGATCACTTAATGCTATCAGCCACCAAATCTACCCTTATGAAACACTTCCTTTCATCCTGAATTTCATCACCTGCCTTTTTGGTTCCCAAATAAACAGTCCACATGCAAAGCAAGCTGTTTCCTCTGTTTCCATAGTGCTGTCTTCAGAAGGGGAAAGAAAATCAAATACCAAAACACCAAAAAAACAGTAAAGTGCTTAATACTTGAAAACATCTCCCATTTAGAAAAAACTTCTCAAGTAGAAGCATAGTCTAAATTCTTCAGCCATCCATTCAAAGAGTTAGATGGCAATGAACACCAAGGAAAGTGTGAATATCCACTGCAACTTTAATAATTACTACCATAAACAAGTGTCCCACAGACAAACTTTTCATAAAAATGAAGGAGTTATTACCTCGAAGTAATAAAATCCAACATCCTCTCTAAAAGCTCAAGTCCAAAGGGTTCAGGAACCCTTTGGCCATTGAAATGCACTTGAAAGCTCCCCAACCTGTCCCAGTCTTCATGATACATATTCTGCAAGACTGCTCCCATGATTCAAATGAGTTGTTAATGACAAAAACATCTATTTCTTCACTTACAGGTGTCTAGGTAACTGGAGCACTATATACTTTGCTTCCACAAGCCATTTTTACCTAGGGCTCAATCTTAACTTCTGAGCATAAGAGAGGCAATAAATCATTGTTTTTGTCCATTTAAACTAGAATCAGAGAGAACCTATGAAGCTTCATAAAATATCCAGATTTCTTTTTGCTTCATCGTGAAATAGGGAAAGAAGATTTAATCCAAACTTACAACATGAAATCTATCATTTTGGTTTTACACACATTTTATTTTTTACATTATTTTGCTGCAGTACCAACCAGCAAAATAACTATGTGGATGCCATACAGAACCTTAATAAAAGATTAAATTGGCCAATGACAGTCTTGGTTTTGAAGAAAAAAAGATGCACTCAAACTAAGTGTTAGACACATTGCAAACCACATTCTTTTCAGAACTCTGCCTTGTGACTTAAGGATACATTTGTTATTTGGGCCTTGCATTTTTCCTGCACAAAGACAACAGGCTAAAAAAGGTTTAAGAAAGCAACATGATGTATTTAGCAATTTAGAGACAAGGAATCCTACTTTTCTTCTAACAGCATTGCAAGTTTTCTTCTGCATCTTTAAATGTAGTACTAATAGTCTCTCAATGCACACACACATTTCCCAAGTTATTTAGTCAATTCATGTTCATCTAGAAGTATGCATTAGAAACCAAGATGCCTCTAATAATAGCTCAGAGTATACAAAAAATAAAAAAGTTGCTTTGCACTGTGATGAGAGGCCAGATGGTACTCTGTCATTTCTTCTCTCTCCTTTTGGCAGCTGTATGAAGATGCAGTGCGACACCCTCTTCTAGAGACGACTGAAAGGGCTTAGGGCCAGGTCCTGACCACCTCATTCCCCACTGTGGCTGATGCCTTTCTGAACTGCTTGCAGAACTGTCCCTGCAGGTGTTCCCTAACCCTCTTCTGTCAGAGGAACCCCCATTATTGAAAATTATTTTAAACAGACACTCAGGAGAATATATATAATTTAAACTGAGCTAGGTCATAGGACTCCTACAGGTCTGGCACAGTGGTCGTAAGGAACAGCTGAGGGCCCACCTTCCAACCATAACAGCCTTTCTAAGCATGGACTGTGTTTACAACTCACCCAGCACCAACTGGAAACTACAGCAGGAAATGAAGGGCATCAGGCCAAGGCAAAAGGAAAAGCAATGCTGTTGTTTTTCTGAAATGAAAAAGCAAGCTAAGTCAGCAGATACATTTTCACAGACAAGATGGGTAGGTGGCAGAACAAATCCTTCCGTTTCTGATGCCAAAATGGAACAAGTTGCCATCCTGAGACAGGAGACAGATCCATATTTCCTCTGCATGTAACTTTCCAAAACAAAATCCAACCTTGCTTTTCCTATAAGAAACACTTCCCCTTGACAGATGTTACTGTCAACTACAGAGTCAAAGCATTAAAAAGAAATTTTAAAGAGACGCTATTTCAGAACTATGAAAAATATTTTAAGAATGTAAGTACTTCGTTGTGCTGAAAAAGCCTCATTAAGAAGATGTTAAAAGTCTACCTTAATACAAAAAATGAGGTATCTGAACATCTTACTTACAATGAGATCATAGATACAGAAATATTTTTAGTCTTATATGCAAGGCAAGAATATAATCAGATTTGTAAGGAATCAAATTTCAGAAAGCTATTCTGAGAGTATATATAAATGATTACAAGTAATCATACCATTACAAATGAATGAATTATCAACTGCTAGATAAACTATATATGACTAGGTGAGTGCTCTTTACCTACTGTAGATAAAGCAAAAAATTAAACTACCATAAAGTTGATGTATCTCATAAACTGCAATTTGATTGAAGTTCAATTTCATCCAAATGTGATTAGAGTTCTCAAGTTCAAACTAATATAAGCAGGTACTGTTGAATAAACAGAGTTGAAGGGGAACAGAATCATCCTAATGCACATCTACAGCAAAAAGAAAAACAAATTCATAAAATTAGTAATATACCTCCAAAATTGAGCCACTGCAAAGGACCAATTTTTTAATGGCAATTATACTAGGTTTTTAATCTTTCCTTCTCACTATACATTTTGCTGCTGCTCAAAGCTTTGAAGGACGGCCAACTCATTTTCAAGATATGAAATAAACCTTAAAGCCTCTTCAAAAATTTTCATGCTTGTTCAAGGGACACCCCAAGTTTCTTCAGGATCAGAGAGAGTGGGGTAGTTAGGGATGTTGGTTCTATACACTGAAAAAAACAAATCTCAAAATATTACTCAGGTAAGTCACTCAGACCTGTCCAAGAATACAGTGATTCACATTCTGACTGTAATGTCATTTAACTGCATTTAGAAATCACACCAGACTACAGGCTTTCAAAGGTAGCAAGCACTGCTGGAAAGTGGTAACTCTTTTTGTTAGCAAGCACTATTGAAGAACAGCATTAACGTGGAGTGAATAAAATAGACTATCTTCACTCATCCAGAGCTTCCAAAGACTTACCAGTTCAGAATCACTTTTCTGAACCCCAAAGGCTGTTTCAGCTAAGTAAGAACTGAGATTACCTCTCTAGGTCCTGCTAATGAGCATCATGAATGTGTTTCACAGAAACTCAGGTAACAGAGTAACTACAATCCTGTTTTCTGCTCTGAACTGAAATACATAAAAGAAAAATCAATGCAAGTTCTAAGATTAAAAGCATGAAAGAAGACTTAACATAGACAAACACATCTCAGTTGAGCTATGCTTAGCTGCAACACAATATATCTGTGTTTGAGAGGTTTTTGAGAAACGGATTTTCCTCAGGATTAAATATGGATACTTTAAACAGGAACCTAATGTTTATTCCCACGTACAACTTAATTTCCCTATCTTTCCAGCAGTGTCTCTTCTTGACATTAAAATAGAGCTGATGACATAAGAGATGGCCTTCATTTGGATTTCTCTGGCTAATGCTAAAAGGTGGTTTCCACCATTTCAAGATACAGGATATCTGTATAAGAATTTAAGAACAAAAGGTCAGAGTAGCCTACCGCAATAGGAAAAACCCTAGAAATCCTAACTTAAAGCAGCAGCAGGTCCAAACAGGCAGCAATACTATCTGGCTTACACATCATGGTTTATTAAAAAGATTGGAAAGTCTAATTTAGGTTTCCATTGTTTATGCCAAGTTTATTTTTTTTGCCACTGGAACACTAAATTAAAATGAGCTGATGAACATAACTTTGTTCTTTAGGTGTTAGTGCTATTTTATATGCTAGCAATCCATGATCTTTCACAGCTTTTTTGGTTGGGTTGGTTTTTATTTGGGTTTTCTTATTAATTTTTGGTTTGTGAGGATTGGGGAGGGATACTGGGGAGGGAAATTTTTTTTATGAGAGTAGCTTTTTTCTTTGTTCTTGTTCTGTCAGGGTAGAGGGTTAAGACAGGAAAAAATATCACAAACAGACTTTGTAAGGGCTTAGCAAGGACTAGTGCTTTTAGCACAAAACATCCAAGTTCGTCTTCTGAAGCTACTTAGTAACTGCTGATCAACTTGGATTTGGAACTGCTGCAAGAATCTCACATAGCTTTTAGTTTAACAGAGTACCAGTAACATTTAAACAATATAGCCTGATCCACTGGAACTGCAAAATACTGTTGCACTGCAGACTTGGCTAGTGACCTAGCACTAAACCTCTTGTTTACCCACCCATTTCTATTTAAGAAATTACACAACCCTCCATGACATTTCTCTGGGTGATGAGAAGCTCCTGTACCTGTCACAACAAGCAGCTACGGAAGAATTACAGCATCATCAACGACAACTTACCTGCAATTCACAACCCCCAGAAATCAGGTCAGTATCACTGTCTAAGTCAAGCAACTCCTCTTGGCAAAAAAACAAACAAATAACTTATATAAAAATAATTTTTGCCAGAGCTGAAAATAGAAGCCAAGCCTTTCACAGATCAAAGTCAGCCCTCAAGCACAGGAATTAAACAGTTTGTTCCCAAAGCTATTTCTGCAGAGCAGAATGCTTTTTGCTCCCAGTACTGGGAGGAGACACCAAGATTCTTCATAGCAAGAAACACATATTATCGGGATACATTTAACATTCTGCTTCAGGGACCAATAAAGAAGATACTTTTTTTTCTGCCTGAATGAATTTAGTATGTGTCATGGGATAAAGGGTTCTGTTCCTTGACAACCAGGGAGTGGCTGTAAACATGTACAGGAAAACAAAGTCTGGACACTTCCTTGAAAGTTTCTTTGAAATATTTCTGAGAGGAAAACAAAGAGAAAAAAAAATAGCATCCTGGACAAAGAATTATTTCATTCAAGGCTAAACAGATATTTAATAGACAAGGTACATCCTCTTGCCCTTCCACTCAGCCTGCTCAAGTCCTGGGAATTCTCTTTCCCATAAAATGGTTTAAGAGGGCCATCAGATAGCTTAAGACCTGATTAAAAGTGAATACAATCCTCTCAGCTCTGCAAAACCATAGAATTGTGTGATAGGAAGTTTTGAACCCTGCTTCCCCACCATCCTCTATCCAGTCCCTGAATACTTGTCTAGTTAAGGGAGTCAGCAGAGTACGGTGCAGGTTGTGAGAGAAATCGCTGAGTTTGGGGATGCAGGGTCAGACAGAAGACAGACACAAGTGTCTGGAAGGAAGAACACCATGCTTGCGAGCTACAACAAATTAATAAACAACAAATAAATAAGGGAAAGAATAATTCCAAGAGAGAATGTATTTATCTTTTAAAAGAAAAAAAAACTACACCCTTCCTTTTCACAGCATTACTTCATTCCAATACTGTCACCCAAAGTGACAAGAATTATCAGCTAATAGCATTTTATAATCTTTCGTATTTAAAATCACACTCAATACCAAGATAATACGAGCTTAAGTATCGAGATAGTATTAGCATAAAGCAATTCAATACCCTGTACCTCTGCCATAGCAGTTAACTACACCTCTATGTATAAGGTTACACATTTTATTCCCTTGGAAATACTTGCGTAAGCTGCCTTCAAGTCCAGCATACAGGGAAAGAACAAAACACTAATTTTCACATTTCACAATGTACATGAAACCAGGCAGCAATAGCTCAAAAGCTGTAACTAAACAAAAATGGACATCCCAGCTTACTCACAGAGTAAGAGTCTGTTCCTGGGGCACATCCCATCTTTGATGCTCACTGTCACACATTACATCGAGATGCTGGAGAGAGTAAAACTGCACATATCTGTTCAGATTTCCTACAGGGGCAGCTGTAGGAGTAACTGGCACTACATGCTTCCAACCACAAGCAATGCTAAAAAGGGCATTTGGAGAAACCCTGTGTCCTGCATTTTCAATCCATCATTAACTGAGTGTCTAGACTGAATATCAAAAACCAGCTGCCCCAGAGACAAACAAGTCAACCTCAGCAGGTAAGCTGTAGTTTCATCCAGCATCTTTAACTTTCAAAAACTCTGAATTATCTAAGAAATCTTAAAGTGAACATGTAGGAGAATAAAAGTTTTTTGTTTGGGGGCATTTTCCAGAATTGTCAAAAAGCACACATAATACTGATTTCACTGACCTGAACAAGCATGCAGAGCCTAATCTCAAAAATACCTAGGCATACATAATTTTTCCCATAAGAAAGGACTTTTTTCCTTCATTTTGTACCTCTCAACAGAATTCAGAGGAGGATGAGCTGTCCTCCTTTTGACAATCACAACCTGAGAAAAAATACCATAAGCCAGTAGTTCTTAATACAATGGCACATTTTACACACCCATGATGGCTAGAAAGTCTGTGACATTCACAACATCAGCTTTTTCATATCCAAATTGTCTTCAACAGACATGGAATATGAAATTAAGTTAATAGCATTCCTAGTAAATCCAGAAGTGCAATTAACTTAATAAAATCCAGATGTGAAGTGAAAAGTCAGTTGGATATTTCAAAGCCATTTATAAGCACCACACTGCAAGATAACTGAGACACTCACCTATCAAAACCACCTAAGCAAGCTGAGCACACAAGCATTCCAGATGCATCATGAAGCAATAAGGACTTTTCCCCCCAGGAGAAAAGCACTATGCCAACACTTCACATACAATGAGAATTGACTGTTCCCAAATGCTGGTAAGTATAATTAACCTTCATAACCCTGTCTTTGGCCTTGAACATTAAAGCTGAACTCATCTTGAAAACCAATTAAAATGCTAAGCAGTCTATCTACTTTGGGACTGGAGAACAGCATACTGCGTTCAAACAAAAAACAAAGCAGAGCACAGCTGTCTCCTTAGACACCTTCAAGGATCTGTTCATTGCTTTAACATTTAACATTTTAACAAGAACTGAACAATTCTTCAATTCTTCATGAAGATCCTGGAACATCTCAGGTTCAGGAAGGCAAAATCGAAGGTTTAACAGAAAAAAAAAAGGTATAGAAACAAAGATAAAGATGAGCTAGGTAGGTTATGAAGTTTGATTTTGCCTTTTTATGGTTAACAAAAGATATTAATAGTATGGTACAGTTCAAATTCACAGTGCTTAACCTTCATTCATTCTGACTTTTAGATTGACCATTAACAAAGAAATACATTTAAGATGCCCAACCTGCTTTTTCCATGGTTGCCACTTTTAAATTAGTGGAACAGCTAGACAGGCAGAAGGAGCTGGAATTCTCTTTTTTTTTCTAACTTCTTTCCTACATGTAAGATATTTCGTCTTTCAAAAAAACCCCTAAAAAAACCCAGAAACATGCCTACTTGCCTTGAAACTCAGATGCATGTGAATCTCTGATGATCTGGTTTCTTTTCAACTCCTTGGTTTTGTTGCAATCACTATGGAGCAATCACTATGTTACTCTATTACCACACCCCTGAATAATGAAGGGAATAGAAGATTATAGTCACTTTTTTAAATAGCAAAGGGAACAGAAGACTATAATAAACACATAACCAGCCACTTACAAGACCTTTCAGAATACCCAAACTCTGATCAAGAGCTAATCTGAATGACAAATGCTGTCAGAGATACAATCCAAAAGCATGCTCTAGGTTTGCTTAGAAGTAAATTATTACCATTCCTGGTTTCCAAACTTTCCTATCTGAAGTTGAAATTCTTGTAAGATTTTAAGCCAGATATGAAATTCTGCTTTTTTTTAATGACAACACAATTTTTCTACGCTGTTCTGCACAGGAGGCTGTTACATCATAACAGAAAATAGCCTATATCTCTCTGTACTTTCTTGGTTTATCCATTCCTTCATATTAATCACCATTATTAGTGTTTAGTGTCAACACAAATAAAATCATGTTTGCTTGTTTTTTCCAGTTAAGACACTAGGAAGAAACCTTTCTCAACCCAAAGAAAAAGGAGATAAACCAATTTCTGATTCTCTAGTGATTCTGAGCTGATTAGGACCATTTTATACTTATGACTCAGTTTTAACATCAGAATTTTGTTTCCACTGATATATGTGTTATACCTTAGTATAACTTCATTCACTACTGAAATTTGGAGTGGCATTATTTTTTTCCATTTTTAAAATTTATTTTCAAATACACACAATAGATCTGAGTAACAAGCATTTGTTAGGGTATTTAAACAAGCTTGAATCAGCTCTTCCTTTATGAGGTGGCTAAAAGTCAGAATCATCTTCATGTCAAGTTAAGGCATATTTCAAGCCTTGTAACTGCCAAGTTCTCTCGACTGCTGTCCAGTTACTCTGCGCAGTGCTGTAGATGGCAGTATTTCACAGAGCTCACCTCCCTGCCTTAACCTGGGCAAGGACTGCAACACAGAGAATTCATTTTGAGAACACTGAAAGATTTTCCAGTTCAGGGATTTCCAAAACATATCATATATGCTAAGAATGTATGCAAGATTGTTTGAAAAACAATCTTCTCATCTGATGGAAGAAATAAAACTAAATAATGCCAGTTAAACAAAAATTTTAAGCCACTGCAGGTGAAATCACCCCTAAAACAGAGATGCAAAATAAACTGCTCCTATGTATGGGATTTGAGCACACTCTGACATTTCATTTCAGCTAACCAAAATAAAGTTTTTTTGTAGTAACCTCAAATTCCTGACTAGAATGTTTTATTCTATTGTAGGTGAGTACATCTGAACCTCTGGGCTTCAAATTTACTGAAAATTGGGGCACTTTCCAGAAAAGAATGGTCTGCACAGCAAACATCTCAGTTGCAGACTGGAATTGTTGCACACTAGTTGCTCTAGCCCGTCAGCAACACGCCTTCCATGCAGAACCTCCCAGCAACAGTCACTTTTGGCTTGAAGTTGATTGTCCATATCATGGCACACACAGCACGAGCTTCACAAGAATGAACTGATGGAAACTCCTGGAAAATGTAAGTAACGTGAATCCAGGAATATACTGCCTTAAGCTATAACTCTCTTTCTTCCTAAAATTTTAACTCGAGTTGACAAAAGCAAAGTTTGCTATATCCCACTGCTACAACTCTTACAGGTTTTGCTGCATATCAGAAGCAGATTGAATCAAGAGCAAACTATGCAAATCCTATGCCACCATCATACTGGGTTCACATTATTTCATAATGGATAGAAATCAATCACTAGTAAGTCAGTAGCTTTAGGAAGCATCTCACCAGCAATTTTAACGCTCCCCCAGATAAAAGTCTTCTCCCTAGCTGTCAGCCTCATTATGCATCTCAAGCAAAGTACATAAACAGTAACTCCCAGGACAGCAAGCAAGCTTCTCTTTGTAATGCTGAAAAATCAGAATTCGTAAGAGATTCATTCCTGTTCCTTATGAGGAAGGACAGCCTGCTAAAGATCAAAACTACTTTCTTTGCTAATCAGCCAAACGTTTGCTAGGCACTAGAAGATGCAAAAGACACTAGAAACAGTGATGAAGGAGGTGCAGAAGCCAAGACACGACAACATCACCTTCGTTAATTCTGCAAACAAAGTCCAAAGAGGTTATGGGGAGCAGACTGATACCACTGCATTCCACCAGAGTATTAGCAGTAGGGCTCCTACAAGTGTTGCTCCTAGCAAATAAATGTATGCTGATAACAGCCTCCCCAGACAGGAGGAGGAGTGGAGTGTTACTATTTTTGCTTGTACAGCTTATGCTTGCAGCAATTTGTTTGAGGAGGGGGAAGACACTTGCTGACATAAGCACCTGCACTGCAGCTTCTCCCACACTGTTACAACAGCACGATTCTGGGCAAGTTAAGCAGCAAAGATTGCTATGCATAGGATTCAAGCAGAGACATTTAAAATTTCACCATTGCAATATATACATGCATGGTGCAAGCTTACATCAGTGAACATATTTCTGTATTTTTCTCCAGAGAAAGTAAAGCAAAGAACAAGAACACAGAAGAACACTACTAGGTTCCTGAATAGCTAAAACAGGTAGGACAGCAGCAAAGAAGAAAAAACAGATATGCTAAAGTGAAAGAAGCACATGGGGCTAAAGATAAAACTGGTAGGGACATGGAATAAAGATGAGATGGAGAAAAGACATTTAGAAGTGTCAGACAATTGTAACCAAAGCAGTTTAGTAACACAGAGCCATCATCTAAAACCCAGAAAAACCACCTCATCCCTCTCTTCCTTCCTTCCTTCCTTCCATCCAAGAGTTTAGAGACAGAGGTGCAAATTCAAACATCACTTCTTTTAAGGCACTAAACTGTATTCATAATATCATTCTACAAGCCAAGTGCCTACTTCTACAACACTTCCCTCAATGTCTTAAAAGCCAAATGAATCACAACAGATGCTACTCATTTGGCAAGACAGACAGCTCCTTCTTCTTACATCTGCATTTTTAAGATAGAAGTATCAACTAAATAAGCAGTTTACATTTTAATCACCTATGAGAAACTACCAGTGAAGAAAAAACCAATCATACCACAAAAAAACCACCAAACTGTTTAAATGGAATGTTTTGTTGACACTGGAAACATAAGCATTTTTTCAAACCCACAGCCCAATCCTACGTGCAATACTTCAGACATGTTCCAGCTATCACTTCTGGACACAGAGAGAGAGTAACATCAGGTCTCTGCCACTCTAGTTTCCCTTTCCTCTACCATGCCTGCCAGCACAAATGCTTTTGTACATACTAAATTCACAAAAGGTCAACTGCCAGACAATATTCCATATAAAGAATGAAAAATAATTAAATCTTATTGTCTTTAGTTCTTAAGAACAACACACAATTAATTTACCCTGTCTTAAGATGCAACAAGTCTTAGCTTCCTTAAGTTTAAAATTGAAACCAAAAACACCAGTGGTTCAGGAAGCCTGAGCCTCCTCTTACTACACAGCAATACCAAGTGACCACGGTGTTACAGAAGAATCACTAGTTCTCTTTTACCAAAAGAAAACTAAGCCACGCAATAATCTAATTCTTCTGCTGGATCCTCATCAGCCTGAAGCACAAGGTATCATGGCGAGTTCTGATGATCAAGGCAGGAAGATCTGATTTTTAACTGTTCACAGCATGAGAAGTGTCATGCTGGTACGTATTTCAGAGCTATGATGAAGTCTTGTTGCTGCAATAAGAGAGAGGAGGAGTCCACACATTATTATGCAGAATAATTAAGGAACAGAGTTTAGAAATAAATCCATGTAGGAAAAAAAGAAGTCCAATGCAGGAAGATAGGCAGGGCAACATCTGCAATACGTTTGTCTAGCAAATATTTAATCTGCATAGGATGCAAAGATAAACAATTTCTTCTCTTTTTGAAACGAAAGATTACAGATGATACTTAATTGGTGTATTCTGTGAATGCTTCTGAGACAGTACAGCTCAGTGTTGACTCTTGCCTTATTCTATTCATGCCCCAATTCTATCTATGCTGCCTATATGGCAATTAATAAAATGGAGATTATTCCAGTATATTTACATTAAGAGATAACACAAGCTTTGTTCACAAGTGGGTTATATTTACAAAAACAGCCTTTCAATCAATCAATCACAGAGGAAAGTGAATTAAGATAAACAAAAAAACCCTGTTTTCTTCATAAACATGGATGTAATACAATTTCATAACTGATAAAATAAATAGTTAAAAATGTGTATTAAAGTTCTTTTCTGGTCAATTAGTAACAAAAAATAAATATTTATACTTGATAAATGGTACAAAATGCACTCACTGATTTGTTATGCTTGAAAATAACTACCACCTACCAGATTTTTAATCCTCTTTTTGGCATAAATCAAATTCCTGTTTAGGAAAAAGGTAGAAATCAACAAAAAATATATAAGGACAAATTTTTAAAGTTCACTGAAGACAAATATTATTTATAAGCCAAAAATGGGGGAAAGTACTAAAGCTTGTTTTAATTAAACAAGAATGTGTATCTGAACACCAAAGGAGTACAATTTGTAATAAGTGATCCCAGAGTGACCAGAGCAGATGTCCTCTCCAAATTTAAAAAGAAAACCAAGCAAAACCCCCAAACCCCAAGCCCTCTCACACCACAGGCTTCATTTCCTTACACCAGTTCTTAGCCCACACGCAAATAATTTATGTTTCCCTGCACCAGGCTGAGAACCAAATGGAGCTGATGACACTGAAAGAAACTGATTATTAAGCTTCAAAGAAAATATTCTTGTTAATGCATGGAGAGGAATATTGAGAGCTGTTCTTTGAAGCACTGACAGTAAGTGGGTTTAGTTAATATTTAATTAAAGTAGCTGACATGGTATAGACCCATCTGAACACTCCCTCAGGTTCATTTTTCACCATTTTCCCTCATTTTATAGGGCAGCTCAGTGCTCTCCATTCTGTGTTCTACCTTGATTAGCATGTGTAAGCTTTCAGCTCCGTGCTTCTTTGCTTTAGCAAACTTCCTTTTTTTAAGGAGTTCTTCTCAAAGGAGAACTTTTTTCATCGAAGTAGAACACTCATTCTTAAAGACTTCAAAATTATGTCTTAAAACCTCTCCTTGCACTCAGTAATTTTGTGCCTATTTAAAGAGATGACCATCATTACTGTAGAGGAGGTGTCTCAGCTCAGCTGGTCAGAGCACGGGGTGTAACACCAAGGTTGTGGGTTTGATCCCTGCATGGGCCATTCACTTAAGAGTTGGGCCCGATCTTTCTGGGTCCCTTCCAATTCAGAATATTCTGCTTTCAAGTATCACAAGCCTTAAGTCCATGCTTTCCCCTGATAATTTTCTATGCCAGGTATTTCAATGTAGCTGCTTGCATTAAGGCTTATCCTGAGCCTTTTCAAGGCACCACAGGTTAGCGACAGTTAACTACAATCCTGTTTGCAAGCTATACAATCAAGGTCCTCTTTGTAAAAACAGCAAGCAGTAAATCTTTACAGGTATGTTAGTGTGGGGTCCTTAATTCTGCATACAGAAAAACATTCAAACATCAGCTTATTGGCTTCTCTCTACAATCACTAAGAGGATATTTTAATTACCAGTGAGATTTTTCATTTGTTAACAAAAGATACACTGCAAAATTTTAATTTCAGTACAGGAAATATGTGCTATTACATGAATCTTTCAGCTTCCAACAGATGAAAACAGCCCAGAGCTGCAGAAGTGTCAGAATTGTAACTTTTCATGTATTGTGCAAACTCAATTTAGAGTTGTTGGTTTTTTGGATGTTGTTTTGTTTTTTTTAAGGTCACTAACTGAAGCCAAGAGATACCTTCAAAGTCTACAATTTGCATCATACAGATTAATCAAATTTGCTTTACTTATCCATACAAAAAGCTTCTTTCTTCTAAAGGAGACTGCAAATAAGATGAAGGACTCCAGATCACAGCTACCTCAGCTCTTGTGTTAACTTGAAGACCAAGGAGAGAGCCATGCACTGAGGATTGCCAGCCAGCAGTCCACAGCAGGTCACCTCCTTCTAGTGTATTATTAGCACACTTCTTTTCTATGCAAATCCATACATGCACACATACAAATTATGTTCTACAGGTTCAGCAAGTCCCTGCAATAAAGCAGATACTACATGGGCACTGTATCACATACAGGCAGCACACACCACTGTCTCAATAACACAGGCAGGCATATCACTTCAGGGAAAAAAAAAACCTCCCCAAACCAATGAGAAAACTAACCTCCTTCCCCAGCCAACAGTCCTCCACAGTGTCTGAGCTCTCTGGAGAGAATATGAGATTTTGATCATGCTCTGCTGTAAACTTATAATCTCCTGAAAACAGCTAAAGCCACAGTTAGTCAGATGGTGCCTAGAATTACAAGAAATGAGACAGAAAATTCCCTCCAGTACTTTAATGGTGATTTTTCTAGGAGACAAAGGCAGGAGAAAAATGGTAAGTATCCAGCAAAATTGGAACAGGTAATGTAGCTGGAATTACAAAGCAGGCAGGTCATATCTCACAAGAAAAAAAACCAGTAATCTCACATGTCTTTGTCTCAATAAAACTAACAAGAAGGTGGCCCTCACCATCTCACTCATACAGAAAAAATGGACAGAAGAGAAGCAAAACGGTCACCTAACATTGGCAAAGTAGATGCCACTAGGTTAAGAAAGTGATGGAAGTTGTCTTCACTCACAAAAGATTCTCCTCCATTAGTGATGTGCACATTACATCCACCTTAAGTATGTTAGACATCAGCTACAAGAAGCATGGACAGATGTTCAATCAAACCAAATGAACCCTATCTGCTACTCCAGGTAAGAATTTAAGTCTTCCTCAATCCTCCTGCCCCTCTCCTCTACATTACCGTAACTTTCATGACACTACCTTAATTGGAAAAGAGCATAACCAGGGACAGCAGCCAGAAGGGAATACCACAGAGAAGGCAGAGGACTGTAAGGTTCCCCCATAAGAAATGGAAAGAGCAGAGGAGCAGATACCTTATTCAGAGAATTACTAATGGTCAGGCATCTGGAGAGCTGGAAAATACACAAGTCTAAACACTACTACTACTGTTTCTGAAATTTCCTCTTGTAGACCTTGTATTTTGGCTCCCCAGTATAAGAAATAAATGACTTCTGATGCACAGACTTCTCTCTTTGCCTCCCAAAGGGGAAAGACACCATTAAGAATAACGAGCACTAAGGGAAGAGAGCATTTCTGCATTAACTTCTGCTGCAGCATAATCAGTTACTCAACTGTACAGCTCTTACTGGCAAAATTTAACATGTTTTCCAAAATTATATTGTCTGGCATACTATACTCAGAATAAATATAGGGTGGCTGTACAGTACATACAACAAACCCACTGAGATTAGTCAAAGCTAAATTTTCATTGCATTTGCCCCAGGTTTACAGCGTAGACTAGTAACAAAGTTTAGCTGGTGTACAATACCTCCATGTGCCAATGCTGTCCAAAAAGATAACGAGCAACTGACAACAAGTTGATGCCAATTCTGGCCCAAGTCTACAGAACTTTCCCTTTGCAGTTTTTCCTCCCAATCACTCTAGGTATTACTTGAAGTCTTCAACAAATCATTTTTAAGTGCTTTTCTTTTTTTTTATTTCACTCTGCTTCAGCTTCCAGACAACGCTATCTCCTCTAGATTGGCACCACCCATACTCATAATTAGTCAGGGACTGCTTGCTAAAAGGAGCAATAGTTGCACCATTTCCAAGTCTTGTCATTGTCATCATGTTAATATTTCAACTGGGGACACTCCTGTATTTCTAGGACTAGTATACTAGAAAAAGCTAATACTTCCCTTAGTTGCCAACCTGATGCCTTCAGATATTTTATTCTATATTTATACATGGGCTATGCTTTAATACAATCAGTATGTTTCAAGTAATTGAAGTATATACCCATTTTTCAAAAGTTACTTAGACTTATTTGCAAAAACATCCAGTAATATTGAGTGCACAATAGTTCCTCAAAAAGTGCAGTGCAGCAGTTCCCACAACTTGTGGAAAAACAGGGCAACACTGGCATTAGTTGTATAAGGATATGTGAATTGACCAAAAAAAAAAATTAAATTATACATCCACCTCCCTGGAGAAAAAGAGTTCCACTTCCTAAAGTGCTTGGTTGACTTCACAGGTTCTCTTCACCAAGGCCTGAAACAAAGTCTCCCCATGCATTGGCACCACCTTCACCCAGCCCCACTCCTAAACTTTGCACTTAGTTTAGCTCCAAGCTGTAACTCTGTGTGTTCAGCAAAGCACACACACAAATGGAGCTTCCTTTTCAGCAGCCACGGCGTAGGTGGCAGCACAGGCAAGGGGTCGGCACTCCTGCCATGTTCACAGGAAGCACAAAGATTATCTGTGAGCATCTACAAAGTGGGAGGCACACCAGTGGTAAACTGCCTAAGAAAGAACAAATAAATTAACCCATCAAGCAGATGAGCTGCCTCATTTTTAAACAACACATGTGAGAGTGGGGATGAGGGAGAAGAAAAGCTTCATGGTTTGCTCTCCAGTAACATAGACTGCATTATATGCATTAAGTCATAATACATTTGTTTCCACCAAAACATTTTCCATGCATTATGCAATCAACTGCACTACCCTAAATAGACATCCAAACTGGCTCAGAGACACAAATAAACTTGTTCTTGTGATTGCTTTCCACTGGAAAAAATACTGAAACAAATCTCATGAGAGCTCTGCTTACATCAAAAGCCTTATAATAGAGCTCTTATTAGACAAAGGTAAAGTCATGCAATGAAAGAGACTGGTGATCTTCTACAGCCAAGTTAAATATTTGGGTTTTGCCTGTTATGTATTTAGAGTTTCAGACTGAAACTCTAGTTTGTTTCAGCCCTTCTCTTAGACGAGTTGTCCAGTGATGAACAATGGTAAACCCACTCTCCTGGTACAGTATGGTGCTGCTGGATGAGACTCCCACGGCTGTAAAACAACGCACTGCAGTTTATGCAGACTCACTGGTTTAATGCCTAAACAATATCCTAGCTATCTCTTCTGTGTTAAAGAACAGTATCTGGTTTATGCAGCATAAAGGTTGACAAGTTGCTCCAAAACCTCCACTGCAAATAATGTGACTCCTCCTTCTCCTCCTGGCAGCACCAGCATCCCACCAACACAAAGAAACAAACTCCTACCCTGTTCCTCTCCACCACCTGTCCCCACACAGAGGGGCACAGTGGCTGCAGATCCCTTGGGCACCACCTCTGTGATGAGTCTGGGATGAACAGCTTGGGCAGAGGGTGACAGATTTGTGGGGATGTATTTTGAAAGCTTCATATGGCTGTGAACAGTATTTTTCCCCAATTCCAGTCATACTTTCCATGGTATCGACATCCACTGCAGAAACAAAACATGTTAGGGCCTGCTTCAAACTAAAAAGGGGGACCATAAGCAGCTATTTTCATTAGAACTAAATATGCAAGAATAAAGAAAAAAACATGCTATTTACTACTGAAAAGGGCTTATATTTGTCACCACGTATCCTCATACCAAGTGATTCTTCCTGTTCCATTGCAACTAGATGAGGGAAGCTAAGGGTTCATGTTTCTTAATTCAGTGCCATTTAAGGAGCATCTAATCACAGATTTCCAGCACCATCACGCCTCTTTATAAAACCTGTGAAGACTGCGAGATCATAAAATATGAATATATTAACTAAAAAATTAGATCAATGTAATATTTAAGCAAATGTCACCCATTTCACCTACGAAAAGTATTCACTTTGCTCATAAAAGCATCCTTTTTACTACATTTCTTGGAAATAATTAGGAAAAAAAAATTCATAAAATTTCAAGGGAAGGAACTTGCTGTGTACCTGGAGAAAAGTGTTTAATGAGTGCTAATATGTCACATTTTGTCTTTATGGCAAATCCAGGGATCTCTTACAATTCATGAACTAAAACCAACTGAATCTATAATTTTCCACACAAATCTTGTATCAACAATATAACACTATTTTTAACTATCAACATCTAGTTATAAGTAATAGTTTTTGCTTTAACTCTCTCAATCATCCATAACAAATGGAACATCTAAAGAACATTTTTGAGGAAAAATATGCCAATCACCGAGATCGGGTCCCCTAGATACTTAGACCTACTGTATATGAGACAAAGTCAGGTCTGGAATGATGCTTCTGCTCCCTGAAGAATCAAGGAAATCATTTAGAGGTGTAATCCATTACTTTGGGGTGAAAGGAGAGGTGAAAAGTATCTTTTAATTCATTAAACCTTCAGAATGCTTTATTTATCTTAGGAATAGATAAATGATGCCTAAGTCACAGTCAAGTGTCCACCTTGGTTTACTAGACTGCCTGCTTTAAACAAGCTTTACAAGCTTTAAACACATGAATTCTAAAAAAACCCACCTATTTTCTGATCCACAATTCCTTAAATAGCTAAAACTGTCAATCAAAAGAAGTCTTCTACAACACGCATGCTAAGTTGTGCAAGAACACTAAATACAACAAAAACATTTTTTCATATATTTAAATGACCAGTATTATAGCTGCACTTCCAACCCCAAGGCATTTCAGAAGCAACCTACCGGTGGTCTTTTAAATAACCTTCAAAATACCATGGCTTCTGTTTGCAGGCAAGCAAAAGATAACTCTAGAAAGAAACATGCTGGTTTTCCCTATCTCAACTGAATAGTCATACTAACAGCTTCTGCAGTTCTGCAACACAAACACTGGGAGACAGGATTAATGCACTGGAAAACATATGAACATACAGACAGCATGTGAACAGCTCAAGCTTCAATGCAATGAGAACACTTTCAAATGGATGAATGAATATCTGAATGAAAAAAGGAGGAAGATAATATACACACATCTCCCTATTGTGTCAAAGTCACTGGAACCTTAAGAACTTACAGGGAGTAGATGTAGCATTTTTAGTGGATGAATGACCAGTGCTGTACACTGTGCTGAGGGAACAAGTCTAGATATAACCTCACAGACACAATTAAGAGTGCGAAGAAAATGAGGCTTATTTCTTCCTCTCCTAACACCAGAAGCCTAAGCTATTTCCTCAAAATGAAAATCCCGCTTCCCAAATGCCTCTTACCATCTGTCAAACAGTTTTAGCTGTTCTCAAGAGGCTTCTTGTGCCTCTATATACATTACATCTGCAACAGATTTTTTTCTTCTAGAGTACAGATGGAATAAAACATTGTTTTATAACAAATAAAGCAAAATATTGCACTGGATTTCAACTGAGTACAATTCAGAACCAGTTGCTCTGAATAAAACACTTCCAACATATCTGCTGTTAATCAGTGGCCTATTATGAGCACTTTCCCACACTTCACTTGATCTGTTTAAAGGCCTTTTTTTTCCAAAAGTCAGTGTCAGTCCTCAAAACCAAGTCTCTGTACCGCAGTATGAAATTACCAAAATGAGACAAATCACCAGAAAAGCATACAATTTCCTGCTCCCATAAGGTGGACAAATGTCCTTTTTCCTTTAGGATAAAGCTACACAGAGCTGATTGTGCTGTGTCAAAACCGATGGAGTTTCTTAGGCAGAGAAACTCCCTCCCTGATCAGAAGTTAATTTATAAAAACATCTCCAAAACAATACAGATTCTTCAGGTCCAGGGTGCCAGTTAGTCCACGAGGCAGCAACAATACATGTCCTCTATTAATTATCAATACCATGAAATAAGTGTTAATTGTTCTAGGTCAATAACTTATTTTTCCTATTTTGTGGTTATGATTAAACCTTCTAAGATCCAGAAAACTTGCAAAAGTCACACTTGACCCAGTATTTGCTCACACATTCTCAACAAAAGCAAGAGCCTTACAAACTCTTTACATTCATTGCCCCAGCTTTAAAATCAGAGCATGACTCTCCACTCTGTATTAGTGGGAAGGCTGTAGGCAGCAGACAGAAGGAAGGAAGCTATTGACAGGCTGAAGCTAAACAGAGAAGTTATCAACACAACCCAAAGCACAAGAGAACAGCAAAAGAAATCACTCAAGCAAGATCCAGAAACAGCCCTCTGAAATGAATCAAAGCCTTTGGAATAAACATCTTTTGCTGCTGTGGGTTTTTTTGTCGGGTTGTTTGGGTTTTTTTAAAAAAACCCAAACCAAACAACCAAGACTCCCTATCACTTCTTCTATCTTAAAGGTTATGTATTTCTGAACTATATTAACATCAACTACCTGTTATAATAAAAGTTAATTGTAAATATTGTCTAACAAAACAGAAAAGATTAATTAATTCAACATCATTATGACACATCAAAAAAAGGAGGGGAAAAAAACCAGTAAAGACAGTTCACTCAGGAAAGAGCCTAAAGAATTGTGTGACATTTAGAAATACTATTTCTCACTTCCTCACCAATTCACTGAAACAGCCCAGGCAAAGAACTATGCTGCTTCACTTCCTGTAAAAACAGTGAGAGCACAAATACTTGCCTCAAAAAGCTTTCTGCTACTGCTCCTCTCCTCTCCAACAGAGCATTTGCTGCAGAAGGAAGATCTTCATTTAACAGATACTGTATTATGAACCACGACTGACCCAACCAAGATGTTCACATTAGTCTGGGGAAGAGGATCAACCTCTGTGTTTGTACTACGTTGCACAAACTGAAGAAAAACCCACACTTCAGGGAGTAGACTATGCTGTTTTCTACAGCTATCACTGTCTTCACAAGATCTTTCTCCATCTTCCTTCACAATTCTCCACGTTGTTGAACAATTGAAGGTTTTTTTCTGTGTTTTATCCTAAATTTGAGTAATGCAAAGCTTGATGCATGTCCATTAAAAAGAAACAAAAGTAAAACAAACCACATTGCTTGGAAGTTTTAAGTATATGACATCATGTAACTTCAATAAATTTATTTTCTGTTCTGAACAGAACACCAAGAGACTAAAAGATAAGTTATCTCACAGCCTAAAGCAAGACTAATTTCACAGCACAGGGAAGGAGAAGGGAGAAAAAACCCTTAGAAAACACCCCTGCATGCTTCAGGAAACAGAGTTGGTGGGAAATGCAAGGGAGTGGGGGGGGGGCAGATGGCAAAACACTAATGAGTGAAGAGATGAAAGCCTAATAATTGAGTCGACCCAGTTCATTAAAACTTGGCTACTGCATGGAGAGGAGGCTGGAGCACAGCTTCACAGAGTACAAAGTATACAGTTTCTTGCAGCAGGTAATGGCACAATCATTTCTTTGAAAGCGTAACAGCAGACAAAAGAAAATGCGTAAGTGCTGCATCACTCAGACCCTTCTTGACCACTCCAACACAATTTAAGAAAAGGCAATCTAAAAATGAGCAGTCTTCTATGAACTTTCTTTCCCCCAAAATTACTTTCCAATAATTTTCTGGGTTTTTTCCCCCTTTAACCAAAACCCTGAGATAATACACCAACCACTATTAAAAGAAGAGTAGCACAGAAGTCTGATTTTCTGTCCCAATTCAGATCTCTGCAAAAAATGTACCACATTTTTTCCTGAAAATCAGAAAATTTCTCCTTATGTTGTAAAAGTTAACAAACTTTAACAAGCATTTATAGAAGAGAGTTTGAAGCACCCTGAAAGTTTACACATGCAGCAGAAATACGAGATGGATGGCCCTTCACTGTAACATCAGTTTTTAACTCATTTGACAGAGCAGCACGTCTTCTGATCCATGAAAAAAGTAGAAAAAAAGATCTATTCATTGCTGGGTCTAAGCTATATCATCCTCAACAAATTCATTTGACTGACAACACAATTTTTAGGGTCTTTTCCAAGCTAAATGAGTCTATGATCTTCACAACTCTACAACAATTAAAAAAAAAAAAGGAACAAAAGAGCCCGTAAGTGATTACAATCACACATCTCTCTCTTCCCAACTAGTTTCAATTCTGAAGCATACACATTAAATCAGTGTCTGAGAAAGAGGGCTGTACGGTCAACTTTTGGAAAGTTGTACAAACACAAAACAAATTACTGCAAAGCTCAAGAGTTTTGATTAAAAACTAGTACAGGGATAAAACAACAAATGACCTCAGAAGTTTGCAGGGAACTCTAAAACAAAACAGCACACGGAACATTTCACCAGTCCCTTCTACAGCTACTTGACAGCCAACAAATACCAATATATTCTTCTTTTCTTTTTCCCCCATCCTTTTAACCCAATACTGTATCAACTCTCATTTCCTGACGAGCAGATCTGCCAATGACAAGTGGGGAGCATCATTCCATACACAGTTCTGCTACTGTCCATCATGTTTGCTGTGCACTAACAACTCGGGAGCAACTCCTGTCTCTTTACAACTTAAACAATGCAGTTGATAATTACAAGCATCAGCAGGGCCCCAAACGCATTAAAACTTAATGGATCAAACAGATTTATATTTCCTATGATTAAGTTGAAATGATTGAAATTATGCAAACTGCCAGATGAAAATCAGCTGGGTTTAAAAGGTTTCCTGTTCTCAGTCCCAAGAACTGTTTCGTTCGGGCAGCAGCAGCGCGAAACTCGCCAGAAACATCTTCAGCGACACAACGAAGCGATGGCTTTCCTCCTTTCAGACAACGAACTCTGTAGCGCGTTGCCGTAACACACAATTTGTGAAGACTACTGTTCCAAGCAAACGCCTTAAGTTCATCTGAATGATGGCCTGAATGATGGGTAAGTGAAGCCAAACCCCGCTCAGACACCAGGCCAGCGCACTGCTTTGGAGGGGAGCCACTGCAAGGCCTGCTGACAGACACAGGGGGCGGCTGGCAGCACCGAGGCACCAGGGACAGTAGCAGCGATTTAGGTTTCGCTCCCCACGGCACCGCTACATTACAAGATTATTCTCCCAGTGCGAGCGGAAGGCAGAGGAGCTCAATTCTAACTGCATTCGCCACTTAAAGCCACCGGTTTCCAGCCGCAGCTTGCGGACCCGGCGGGCCGGCGGTGGGAGCGCTGCCCCAGCACCAGCCGGGGGAAGGCGAGGCGGCTCCGCAGCCCCGGCCGAGGCGCCCGGCTCCCTCGGGCCGTGCCACCCCGCACGCCCACCGCGCCACCAGCCCGGCCAGCGCCGAGCAAGCCCCAGCCCCGGGCAGCGCCAGGCCCGGCGCTCCTGGAGACCCCGAGGGGCTCAAAGAACCCCCGTCCCGCCCAGCAGCCGGCGGGGAG
>VXBA01005483.1:490586-540441 GCA_013399895.1 Serilophus lunatus
TCCCCCACACACACACACACACTCCCACACACACCCCGGCAGCGCACGGGGCACGGCACCGCCTCCCTCCCTACAGAAATAATGGCCTTAGCTCCGAGCGGCGCTCTCCTCTCAAGTAGGAGCGCTGCGCTGCGCGGAGTCCGGCGGGAAGTGCGGTCATAGGGGCACAGCGGCGCCCTGTCGGTCCTCCAGCGTGGTGGTGCGGCAGCCGAAAGGTAGTAGCAATGGAAATAATATGCGGTCTGTAGGATGCTCGTAAATCTGCGAGAGACGGGGTGTCAGATGGACATCCCAGCAGGAACCCCACGTACTCGTTTTTTAATTTTTTTCGTCTCAAAATGTGACTTCTCAGAACCACAGAATTAGTTTGGAAAAGTCCTCCAAGATCATCGAGTCTAACCTACGGCCTATTACCAGCACATCAGCTATACCGTGGCACTGAATGCCACATTCAGTCTGTCGTTAAACACCTCCGAGTGTCTCCACCACGCCCTGGACGGTGCATTCCAATTTCTAATCATCCTTTCTGCGAAGCTGTTCTTCTTAATGTCCAACCTAAACCTCCCCTGATGCAGCGTAAGACTGTGTCCTCTCATCCTGTCGCTGGTTGCCTGGGACAAAAGGCCAGCTCCCACTTGCCCACAGCCTCCTTTCATGTAGTTGTGGAGTGATATGCCTTGGGCCTCCTCCAGCGGCCTCCTCTTCTGGCAGTTCTAAACACATCCTTGGTAATACGAACCTCCTATCACGAGCAACTTACACTTGTTACTGTATTTAAAATAACATCAGCATGTACCTCAGGTTTTCATCAGCTGTCAGTTGACAATACTGAAAACAGTTGTAAAGCACTGCATAACTTTTGGAAATGCTGAGCATCTTCTCTCCACTTATTTCAAGGAAAAGTACTGCCAGCACATTCAGTAGATATCTGGCACCTTCAGCACTGACCTAACTAATGAGACAGAAAAGTTGACAAAGGATTAATGTTTCCAACTCTGAAAATAAGCCTTATAGCTCAATCTATTTTTCATAGAACTATCTGCTGTACCTTAATTACATAGCAGTGTCACTAGGAGTCCATTATCATGGGCTAATGTTCCACTCAATCTTTTTATTCTGTTCCTTGAATAATCAGTCAATTAAAGGCTGAATATTCTTTCCTCAGTACTTTTTAATACTTCTGTAGAAATATATGTATGTATTCCTAGCTGTGGAAGATTGCTTTTTCTTCTCAGCAATGAAGTATAAAATCTTGAATAATAGAGAACCATTTTGTTTTTATCATTAGATATGAGATTTCTTACAAAGCTTTTTATAATTAAACAATATTTCTTCCCAAAGAAGAGTCTTGGAATGAACTAATTCACTGATACAAGAGCTACTCACAGGGGCTTTCTCACTGTAGAGCCTTAATTCACAAAGCTGGTTGTGGTTCATTTTTAGCGTGGGTGAGCCATTTCCTTTGTATCTTTGTGTTGCTGCTATTTTCCTTGTCAGTAAATTGTTAATTTTTTCACTTATACCTCCTTGCATTTTTGTCTCTCTATATTTGGGGAGTAAGTTCATTTTTTTGGAGTTCCCACCCCAATATTTGTCTTCAAACCAAGATACCACACTATGCTTTTTGCTTCTCCTGGAGGTCACCAGTAAACTCTTGTTACTTACTTCTTGGAGTGCTTTTGCAGCTTTACAGAGTTCCTGTACTCCTGTCTGTGATAGAAGAGGGAGGCTGGCAGCACACCGAAGAAGCAGCAGTTTATGAAGAGGGTCAGGCCTCTGCTCACACAGCTTACGCTGAATCACATAGGTGCTGATGTTTTCATAGGTCACACAAACCTTAATTACGTCACAGATGTTTTGCACTGAGGGACCTCATACAGGGAAAATAGGGGGAAATGGCCACAAAGTGTCTTATGTTCAGATTTGAGGGCACAGAGAACTGATGAGCAGTGGGAGTTTGTACCTCACTCCGTAGGGCTGACAGGTGGCAGACATACTCAACTGTCACCACAAATACATAGAATCATAGGATGGTTTATGTAGGAAGGGACCATTAAAGGTTAAGTAGTCCAACCTCTCTGCAAAGTGCAGAGGTATCTTCACCTAGACCAGGTTGCTCAGAGCCCTGCCCAGCACCGCCTTGAATGTTTCCAGAGATGGAACATCAACCAACTCTGCAGAACCTGTTCTAGTCTCACCCTTCTTTATAAGAAATTTCTTCCTTATATCTAGTCTGGATCTGCCCTCTTTTCACTTGGAAGCCATTTCCCCTTGTCCCATCACATGACTGTAGAAAGTCCCTCCTCAGCTTTCTTGTACATCCCCTTTAGGTACTGGAAGGTGCTATAAGGTCACTCTGGAGCCTTCTCCAGGTTGAACAGCCTCAACTCTCTCAGCCTGTTCTCAGAGGAGAGGTGTTCCATCCCTCTGGTTATGTTCAAGGCCTTCCTCTGGACTTGCTTCAGCAGATCCACATCCTTCCTATGTTGGGAATCCCAGAGCTGGATGCTCTGGACTAGGGGAAACATTTGCTTGCATTTGTGGCCAGGTATAAACCAACAGGAGGTCCACTGCTAGTAAGGAAAGAATTACCTATTTTTTTTACTGTAGGGACACCACAGCTACCAATCCTGCATGAAAGGGGAGAAGCTCTGTTCCATCATTGACATAGGCTTTTAGTTATCCCATATTTCCAACTCAGTTAAAAATACCAGGAATTCAGGTAAGTTAAAGGTGGACCTGGTGTTTCATGTTGTCAGGGAACAGTAAGAACAGGCTTGTTCCCTGAGGGGAAGGTGAGCTAGGAGCCAAAATGGGTAACTTAATAACTCAACTGCCCATACTGTTAGTGCAGCAACCACACCATCTAGGACCCACTCTCACAGCAGTTGAGCCACACAGACCTAGAGACAGAGATCACATTCAGCCAAGAGTCCAGATCATAAAGCAGTATCAGAATGAAGAGAGATCCAAGGTGAAAAGGAGAAAAACTCCTCATTTGTGGTTAGAATGAGGTCCAGCAACCACCAAGGCAGTGAGACCAAGCTGATGTCAAGCCAGGAAGTCAGTCCACAGGTTGGGTGTTGGATCAAGAATTACTATAACACAGACTTAGTACTCTTCTACCACAGCTCAGGTGAGGACTGAAGGCTCAGGGCTGAGCTTAAATAGAACTCCTGGGCCTATAGTTGTAAGAAGAAGCTGCAGATGATGCTGCTCATAGCCATTAAGGCTTATTAGTGCACTCAGGGCCACAAAGAGTTCATCTAGTTCCTTTTTTCCTTATAGAATAAAATTTATAATAACATATTGAACTGAGGCTTTCACCTCAGCTACCTACAGCTGCTCCCTCCTGATTCAGCTCTTGCAAAAGGAAGGGTGAAATGGTGAGCAGCATATCTCTGTGCTAGACATGAGGCTTGGCTGCAAGCAAGAACAACTTCCCCCTGGAGCATGGGAGCCTCTGACAGTGCCGCAATCTCATGATTCCTTCCAAAGTTCATCTGTGTTTGTTGCCAAGTTCATCTGTACTTTATCTGTACTTTAGAGTTGAAGGCGAACAACAACAAAAAGCCAGTGTTTTGTTTTGTGGTTGTGCATATCTCTGATTACGATATGTACATGATTAGGGCTGGTGGATGCTATAGGAACACAAAAAAGCTCTGTTCAGAAAGTAGATAAGAAAATGTGCATTATTCTCAGATAATATACTTGCGGAGTCACTAGAGGATTAGTCATTGTAATCCTTCTGGGTATATCTTATTATCTAGTGGTAACGCTCACCATGTGGGGCTTTACTGGTAAACGAAAAGAGAGAAAGACTAAAAGCAACACTAAAGTATGAGTTAAAGTAAATTCTGCAGTCCTGGCAAGTCAGATGGCTGCACACACTCCCTTTATTTTTTGGTTTCTATGAAGTGGGTTTAGTTTTCTGCTACATCTGTAGGCACAGAGAGCTGTAATAACTAGGGAAAAAAAATTACGAAACCAGAAATAAACTAGAAATATCATATTAAAAGCATTAAGAGGAAAGATACAACTTTATGTTTTCAGGGAAGCTCTTGCTCTTCCTGGAAGTTTTGACTTCCAACAACTGTCAAAGATAGTCTTTTGTTCTCAGCTTGAAAAAAAAAAAAGCAGTAAAAGCTAAAACTGAGATCTTAGTTCTAATTAACAACACTTGGTTTAAAAGGTGGCTGGAGTTGGGCAGAGTGGCAAAAGATTTGCTAGGTAAGTGCTCACTTAAAGTGGTTTCAGCCTGTGTTTGGATGGAAAGAAGCGCAGTTTTGTGTCCCTCCACATCCCTCTGTGGGAGAGCCCCAGTGCTGCTGACAGAGCCATCAGCGCTGCAGCCCCTGGGCCCGTCTGGTCTTGCTGCATAGCTCCGTGTTTTGGAGAAATTACCTGCATTCTGACATTAGGGATATCAGAGTTTTAATTAAAATTAGAAAGATTATTATTTGGTGGTAAGTACATTGTACATGGTATGAAACAATGTTTAGGAGTAGCCTTTTTATCATGGACTTTGGTAATGCAGGGCTGGTTTAGAAGCAATGTTTTGAAGCTCTGAAACTACTGACATTGCTAATTATTTGAGTCTCTAATTTGAAGTCAGCATGTTTGTGCTAATTAAAATGAGATGACAAAATTTCTATTTTGATTATGAAAGCTGTGTGGCAGGTATCTGAAGTATTGCTCATCAACAGTACAGAAGTTATCATTGTCTTCAGTTTCTTCACAGTTACAAATCCTTATGAAATTACTTTTGCTGCAGTAATCCATAATTTACCCCAGTCAATCACAGGAGTAACATAAAAAAAATAAAAATCAAACTTAGTTTTTCAATGTTAGATCACATTTTTATTTTATAAGATGTAGAACTACTCATTCTATCACAGACATTGGCACTACAGAATGTTCCTCCTTCCTTTAGATCTAAGCTTGTCTCTATGAGATATGTCAGCCCTGATCTTCTGCATTATATTTAGTTATTTAGGACATGATGTTACAGGATTTTTAATTCAACTCAGCCATTTTTCAAGTACCAGCATATTTTTATTCTTTTGCATCACCAGTTCAAGTATTCTTAGCCATGATCTGGTTTGTCATTTCTGCAGTTTTCAGTATGCTGTTGTCTGACAAGCCCTCCTTAAATATCTGCTCAATCAGCTCCTTTCTTGTCTTAGAGAAGCTCTTTTCAGCCTCCAACTTTAATGTAGAGAACTTCACATTTCTCATGTACAGAGGACTGAGATGATAAGATTATATTTAGCTGTATCAGTGGGATTTTAATCCAATAATGCTGCTGAGAGGGAGCTTTTCCACCAAGCAGGCCTAATGCACCTGTTTCACCTGCCACTCAGCTTGCACATCTTTGCACTCAGTTTTCTCAGAAGTCTTTGTATTAGTGTTTGGTATTATGAGGAAATAGAAAACAAAAATGCATATAGTCTTGGTAAATGGACATGAAGGATGTAAAACATTCACATGTCATACAGAATGTCAGTTCTTTCTGCCTGCTGGTGGCAAGTAGTGAATGAATTCCTTATTTTGCTTTGCTTGCATGTGTGGCTTTTGTTCACCCTGTTAAACTGTCATTTTCACCTTTCAGATTCTCTCCCCATCCCACAGGTGAGGAGGTGGGTGAAGGAGGAGCTGCATGGGACTAAGGTGCTGGCTAAGTCTAACCCACTGTCACAATTCCTTTACCACATGCCTATTTTTCAGGAAGGAAGGAAGACATGCACACATTAAGATCCGGACAGTCCAGGTTCAACCTTACTTTCCAGAATTTCTAGTTGACATACTGTGTTTTACTTGGCGTACAAAATGGAAGAAAATATACTCAGATTCATGAGCCTGTCTTTCAAAAGGACACAGCCTTCTTGTGGGGGGAGGAAGGGACCTCCATAGATGTGAGGGTTCTTTCTGGTCCCTTGTCAAGCCAGTGGGCAACATCTGATAGTCCCTCCATAACAGGCTTTTTATTAAAGCTCTCTTCTCAGTCTCCTTTTGTGAGTCCATTTGTTCCCTGGATGATTCTTTCACTTCTGTTTTTTTTAATAACTCTCTACTCTATTGAATGCAATACCATTCTATAGCCTCAATATGGAAAAAGAAAGTTCATTTAATTCAGAGTCTGGGCTCTCCCTTTTCCCAGACATGTTTTCAGCTGCTGGCTAAGAAAGGTCATTCAGATAGACCATGGCAGCCTTGAATATGGTCCACTTGTGAATAGCTGTTGAGATCAGTGCTTCATTTGAAGAAGCAACAGCAATTGGTCCTTTGCAGACTGCAAATTAAAGCTTGTGTATTGCTGTAAGCTTCCCTCCTGACCCTTTGTTGCCATACCCTTAATGTATGTAGGTTTTATGTCTTTATTATATATATATATGTGTGTGTGTGTCTCCTTAATGCATAATCCAGAAAGCATATTCTATTTCCAGGCTTCATCTTGTCCTTAAGCAGTGTTGACCATGTCTCAGTTGCTTCATTTTCTTCTCAGATAGCTAAGTTCACTTAGTTTCTAAATGCTTGGTCTCTAGCACATCATTACAGAAAAGAAATAATATATTCACTGTTCAGGGTGCTTATATAGTCATTGCTTGGGGAATTTTGTCAAAGAAAGTCTACTGTCACATTCGATTTCTTCTCACAGGCAAACATTCATTAATTCAGTGTATAACACAGATATCTCACAGAGTCTTATTAAAATTTTTATTTAGCAGTAGGGCAATTGAATCAAGACTTCATCCACCTCTGCAAAGCTCTGTTGTGATTATGTGGTCTCCAGCCTGTCAGAAGCTTATGAAACATTTTCTAATCAGGGAAAGGCAACTCAGGCAAATCTTCTCTATTTTGGTTCTTGTACCACATGTACCATGTATTATCTGACACTTTGTTTATGTCATAAGACAGCCTGACGCTGAAGATCAACATATTCCATGGGTTTTTAGGTCCTTCGCATGTCATGTAATTCTATTTTCCATTCTCCTTCATGTTTTTGTTATCTTTTTAATATGTTAAAGGCCAGTGTCTCACTTCTGGACCTTGACAGGCTGATCTTCATATGCAGAGAACTATGTTTATGGCTAAAACAGCACAAATGAAATACAGTGTGTATGTTCACCATTGCCCCTGCTACAGGAAACCTCTTGTCATTCTTCTTTGCTCATAACCCTGCTGTCTGCAAATCTAGTTGGACATTGCCTAAATGTCTCTGCATTTCTATCTCATGAAATATATGAGCTGTCTTTTCCTTTTTGATTTTATTTGTGTGAGTGTAGTTGCCATGAAACTTGTTCATGAGCAACAGCACAGGAGGCCTGAGCCCTGTATTTGTTTGCAGAAGAGAATATACTTTATCAAGGATGAAAGAAAATCTGGAGGCCTGTGAAATGGAAATCACAATTGCCATCTTTGAAAAGGTGGAAGAGGAGAAGAACACAACTAAGGAAAATACACTTAGCACACCTTCACCTCCTAGAAATAGCCCAGGATAAGTTATCTGTGTGTAAGCACTAGAAGATAACAAGGTAATGAGCAATAGCTGACATTAACAAATCAGAACATATCATGTTAATTACCCTCTTTTCTTATACCTGAGTAACTTTTTAAACAGGAGGAAGTCAATGTGATGTGTTTTAAATTTAGAAATGCCTGAGTACATACAAAGGTACAGTCTAAACACAACATCTGTAAAGTAGGAATATGAGCTACTCTTCATTTTAATTTTCTGGTTTGAAATCCAGAAAAGTTACCAGTGACTCCTGTGTGTTTTAGGAAAGGGTTAGAGATAATATAATAGCATCCTTAATTCCGTATACTCTATTGAAATAGATATGAAAGTTCTGTGGTAGTGGTAGTTATGCAGCTTTTTCCTCTATTTTTGCTTGTGTAGAGGCAACTTCAATAAGTCCAGACAGTGCACCATGTTTGTTGGCTGAAGGAAAGCATTTGCACAGTTTAAGTTTACCTTGATAGCCATGAACATACATGGCTGAAATAAGCACTGCAGTTGGACACTTTATTACATTATTCTCCAGTGTGTATTTCTGACCTGATTCTGCACCATGGTACTTTCACACTACAGAAATGAACCCACCTCTTCCAAATTAGTTGTGCCAGTAGGAATGGGTGTAGGTTCAAGCTGAAAGCTTAAAACCAGAATTTCAGGGGCTGAATTTTTTCATTAAAGTTTTAATTTTGCAAATAGCTCCATTAAATAATGCTTCTTGAAACTAAAAATGGCTGAATCTGAACCTATTTCTTCTAATAAATTGTAGTGATTCTGAATTCAAGCCTGCCTTCCTGGATGGGATTCTATTATGTCAGTGGAGTGATCATTACAGTGTAACTATGGGTAGGACTAAAACCACCTACTCCTTCCCCAGTACTCCTCAGAAGAGCACTGCTTGCTAGGAGAACGTGTTTTGAGCTGCTGTACTTCATACAAAAGATACAGCTGTGAAGTCTAGAATAAAAAAACCAAAAACAAACAACAGCAGAGGGAGGCATACAAATAGGCACAGGAGAAAAACTGTGGGGGTGAGACCTGAAAGCAAATGAGACTAAAAGAGTGAGCATGCAGGACAGGGAAGGGCTTGGCTGCTTAAGTGGAAGGGAGAGAAACTGCAGATAGGTACATATACTGTGAGCCTCTGTAAAACCAGCTCATAGCTAGGATTAATAAAGATTTCACTGAAGATTTTTCTGCATCAGTGAAGAGGTGCTTTACCTCTGCCCCCTCCCTTTGTATATTGAATTATGGGATGAATTTTGTCTCCAATAAATTTCCACATTTGTTTCAGTGCTTTACAGCCTGTAGTTTTTGAGAACTATAGGGATACATCACAACAGACCTCTTTTTATTTCAAGTCCTGGATATAATATTGCTTACCCAGATCTGTGGGCCAGAGACTGAGGGATAACAAGAGGATGTTGTCAAAACTTTCCATCCTAAAGAGCTAAAATATGACCCTGTCAAACTTCTGATTAAATTCCATGGGGCCAGTATTTTACCTTTATTTGAAAGCCATGGGATTTTCCTTTATAATCATTATCTATTAGTAGTAGATAGTCCTGACCCTAATCTCCAAGTGTAAATAACTAAGTTGAATGTTTTTGTACAGTGTGAGTCTTGTCTGAATTACTACAATTTGGACCCATCTCAACTGTACAAAAAACCTAGTTTTGATTCGCATGCTTTTTATGTCCTAAAACACGGGTTGGTGGCCTTTCAAAGCAATATGCATTGTATTTAAACATAGAGTAATTTTGCCTGTTAAAAGCAATATAGTTATATAGAAATATCTGCATAATGTCTGTAAGAGCTAAGTATCCTCTTTTTTTCATAGAGGGAAACATTGAAGTAGAAATTCAAAATATTTGACCCAAGTGACAAAGAATAAGCATGCTAGGATTTACAGTGGTTTTCAAACAGAGGAAAACTTTACCCTGAAAAGACTATTATGTCTGGAATGATGGACTTGGGTATATTAGCAGGAGCTTCCTTCTTCAGCAAAAGACTGAGGTAAGCTGCTCTTCCTAGAGAATTCAAAATCTTCATTACAACTGATCTTAGTATACTTCCACCTTAGTCCACAGTCGTTTGCATACTGACATTTTCTCTTGCTGGTATCAAGCCCAAATATAATTAACAGACTGTAGGATTAGTGTATAAAGCTGTAGATGGCTCCTATAAGCAGTCTCACTTGTCCTCTGTGCCCAACAATGCATAAATCACTAGCTCCATCTGCCTGCTATTTCCTTCAGCATCTTGGGCGTTATAACTCATTAAGAGGTGGCAGGGAAACTCATTCCAAAAGCAAGGGTTTTGCCGAAAAGCACAAGACTTTCAACTCTCAGGAGAACCCATGCCTCGGCATTTTGCTAGCACTCTGTAAAAGGAAGAAATGCCTGCTTTGCTTTGTACTTTTATCAAGGTAAAAACACAGGCTATTTGAAAGCCTGGGATACCAGGCAGGAAATCTTCATTACCTATTTTTCTGTGCTTCTCAGTGAGAGAGAGTGATGAAGACTTCACATCCTGACAAATCTCACCATCATTCTGTTTGGCCTGGAGTCACTTGCAGTCACCCCTGCGCTCGCTTGCTTACTATAAATAACATGCAGTCAGAAAAAAAGAATTCACAGCTTCTTACTCTGTTGCTGGAAATAGAAAGCTATTTTCATGCTGCTTTTTAAGTATTTTGGACTTTGGCTTGGATTTCTACAATCATATCTAGAATAAATCACATTTAAAGCAGATTAGTTTTGCTACATGTTGAGTTTTGTTCAAGGAAATTTTTACTGGGGCGGGGAGGGGAGTGGGGATGAAGGCACCAGATGAAATAAATACTTAAAATTGTCTCAGCTACAGGGAGTAAGCAACATGGGATGATGCAGTCTGAGGGAGAAAAGGCTGTAGGAAAACAACAGGACAATCAGAAATGCTTAGGGTTTGTGAGGAAAAGACCTTGTAAGTGAGAGGAAGACATCTGTAGCTGGAACAAGGCTAAGCCGAGTGACTGTGGGAGATGGACTATATATTGCTGATTTGGTAAGGGTGGTCTGAGGTGAGAGTTCTTATTTCTACTGATGGGTGCAGCTTTTTTCCTAATTAAAAATCAGGACAAATTTTTAATGGGAGTGACCTTCTAACATGATTCAGAAACTGAATGGATGTTTTCAGTGTCTGGATATTCTTAGCATCTATTACCTTTAAAAATATTGCTGCTTTGATCTCTGAAGGCGCCTATTGTTTACTTACTGTTGCTCTCTGCTTATTCTCACTGCAGGTACATTCTCTGTGCTGTGTTCAGGCAGAGTAATTGTACTGAGTGAGAGCTGCATCTTGCCTGACACTGAAACAAACCAGCAAAGGCACCCTTCTCTTGGTCATTTCCTGGATCTGACTGCATTTCTCAAACACTGATGCTTTTCCAATGCCAGCTTTTGGGGATACGTGGCCTTGCAGGCATAAACCAGAGAGGTGTTGAGATTCCTAGGTGTCTGAGGAGCAAGAGTGACCAAAAAGCTATAATATGAGGATGTGCTTTCAGTCTTTTCACTCATAGGCCTGTGAAAGAGAATGCGTTTTTCTCTAACCTTGGTTTCCAGAATGATGGAAGCATTATCAGTGCATTTTCCAGAAGATATTTTTAGCTGCTTTAAGCAATATTCACTGAGGTATTTCGAGTCTTATCCACATACAGAATTCAATTACATTGTTAGAAATTGTTTAATTATACCAGCACAGGCAAAGATGTAGGTAGACCTGCGTTGTTTCGAGTTGATTATCCAAACAAGTCACTGATAAAATAATGTGAGTATCTGCATAGGAGTGTTACATTACGCAAACCAATTTAAGTCATAACTTAGCAGAAGTAATAGGGGTATGTCTGCAAGCAAGATTCTAGTGTGTATTTTCTATCCTCACTTAACCATAGTAAGAATTAGCTGTTCTAATTCTTCCAGGTTTCATATTTTTACACCTTTCCTGCATCTCTTTGCATTTCCTGCATCTCCTTGCATACAGGCATTTCAAATTATTTACAATGTTGCTTTCTGACACTCCCTGAGAAAACCTACGATATTCTTGTTTAAAATACTTTATGCACACTAAGGGATTGATTTTGTTGCAAACTATTTTTCTAGCAATTTTTTCCCAACTTTGTATGTGGCTTTAGATCAGAGAAACCTGTGCCTGTTAGAATGTAAAGCATTAAAGGCTTCCAGCATTATATTCTTTTCTAGTTGTACAATGAAAAGAAATTATAATCTGCAGCAGTATCTTATAGCAAGGAAGATATCCTGCCTAATGCCCAACTCATTTAGTCAGACTGAAGTTTATGGTAAATGCTGGATTGCTGCAATGCGCAAAATAGAAATTGGTGGAGGAGCATCTTGCAACTACTACTCCTGGCTATAACTTTGTAATCAAATTGCCCAAAGCTCTCATTCACTGTGAGCATGTGCTTGACCTCCTGTAAGTAGAAAATTACCTTAAACTCAGTGATCTGGCAGAGGTAGACTATTCCATCTTAAGGTACATTGCAGGATGCATATTTTTCTTTCATTTTTCTGCAACTGTCCAGGAAGGAACAAGCAGTGGGCTGGATGGATTTTCACCTCCTCACAGGAAGGAATTGGGACTGTTATATAAAGGTTCTTCTGCATGATTCTGAATATTATTCTAGACATAAGATGCACAGAATGCACAGTGAAACCTACTGTTTTCATTTATATACTTGAAGAGAGAAATAATATAAAATACCACAGATACCTTAGCTACCTTCCTGGATTTTCATGTGCTCCTTTTTGTTTTACTGTTTCATAATGCAGACAGCTATATATTAGGCCATAAATCATTCTGTCTCTTTTGATGTTGTTACTTCTGATAACCGAAGCAGAATAAGTGTTCAAAATAAGGGTCAGATGGTTTTTGGTTTCCTTGCTTTACACATTGGAGAAAGAATAAAACAATATTTTTTAAACCCGTGACTTTCAGGTTCTGGAAGAATTTGACTCTTTAATTGTGTGTCATTATAAATAGTGTTTAAAAACTGGGAGTCTACATAGGTATATGTTGAACATTGGGGTTACATTTTGGCAGTAAAAGCAGTGAAACTGAAGAAGGACAGAGGGAAAACCTTCTCCTTCTGCCTGGCTTCCTACTTGTTTTTCTTATGCTACATTGTAGCACAAAATCTAGGTTAGCCTGAAGAGAAATACCACCATTATTTACATGGGTAAGGGGATAGGTAGAGTTGCAGTAAGTGTCTGTGATACAGCCAAGCTCCATGTGACCCCAGCAGACCCACCCAAGAACGCCCAAGATTCCTGGTGTCTTTCTCTTGGGCTTGTTGCAGAACTCAGGATGGTGCTACTGGAGAAGTAGCATAGAAGACGGCCATAACTATTGCTCTGGCCCCAACAAATGCATCCATCAAAGCCTTGGCAGATGGAGCCTGGATGCATAATCAGGCTTGCATGCATGTATGTGTGCTTGCATCTGGGAGCTGGGTCTTATGTTTAACATAGGATATAAACAAATATGCTGGTGTTCTGCCTTCTTTAATAAAGATCTGGATTTAGATGCACTAACAGAGACAGGGCTGTCACTGTAATGTGTTCTTCCTTCAGATAACTTGAATTACGTTGAAGCTGATACCAGGCTGGCAGAATGGATAAAAAGAAAATGTTACTGTGCTTTGAATATGTAATGGGCACATGTTCCATACTGGGTTCGGGTCTTAAAAAAAGCTGGTTGTGAAAGGGTCCCAAAGAAGTGCCAGCCCAGTCATCCACAACATTCCTTTCACTGCAAGGGTTGGGCAGTTGAGTGAGCGTTAGTTTTGCTCTGTGCTTTGGGAAAAAATGGTGGTCAAACTTTGCAACAGGTAATGGAGTTCAGGGGCTTCTCTTTGTTTTCACTATTAGATGTAAAGCCTGAAAGCATATCTGCTATGATGAGTCCTTTGCTTAGATGGCTCAGACCACCTGCAATACTGACCAGGATTTGAACAGCTGACTTAAGGCATTTCCGTTCCCAGAAAAAGGTCCAGGTAGGATTTTTGGTCTTGCTTCCTAAGAATAACTTAGTGAGAAATTGCAAAGTGATAAGTAAAGAGCTGTACTGGATTGCAGTGATACTATTGGGTTAATTTGCTTATATTTGATTGCAGTTAGCATGCTTTTCAGAAACATGTTAGATCAGGTCACCTCATACCTCAAGAAGTAATAAACTATGCAAAAGTAAGCTTTTTTCTCCACATACAGCTTCTAATTACTACAAATGAAGTGAGGCTATGTTTGCCTCACTGTGAAACAGCAGTGGGAGTTAAAAAGCAAAATGAATGTCCAATATATCAACATGTGTAGGCACAAAAATGACTCAGACAAATCTTTGTGCACACAAGATAATTAAACCAACCTAAACTTTTAAATAAAACAAAATTAAAAAAGTACTGAAACAATAAAGAGACAAGAGCACATGAGGTACAGGAAGAAGAGTAGTTACAGCTGCAGGAACCAGAGTAAATTTTCTTCTCTCCAGCAGATGGTAGAATTTTCTCAGCTACAAACAGGCAACAGCAAGCCGAATCACCCAAAATCTAATCTCTAAAGAAGCAATCTCCAGCCTTTCTTTGACTTGAAGATCCTTAAAGTGTCTGGTGGAGTGAGGAGTTCAATAGATAACAAAATAGATAATCTCTTCTGATGGAAGAGATTTGAGAATTACCTGGCAGGACTGCTAGCAGTAGTTAGTCCATGTAGCTCAGATTTACACTACAGCTGAATTGTCATAATATGAATGACAGCCACCAGAGTTTTTCAACATAATTTTGACAGGCAGTTTAAGAAGATTAGACAAGCAAACTTGCTGAGCAGAAGGGTAGTAGAAGGATATTTCAGCTTTTGTGACAGCTCTCAACATCTGTTTTCAACCACTAGTGAAGATAGAATACTGGACTAGACAGACCTTTCATATGACATCATATGGCTGCTCCTGTGATACTTTGCTGTGTAACTTACTCTAGTAAATTATTTAAATAACGTGATAAAAGAACTGCCAGGTAAGGCAGAAAGGTTTAGTCTCCAGGCGTCAATACAGATATTCTCTGTACATCTTTTGGCAAGTCACTCATTAGTCAGTTTTTCGACTTCCTACCTGAAGATTGGGTGCAATGCCCTCAAGAGATAAGGTTATATCATTTGAGTGACTTTTTATTAGGTGCTCAGATACAATAGAGAAGAGTTAGAATGGTAGTTAGGAAGATGGGCTGTAAGAATGCACTCTTTATCTAAACACATCCTTTTAGCTAAACTTTAAAATAACTCCTGATATCTCATATTCTACCAAATACTGCATTTTAAGTTTTCTAACAATAAACATTCATTCTTGTTTTGTTGTTTAAATTATTGTTTGATTGTTTAGAAACATCTTCGAATAGCCTAAGCAGGAAGGGTTTCCTTCCACTGGGAACAGCAACTAGTTAACAGGTACTTATGTGACTTGTGCCAAAATTGGTTTTTTTCTGTGTTGCTTGATTTTTATGATAAATAAATAAAATGTTTTTCAACAGAAATACATGGTCAAATTAATTTTTTTTCTGGCACATTTCTTATCTGGTGTCCTATCCTGCAAATCAAATCATTAGAATTGATGGGTTGGTTGAGTGCTGTTCTCTTCTACCAGCTTCAGCCTTCTTCAGATTGTAGCTCAGCTGTGAAACCCTGCAATGAAAAATAATTTTTCTGTCTGTGCTCTTAATACAAGCAGAATTTAAAATAGACGAGGATTCAAGAACTTTTTCACCTCTTTTCAGAAAGGTAGTAGAAAAGGATTGAATGCAGTGTGGTTCTGCATAAATTCATACATTCTGTTCAAAATTAAGGTCAGTGGAACAGAGAGAAAGTCACTTTAAAAATCAGCTGTCATGTGTTTCTTGTTTTTCTAATTAGCCATATTAAGTAAGGGTAAGGAAGTACTAACAGATCTCTACAGATTTGTCAGTTTTATTTATGCTCTTTGGTTTCTGAGTGAACCTTCCCATGTATCTTTTGTGCAGGTTTCAAATTTGTGGATTAGCAGAATTCAAGGTTTGCCATAATATCTCTCTGTGTTAGCAAATTCTGACTAGACAGATATTCAACCATCTGCCATGGGCATTGTTTGTAAGGTGGCCAAGTTGGTTCTTCAGCTCTAGCAGAGTAAGAGACCCTGAATAATTTTGCTGTGCCTTTTACTATGTTCATTCCCAGCCATCTGCAGTCCCTGGAGCATCATGAATGCCCCCAGAGCCTCTAAACCTATTTTCCATCTGTTGCCATCTCACCTATCAGCAGTACTAATATGCCCCAGAAGATTTTGCTGCTTTCATTGACAGCAAGAGCAACATTTGGAGCCTTCTGTTGTCTGCTGGTGCTGCTGGGAGCTGGCAAGCAAGCAAACAGCAGGAATTAATGGCTTCAGAGCCCTGCACATTAGGGTTAGGCTCGGAGTTAGACCGTGGTTGAAGCCATGTACTAGTCCTGGGAATTTACACAGTGAGTGGAGAATGGAGGCAGGTAGTTTCTCGTGCTTTGGGGGATTAGATAATACTGGGGACAGGAAGAAGCTTTCGGAGCTAGCAGAGGGAGTGACTTGGGAATAATACCCAAAAAAGAAATAATATCTATTGATTTACTGATCTTACCTCAGGCCTGGGACAGAGTCTTAGAATTCACTAATCTTTCAGCTGTGGGTGCACTTTGGTAGTTCATGGTTTCTATACAGGCACTCCTTTCCTTGGTCCTTCACCTTGTAATTTCTATACTAGGCGTGTGAGAGGAAAACTGGAGAATGGTGTCATACTTCCTTTTCACACCTACTTCCCTATCACAGCTAGACTCACATATCCGTGTTTCACAGAGAAATTATTGGCAACTCACAGAAAGCAGTATTGGAGTGTTCATTCTTATTTCTCTCCGCATACTAAGGTGCACCAATAAACAGCCGAACAGTTATTTCTTAATGATACTTTTCTCTGTAAATGTCTGCAGGAATTGGGATATATGATTGTGTTGAGTGATGGGATGGCAGCAGGAACTGTATCTCTGTGAAGGAGAAAGATGCTTTATGAGCAAGTCTGAGAGGCCGATTAAGTCTAATGATAGGAAGGTAAGAGGGATCAATGGAGAGGGAGACACCCATCCCCAGTTTCAGAAGCCAAAAATATGCAAAAGCAAGAACAGAGTAGAGCAGAGCAAAACTCCTAACCAAGCAGAGATGAAAGTGGTTTGCTAGGGCTGTATCTTGTGCTGTAGTGATACAGTGATGACTGTTGCCAACAATTTGATTCAATATCATGTTTGGTAATAATCTGGCCCTTCACGGTAACCTTTAGAACCTCCTTTGAGTAATGTGAACGTCCAGGTTAGGAGGTGTTACGACCTGCCCCTGAAGGCGCGGGTAACTCAGGTTCTTGATAATTGATCCTCTTCCTCCTCAGCCGGCGGGTGCAAACCTGGCCCCTGGAAAGCACTTGGTACCTCCACAAACGCCTATTGTTTTGAGTCATTAACCACTATCATTTCAGTTTCTCCCAGGAGAGCCTTAGGAATAGCAGCTATCAGCACTAGGAAGGCATGGACATTCTTCAGCTGCCACCTTGCTGGTCAACCAGAAGTTCTCCATCCTGGCAGCCTCACTTGGCTCTATGGTATGAGTGAGTGCTGCTCTATATTAAAACAAGTTCTTTGCTGCCTTCCTGCATTAGAGATGGAAGTTGATACTTGTCAGGGGAATGCCCCCATGTCAGAAATTTGCTATTTTTTTGTCTCCAGACAATAGGCCACTTTTGAAAAGGTTATAAAGCATTCTGGCAGCTCAGTAATGTGAACTCCATAAAGACTTGTCAGAGTTTGGTACCCATTTTCCCAGAAAACCTGATCTGCAATAAGCAGAGTCCTTGACCCAGCTGAGATGTGGGGAGTAAGATCCCTGCAGCAGCTGCTTCTGGCTGATGAAAACTTTGTAGTCCTTTACAAAACAGCTGAGAGCTGAGAGCTTCTACTGCATCAATCCTGGAAGAAACAGGACAAGAACTGGAGTACAGCAAGGAGTGATGGAGAAGTAGATTAGAGTGGGACAAGTTAAAGGGACAAAGTGCTTAGAAAAAAAAATGGAGCAGGGAGTTGTTGGAAGAAGACAAACATTGGAACCTGTATAAGACTGGATAAGGATAATGGATTTGACTGTTTCAGATTGATAAAAGAGTCTGGAATGCAAGAAAAATTAGTATCTCCTGTAGAAAAGAAACCACACTGTGATGGTATGAAAGACCAACAATCTATTTCCAAATAGAATGGAAGCAAAATTCACAATAATTATCTAGTAATGGAAATTAGAAAGTAGAGAAGACAAGAAACAGAAGATGAAGTAGCAATAAAATAGCCCCACAAAGATATTGTTTTAAACATTTGGCTACTGAAGGGACAGAAGGAAAAGAATAGAAAAGAAATTTAAAATACAGAATTGATGATGGATTAACAATGAAGATGACGAGAGCTGTGTGAAACTACAAACCAGCTGTAAAACCAGAAACAGCAACTTCTTACATGTCTATAAAACTTTACCACATATGCATCTTATACAACCGTTCTTGTAGAAGAATTTGCACTCCAGCTTCCTATACTGATTATTGAAAGACTATTATGCCTGTTATTTCTTTTGTGGTGTTGGCAATTTAGAGGAACTGGTAATCATCAAAGTGCTCCACTCACTTCCGAGTGTTCCAGGCACAATAAATAAAGGAAGGGAGCTTGATTAACAGAATACTGGTAGCTTCATTATCCTTTCTCTGTAGAGCTCCTGCAGAAAGACTGAAAAAGATTAACTGCAGAAATGGAAAAGGGCAATGAAAGGAGAACAAAGAGACAAGTGAAAATAGACTCTAGCAAATAGCTATCTGACTAGTCACCCTCTTACACTGTTAGAACAAGAGAAATTTCATCCTTATTGCCCATTCATTGACCACAGAGGAAGGCCTTGGCGTCCTCAAATATATGTTTTCTTTGGAGTGAACATCTAAATTAATTGTGTTATGTAGAAGAAAAGTGGAAGATAAATGAGATTCCATTTCTAGTTTTGCAACTGCCTTGCCAGAACAATACTGTTTATGTGGTTAACTTCTGTGTAGGATTGCCTTTCTCATTCCTGCTGCTCAGAAGCTGGTGCAGCCTATGTTTCCTGTGCAAATCCGAGCTCTTTAGCCAAAAATATGTACTTCAGGACTCGAGGAACAAAATATAGCCTGGGATTGATGATAACAGGAGTGGACAGTGCTGTCCATACAACCTGAAGTTGAGTGAGGTTTCAAAAAGTAGTCATGTTCCTGTTGTGAAAGGATATCAGAGTACAGCACCTTCTTCTGCAGCTTTTGTGTTTTGTTTGCTGTTGATAAAAGCCTCTGTGAGAAACCACAAATGGACTCACAGCTCCACCACACCTCTCAAAGCAAGCAGAGACTCTGGGAGTCCTTTTCACTGCTGCTTCTGTGTTTCATATTTACAAAGCTTGTTTCAGCAGAATACCATATAGACTCATTTAGTAATGACTCTGAAGCTCTTTTATCTTTGGAGAAGTGCTTTGCAACGGCAGCTATAATGCTGCAGTCCTATATATTAATCTCTGGATGTACTGTACAGATGGGACTAGAATGTATGTGTGTTATCTAATTCCATAAAGAGCAGTGTAGTGTTCTCAGCACACACCTCAATGGCCTTTCTAGACTTCAAAAAATTACATATACATGTTTGTTATAATTAAATAGCACCATCTTCTACTATTATCTTCTCCTTGACTGGAAACCAATACCAAATTACTCAAGTAAAGGAAGTTGTATGTGTTTAACAAGCCTAGTCCTCCCTGTCTAGTCCACTACCCTGTAATCAAAACTTAATTTCAGATTGTAGAACTATGTGAAAATGCTTTTTTTATTTAGAGAAAAGTGCTTTTTAGTTTGGTTTTTTAATTATGACTAGATACCTTCACTTGGCACTAAATGTTTTGCATCAATTAGAGCATCTACCATGTACCATAATGGTAATGGTTTCTAATACCATAGGAACCATTTTAAATCAACAAAATCCACTGGATGATGTTGTTATGCTGCTCTCTAAACAGAGAGGGTTTGTTTGGTCTCTTTTCAAATCTTCAAATTCACTTGTATACCTCTATAGGTTTCCAAGAAGTAGAAAAAAGGTAATACCTTAGAAAAGTAAGCAGGAGGCATGCATGCCTGAAAGGAAGAATTATTTTTAAAATAGCAGTAATTGTCTGTAAGGAGTAGTCAGTAAAGAAAGGCTACATTTCTCAAGAAGGACACCTCCATAGGGCACAAGTTTGGGTGGTTGATAACCACACCAATAAATGATTGTGGCACTGATGAAAAGCTGATACTGATAGAGCTAAGGAGAAATATATATGTTTATTTCAACTTTCAGATACATGACTAAAACTGAGACACACAAGAGTATGTAATGTAAGTATGGAAAATTAATGAAAGAATTAATTATCATCTACAAAAGTAGACTGAATTTTTTGTGTTTCCATATAAACAGATCAAAGATTTAGAGATGGGAGGTTGAATTACAAGACACTTCAAGTTGTAGTCTAACAAAAGAACCTGTACTTTTCACTCTTTGCTTTACATTTGTAATTCTTAATTTGTGGGGGAGGTTATCACCTCCAATTCTCTCACTATACTTCAGAGTTAATTTTTTGAGCCCTGCATCAGCAAATGTGTGTCTGAACTGTGCCATAAGAACCTGCACTTCCCTAAAGCAGAGCAAGAGAAGCATGTCCCTTGGAGTGAGCTCTTAGGTCTGTGTGATGGGGAAAGATACTGAATAAATTACAGAGTAAAGGAAGGTAGAGAATGGCTGGGTAATGTAAAAAAGTCGTTTGAATTCTCCTACAGAGGAGGGCATGTTTGAGTCAGAACTTCTGGATAGAGATGTATTAATGGAAACTGTAAGAAGCTGTTGTGCAGTGAGACACTGAAACTGGTAAGGAAAAGAAAATTAAAAGAATTTAATTGGTACCTGTAAAGTAGCACTGGTTGAAAGTACAGATAGTTAGATCAGCTACTGAAGTGAATTTATGCTGGTAGTTTGACCCTGTCTGCTCATTATGAAGTGAAACGCAAGGCAGAGAATGGCCAAGATGTTGAATAAAACTGCTCATTACTCCAGTCACTTCAAGCAGGACAAGGAGCTGGAATGTATTCCAGAAGAGTGACAAAGAAAAAGGAACAAGCATGAGAGCAGATGTGCTAGGCTTTTGCCTCCCTTTTAAGAGTAATATGTGTTCATTCATATAATGGAAAAAAATGCAGGAAATAGAACAGACTTGGAAGGTCTGAGATGATTCTCTGCCCTCAGCTGGGCAAGAGTTGCTGTCAGTGATTGCTATATTTTATGAGGGCCTTGGTGCAGAGTTACATACAGCAGTTGGCCAAAGGACATGAAGCCCCTGATATCCCAGCCCCTGACATCCCAGTAACAAAGCCGCAGGTCCTCTTCGATGCATTCCTTCTTACTGATTCGGATCCACAAAACTGTATTGTTGGAGCCACATCCTCAAATCCTCGCACAGAATTTATGAACCTCTTTGTGTAGTGAGTCAGCAATGGGATGAAAACAAGGCTATCTGCTGATAAGACAGGCTGAAGGAAACACAGTCAGGAAGAAACTATACTGCAGAGGACGTTTTTGAATTCAATTCTCTCCTAATGCCAGGACAGACTTCTTTTTCTCTTAGGCACCTGGTCTGACTTTTGGGTGCACTCCCACTCCACTCTGCCTTTTAGAGGGGCACAGCATAGAAGGAAATTTCAGATCTTCAGGACAAGGAAGAACTTGCACTTAAGGAGAGAAAAGCAGGGTGGGAACCCCTTGTTCCAAATCAAATCAAATCAAATCAAATCCTCTTTTCACTGGGCTCCAGGTTCATGTTGCCTCCTGCTTTCTGGTTCCTCTGCCTTGGAAATCTTCATCTTTGCTGTATGCTGGTCCAGCTTTAACAGGCAGATTGCAATATCTCTTTTTTTTTTTTTTTTTTTTTTTTCCTTTTCCCCTTATCTTCTTTGCTGTCAGTATCCTGGTAGATATTGGGGGGGGGGAGGAAATAATTTTTGGGTTGGAATAGGTTGCCCAGGGAGGTAGTGGAGTCACCACCCCTGGAGGTGTTTAGGAGGCATCTGGATCTGGTGCTGGGTGATGTGGTTTAGGAGATACAGTGGTAGTGCTGGATTAATAATTGGACTGGTTGACCTTAATGGTCTCTTCCAACTTCAATGATTCTATGATTCTGTATGTGAACACTGCTAGGGAAGATGGGCTATTGACTCTTGGACAACTTGTCCAAAACAGAGACTTGAATCAAGCTGCAAACATCATACTCTGCTGCCCCAGTAGCTGAATTGCAGAAACCACTTCTTTAGAAATGTCGTGAACATTTGAGAAACTGAGCAAACTCTAGCAAATCTTCTGCTGACTACAGTGCACCACTTGTACAAAGATACAATTCATATTTAAATTAGTTTTCTTTGAAGAGTACATCTTTGGAACTGTAATACACAAGATTGATATTGTTAGCAGGAAAAGTTGAAATACCATTACAAAATTAAAAGAAAATAAGAATTGAGTATTAATAAATATTTGAAATTCCATTGTCATCAAAATGCCACTTAATCAGTGAACTAATCTGTATTAGTGCACATTTTTGTTTTAATAACTAGCTCATGACATATATTCCACCCTTTGCTTGGAAGGAAACACTCCTCTGCATATTTATTTATTTATTTGAGCAAGACCCCTAATAATAAAATCAGCTGGGTAATGTTTCATGAAGAAGTAACTGCTTTTATAATCAGCTTTTTGTCCTGGTTATAGAAACTGAATTTATGGAATAATGCATTGTTATATATGTTACAAAAGTGACAGGGGAAAAATGCAGAGAGGACAAAGAGAAGGGCCCAATATATTTTTACTTGAAGTCAAGTCTGTCAACCTATAAAGTTGCCTAATTTTCCTTTGTCCTGACTGCCCACAACATTTCTCAGCATGCCAAACGGTAGCAGACTTGGGCTTTTAATAAAATGTACATTTAACCATAAGAGACCTTAGCAAAACTTCCTTAAATCCCAACACCCTGGGCTAAAGCAGCAGAAGCTTTTGTTAGAATCTCACAACCTTTTGAGACATGTAAGAATAGTGTTGTGCGTAAAGAGTGGCCACAGCATTTGTAATGGATGGTAGATGGTAGATCCTTTTCCCATGGTCACCACCTGTAATAATAATGTCCCTTTAGAAGGACATTACCTTCCTGTTGCGTTTAACCAGCACCACTTATGTTTGCTAGCCACAGAGGCTGTACAACACACACGGTCATGCAGAGCCTGAAGAAAAGGAATTTTTGAAGGTCCTCGGGTTTCACCTCTTCCAAATTCCCTCAGCAGGCCTGACTGATAATTTTCCTTCAATTTCTCTGTGTAAAAGAGCAGAGTGACTTGGCTTTGTAATCCATAACTCACACAGTTATTGTCTGCCACAAGCAGAGTTCTCCTCATCTGCTGAGGCACTTTCATCATCCAGAGGGGAGGATGTTTCTTCATGCTTTGGCTAGGGTTGCCTTGGAGGCCTTTGCATTAAAAGACCAGGTCAGCGAGGCATAAGTGACAGAGGAACTTCAGAGCGATTCAGAGAACTCAGTCTTGCACACGGAAGAGTGAAGTTAACTCACTGTTGAGAAAAATCTGCATGTTGCCTCTTTGGCAGCCGCTTCTTGGAAGTAGGCATGCTTCTGAGCTCTTTTACTATGTCTCCCTGATGGGAACAGCACTTCTTGCAGAGCAAGGGTATTTTTCATAGAATTAAATTTGAAAAGCTTGTTTTCTGCAATGATAATATAGTCTATTTATTACACTGCAAGCTGCTCTCAGTCATGTCTATACCAATGCTGCTTTTCTGCATCCCTTTCTGCCACCCAAAGTTATAAAATACCAAATAAGATCATAGCAAGCTTTCAGAATATTGCAGGCCACTGTGCTTAGTTATGTGTGATTTTAAAACATTGGCCAATCCTCCAGATTTTTTTGAATGGAAAATACTCCTTCCCTACTGATCAAAGTAATGTCCGATTTAGTTTTGTCTTTCCTCTGTAGTTTGTGGAATCAATTCTTCTTCTTAGTAAGTGAAAAGCAATTCTGGTCCTGCAGAAGTAGTTTATCAGTTTATCATTCATATGTCCAGAAATATGTGGTGAAAATAACACAGAGGAAAGAGATTTTCAGGAAGACTCTTTTTAACACAGAAAAAAAATAGAGAGATTACTTGATGTGACTAGGAGGCAAGGTTTTGTGTCACCAAGCCACCACCATAATGGAAATGAATTGGCAGCTTTTCTACATGGGGGTGGTAAAATTGAGGCAATGATACTTAGCAACTTCAATTCAAATAAAACACTTAAAAGTAAAGGGAAAAACTGACGACAATCTCTTGAAGATTGCTCTTTTATACACAAATGGAATGGTAAATTGTCATAAAATATTTTTAGTGGAAGCTATATTTTTTTTCCAGGCCAGTCATTAAGCATCTGCTGTCCTAATTGCTTTAGGGTATAATTTCTCTTCATAAAATAAGACTTTCCTGTGCACAGCTTGTAATTGTTACTGCCTTTTATAGCTCCAGCACCTACTGCATGTTTATACTTTTGATAATTCTAATCAGAAATTAACAATCTCACAGCTAATAAATAAATCTATTCCCCACCACACCCACTGCCCCGGGAAATCTGTACTAAAAGAAGAAACAATCTTGAAGTGTCAGATAAGGACACGAAAATGAGACTAACACGCAGAACACTGAGAAATACCCAGACACATTTGACACTGGCAGCCACTAAGGAGACTATCCTATCAAGTGCCTGTCAAATTTCAGATGTTTCTGTTGTGAAGCATGGTAGTGCCTACAAGCACTACCAACAGACTGCCAAACCAACCCAAGGAACACACCCTTTCTAGATCAAAACCAACTGTGAAGCTGAGTGCACTGTAATTATAGTGCACTAAATGAGTTACAGCTTGAGCTAATCACATCCCACTGAACTAAAAAGCGGTAATTACACAGAGAGATGTGAGTGGGATCTCCTGTGGTAGCCTGTGGCTTTGAAGGGAGCTTCGCATCCAGTTTGCTGGTCACTGCAAGCTGAGGCTCAGCTAGGCAAATTTACAATTCAACAGGTAAAATCAAGTTTGTGCTCCACAGCGAGTAAAACTTGGTGGTATTTACCTAGCAAAGATCATAGAAAGCATGGTTCAATGGAAAATTTACTTAAAATCAATGATATTTATCAAACCAACCAACATGATACTGGTTTTATGTTAGTATCATGCTGTTTGAAGGAAGCTGGTATAGTTTATCAATATAACTGTATAAAGAACTGGAGCTTGTGTGTTTTTCTAGTGTTCTATATGTTCCTTCTAATGTTCTATATGTTCTAGTGTTCTATATGTTGAAACATGAGTCTGGATGAATTAGTCAATCTGGGGCTTCACGTTTAATTCTTGATTTCTTGATTTCCTGAAAATCTGAGTTTTGCTTTATCTTTCTGGAAAGGCATAGAATACTATTTAGGCAAATTTAACTTCATGCTATTAAATACTCCATTATTTATGAGATCTTAATAAGTGGATGATTTTGGCTCTGTTTGTGATGCATATGGGCTGTGTTACAAGTAGAACATTTAACATACAGGACCTCCTTAGCACCATAGAAGTTCCACAGAGAACAATTTACAGGAACAACTAACTTTTAAAGGTCCCTTCTAACTCCAACTATTCTAGGAGTCTGTGAAATACAAAGAGACTGCAGAAGAAGTCATTAATGAAATACTGTGTGGTTTAGCAGACCAGTCACACTGCATGATGTGAATCCTAAGCCTCTTGCTGGAATATTTCCAAAGGAGCCTGGGAGATAGTTGTCTTAATAATAATGGCTTTTAGGCTTGATCCACTCCTTTAATTGGTGGAGAACTGAATTTAGAGTTTGTATTCATTCACAAAGTATCACATGCAAATTATTCTGCTGCAACAGTATCTGCTCCAAAAGCGCCTGTCTACCTCAAGTATCATTGTTGCTGTTAAACACAATCTGATAATTCAGTCAACAGCAGCTTTAACTTTAGCACCTGTAGGCACTTCTTTTCATTGGTGGATGTTTCCATGTCACATTTCAGCTGTCCCCTCCAACCCTTTAGCCACTAGATCAGTGCAAGAAAGGTTGCTCTAGTTTTCTGGAAAATATCCCTTACAGAAAAGGACTTGTGCCAAAGAGCAGAGGATAATGCAGGAACATTATTCATCAGGAACAATGAGATGAAAAGGGCTTGTCACGCTTCTTAGAGGAGGCCTGTGTAACTGCCTCCCACTGGAGACACATGAGCCTCCAGTAAGCAGTAAAGAGAAGATATCATATATAGCTGCAATGAGAGATCCCAGGATAAAAGCCACCTGGGCATAAAAGTGATTATATAGGATACAGTGGAGAGGGGTCTGCCTGAAGCCGAGTGTGGAAGCTGGGAGAGTGTGAGAAGGTCTCTCAGAATGGGTTTCTCCAGGATGGACTTAAGTGAGATGGCCTTGTTTTGTGGTTGTTGTAATCTCTCATTTTCTTCCTTTTTTTTTTGGTCCTTTTTTCTGCAGAGCTATGAAGAAGTGATTGCAGGTGAGGTAGCAAGTCCTGCACACCTCTTTCAGGTGGTCACCAGGAGATTGCAAATTCTAATGCAGGAGGTGATGCTTCTTTCTCTCACTATTGCAACTTGTACACAAAAATCCCCACTATACTGGGTTTAAAATTGTGACCTTTTCTTAACTCTTCTTCATCAGTATTTATTCTCCTGGAAATCTCTATCAGAACAATATCTAGGTTCTAGAGAACCAGACAGACCTAGATTAAGTAGCTGGTTTCTTAAACAAGCTTGGACCAAGGATGAAATAGGAGGAATAAGAGCAAGGGATGGGACATTTTACCTCTTTCCCTCCAAAAATTAAACTAGTGACCAGGGATGAGATTTTTAAATCTCACGCTCTGGGGACTGCAGGGCAGGTGGGATGAACTTCATGCTTAGTTTTTTTCAATAACCTCTAAAATGTTATTGCTCCTTCCAGAATTGATGGAGAACTCTCCAGATAGCTGCTGAGCTCTGTGCGTGACCACAGGTGTGATTAGAAAGGAAGGAAAAGGGCAAGGGTGATGAGGAATGAGAGGAGAGACACTCAAGATACTGATGTCAGCAGGAGTTTGACAGTGCATTACACATCGAGAGACCTGTTCTGCAAACCTGGTCTGGCTTGCTTGGACGTGCCAGGAAAGGTGTCCCTGTAACTGAAATAGGTGGAAAATCTGGGAGATGTAAAATAGCCCTCTCCAATCCACAAATACTGGGTTTTTTTCCTTAAAATATTAATTTCTTATTTTTAAGCCACGTGGTAGTCTGTCCTCCCTCCACTCCCCAGTCTCATTATCTTCTTTGCTGTGTTCCCTTTTACCATCTGTGCTGACTCAGCAGGCAGGGAAAGCAGCTTTTGTGGAGTGACTGACACAAGGCTGTCAGTGGTGCTGGTATAGCACAGCAGAAGCCCACCCATTTGGAAAAGTCTAATGGGTGGTGGGATGGAGTAATTAAACAGTTCAGGGTAGCAGAAGGAAGGAAAGAATCGAGCTGCAGTTCTTCACCACTACCATGGTTCAACAGTTTGCCATAGCCCTTTGCTTTTTCTTGCCCTTGGTCTCTTCAGCAGATGCTGCATTTGTGTCTTACCTGACTCATGCATATCATGCACTCAGCATTTGCTGTATAGGGAACAAGCCAAATGCCCAGACTGCTCATGCTCATCTTCCGCTAGAATTCATGTGGTTGCTCAATAATGAAGATATTGAGCCCTGCCATAGTCCATTTTTATCCTCTGAGGTGTAGCCAGATAGATCTGTGCTGTTTACAAACCATCCTGGGCTATGAATGCAGTTGCTTGACGTACAGAGAAAGCGTGAGATGTTTGTACCATACGACTTCCTCATGAGGGGTAGACGAGGGACAGACACTGATGGTGACCAGTGACAGGACCCAAGGGAATAGTCTGAAGGTGTCACATGATGTTTAGGTTGGATATTAGAAAATCATTCTTCACTCAGAGCATGATTGGTTACTGGAACAGGTTCCCCAGGGAAGTGGTCTCAGCACCAAGACTAATGGAGTTCAGAAAGCATATGGACAATGCTCTCAGGCACAGGGTGTGATTTAGCTTCATGGGATAACCAGTAGAGAGAACCATGTTCAAATCCTTGTGCCAGGAGCTGAGTTATTCTCCAAAAGCAACAAATTTTCTTGTCAGCACCCAGGCCCAAGAGGAAAAGGGCTGCTACGTGAAGCCTTGCAAAGTCTGACTATTATCAGCTTCCGAAAAACAATTCTGGAGCCAACAGATTTGCTGTAGGCAAAATAGAGTGAAGTCTCTGGAAGCCCTTCTACAGGTCCACTGTCCCTTCATGATCAGTGTCTGCATCTCCTGGTGAAAAATAGAGCAGAATAGAAAGAGCTATGATAACTATTGAGATTTTTGTGATGCCCACATGGAAATGAGTGCCCATGAACTCACATCCTTAGCAGAAACGATTGGTTAGGAGTTTCGTTCATTTTAATAAGGTTTTACCTGTTTATATGTACTAAGGCAAAGGAGCCAAGCTGAAAGTCTAGAAAGTTAAAAGCACCATATGCATATTAAATATTGCGTTTACATATTTATATTTTCTGTATTGTATTTATAAATCCTGTGTTTGCATTTTAGTGTTAAGGTACTGCATAAATGTAAATAGTAAGCTAGTTCCAAAGTTTAACAGATATGTTTTGTGCTACAAAGAAGGTTGCAAAGTAAAGTTTTTCATAACGTTTTCTTTTTAAAATTATCTGGCTTCATTTTTACGTTCTTAATGTTTTAGCAAAAATGTCAATGCGGGAACAATGGTGGTTCTGCATTGTGTCTGCAATTGCCTTTTTCAGGAGTAGTCTCTTTGCCTCAAAATGCTACATCAGCAGTTATCACCTGTCTCAGCAGTGCTCTGTGGGATCAAGCCACCTCAACCCACTGCATCATTGGGTACTTCTCTGATTTTGTAGGGACCACTGGCTGTAAGATGACGTTTGAACAATCACTGTAACACAGAAAGCTACAGCCACCCAGAGGCTTTGAAAAGCTTGACTCTGAGGCTGGGGGTCAAGGTGGTTGAGCACTAGAAAAGTGATCTTCAGAGGTTAGTTACTGCCCCTCCTTGGAGATGTTCCACTCTTGATGGGATTCTGAACAATCTGTTCTAGCCATACGTTTTTTGAGCAGGCAGCTGGACTAGGTGACCTCCAAAGCGCCCTTCTAGCTTGAATTATTGTATGACTTTATGATCTTGGCAGTATATCCCTCTCTGCTGGGTAATACGTAGAAATTTAGATTATTTGTAGACAGCTAATAAAAGATGCTTTTATTGCCTTACTTTTCGGAAATACAATTTCTTGTTCTGTAACTCTCAGCAACCTCTGTACTTGTCTGATCTCACTGAGCAGCTAACAGAAGGCTTCAAGAAGCACTGTCCGTATACATTGTTTAATTTAAACCCTTTGTTGCTGATCCTCTGCAGGATGGTTCTAGCTTTTCCAATTTTCTACTTTACCGGGGCATGCAAGTGTTTATGTCCTAAGTTATCTAACACAACAAGGAAAAGAGCAAATGAGTTTCTTTGAAGGAGTTCTTGGCATTTTAACAACCCTACCCAGGCTGGAAATCACTTAAAGCATACAGTGAAAGTTTCTTGGAGTCCAAGACCATTATGAGGATCAATGATACAGAAAGCATATTCTTTAGATCAGTTTCAGTAAACTATTTCCAGTTCCCTTAAGTGCATGGAAAAGTAAGATATTTGTGGTGCATCACTTCAGTGGGGTTGCATCTAGGATAATGTTGTCCATCGTTCACTGTCAGCTAAGGAATATTAAAAACCAGGACCCCAATTAAGTATAGAGTATTCATGAGCTATGTCCATGTTATTTACAGGATTGCACTTCATTAATAAACACAATTCCATATTGCATGGTTAATGACAATAAACATAATTACTGTAACCTGTGTAGACAATTGCTTCTTAGTTATAATGAAATATTTAAAAAAAATAAAAAATTACTCTAAGACTTGAGATAATAGCTTTAATGGAACATTAATCTTTTTTTTTTTTCCCCTCTTTTTCCCAAAGTCCAGTACTTTTAAAGCAATTCACCTAAAAATGTGCAATTGAGAAGACCATAATCAGAAAAGTGGAGGACTGGAAGGCTAGAATTTATTAAGATGCTGTCTTAATGCACCCACATGTCTCTGGCTCATCCTCACTACAGTGGCCTGAATATTAATGATTAAAATATAGAGAAGTCTGTGTGGACAAACTTATATATGTGTGTATCTACATACACAATCACACCAGGCTTATATATGCAACAGAATAACATATCCCTGTGTTCCATACTTTAAACAGGAAAAAAATTAAATTATTTGGTAGAGTTGTTATCAAAGGTCCTTCAGTATCATCATAAGGGATATCTGATAGCTGCAGCCTCATTTTTGACAGCAAAAATAAAGTGGAGTTACTGGCTATTGCATACATATGGTCATGAAAGATTTAGGTAGCATAAAGTGTAGTATAGCCTCATCAGTACAAAGAGCACTTCCTTTCCTTGGTTGTGTTTTTGTACAGCCAAAGAATGGCAGTATCAACATAATCACTTCATCCAGCAATTCCCTTGCATGTGGGACCCTACTGCTGCCCCTGTGTTCAACAGCTTCTATGTCTGTTTATGTATCTCACAGAGCAGTTTCACCCATCCAATATTTCCAGAACTATTAATGGGATTTAACCTCAATTACTAGGTTGTTCCCCAAATTCTATATCAACAGATGCATTTAATTTTAGATAGTGGCATCCTAAGTTTATTTAAATTTTTCAATCCTTGTTTCAATTTACAAAATAAATAACCTTTCCTGAAATCCATTTCTTTTCCCCTTCCCAAAAAATTTTAATATTCATGCTTCTCTAATCATTCCCTCTTGTAAGGAAGGAACCATTAATCTCTGAGAATTCCCAAACCAGTATTAAAGCCTAACCCAATGCCAAAGCTAAAAGTTCTAGGCACTTCTTAAAAATTATTTTATGGAAATTGAAGCTAGATATCCCTTTTTGCTTTAGTCAGCGTAGGGTTTACTTGAGAATGATTCATTTATGTTTTTTCAGGATATATCATGAGTGACAAGCTAAAATCTTCTCTCTCTCGTGTGTACACAGTTACTATACTTTGTCAATAAGCAATTTGGATTTTTGCCCAGTTGAAATGCTAGAACTTGTTTAAGTGAAAATGTTTAATTATTTACAAATAATGGTATATTAATTACATATGGATTCTAAGCATGTTCATTTTGGTTATATTGATTTTCTTCCACATCTCAAGGATTCTTTTTTATCTTCTTTATATATCATACAACTGTTATAATTTCTTCTTTTATTGAGTTACCACTGAACAAAGCTACCTTTTGATTTTATTTTTTTTTTGGGGGGGGGGGGGGAGGTTTATTGTATTGCATTCATGTGACAAGGTTCTGGTAGCAGGGGAGTGTGGAGATCCAGAGAAGGTGACTTTGGTCACATCCCCACTCTCCTCAGGCCACATGAGGGGGCATGAGGGGCTATAGGGGTGACTTCTCTGAGATTCTGCCAGGAGTTTCCCCCGTATCTGACAGAGCCAATGTCAGCCAGCTCCAAGATGGACCCACTGCTGCTCAAGTCCAAGTTCATCACTGATGGTAGTAATGCCTCTGTACTAGCATATTTAAGAAGGAAAAAAGTTATTGTGCAGAAGTAACTGCAATCAGAGAGGAGTGAGGACATGTGAGAAAAGTCTTTGCAGACAGCAACATCAGCTAGGAAGGAGGCGGAGGAGGTGCTCCAGGAACCAGAGCAGAGATTCTCCTGCAGCCTGTGTTGCAGACCATGGTGAGGCAGGCTGTCCCACTGCAGCCCATAGAGGTCCATGGGGAGCAGATATCCATCTGCAGCACATGGAGGAGACCTACACCACAGCAGGTGGATACCCAAAATAATGTTGTGACCCAATGGGAAACCTGCACTGAAACAGGCCCCTGCCAGGGAGCTGTGGACCCACAGGGAGAGAAGTCCACACTGGAGCAGATTTTCTGGCAAGACTTGTGACCCTGCAGGAGACCCGCACTGGAACAGCCTGTTCCTGAAGGACTGCACCCCTCACTGGAGCAGTTTGTGAAGACCTGTAGCCCATGTGAAGGAATCACATTGGAACAGTTCATGAAGGAGTATTTCCCATGGGAGGCACCCCACAGTGGAGTAGGGGAAGGACTTCTCTCCCTGAGGAGGAAGCAATGGCAGAAACAACATGTGACGAACTGACCTTAACCTCCACTCCCCATCTTCCTGCACCACTATGAGGGAGAAGAAAGATAATCGGGAATACAGTTTAGCCTGGAAAGGAGGGAAGGGTGTGGGGGGAAGGTGCTTCTAAGATTTGGTTTACTTCTTACTATCCCACTCTGATTTTGATTGGTAATAAATTCAACTAATTTCTCTAAATCGAGTCTGTCTTGCCCATGACAGTAATAGGTGAGTGATTTCTCCTCATTGTTATTTCAACTCATAAGGCTGTTATATTTTCTATTGCCTGTGCAGCTGAGGAGGGGAGTGACAGAAAGGCTTTGGTACCTGCTTTCAGCCAGGATCAAACCACTGCAGTTATACTGTGTAAGCTTTTTCATTTCCCCTTTGATTAAACATAAGCAGTGAAAACAAAGTTAATGAACTTTCTTAATATTCTTGTCAGATAAGTCAGGATGTTCATCATGAGGACCTGCAAGAGAAAACGGGCATATTCTTCTCTGGGTAAGTTTTTAATGTGGACAGTCTATGAAGAGATATGGAGAAAATAAACCACACAACCCAAAGCCAGAAAAAATTAGGATTTCCATTTGGAGAAAGAGATGTCCAATATACGTAGAGAGGTGTGGGAATAGTTAGCATAGTGACAATACTCAAAGCATGCTTCCATATACAGTTTCTCAAAACAGGTGTGCAAGCAGAAAAGGGTATGAGGCCTGGGAAAAAATGTGCAATGCACAGTTCTGGTGTTGAAAACAAGGTAGCAGCATCACTGTGCCATTTACCTGGGATTTAATGTCGGAGCTAGTATAGCTGAGTGAGCACCTTCTGGAAGGAAGCTATGCTCTATTCAGCTGATTCCAAGCCAGCATCATGCTCCATTGTGCTTTATAGACACAAGTGAGATATCTGAAAATAGCTGAGGGATTCTCTTAGGGAATTTCTGGCTGAAAGCAAATGATAAAAAGCTTTTGAGAAACCAAGATGAACATCCACGGACCAGGGAGGGTCTGTCTGGAAAGTGCAGGCCTGAGTGACCAAGAAGTCAGGGACAGGTAGGTTGATGACCTGAAAAATCTTTGTCAGAATCAAATGACACTAAACCTCAAGAAAAGGGTAAAAAAAAAAAAAGGAGAGAGAGAGATCGTTAGGGTAGTATTGGAAGTCTCAGCAACCTGTATTAGTCAGGACAAGGAAAGCAAAAGTCACCAAAATTAGGAGTATGAAAGTCAAGCTGGATAATTCTCCTAGTTGGCAAGGAAAAGGATTTTCAAGCAAGATACAGCTTTTCCAGTCTAATCAAGCACCCTCTGAGAGGAAAACTACAGGAACAATGACACCAGTCCTGTAGATGAAGAAGATAGAGACTTGAACACTTTCTTCACTGCTGCTTTGCACCAGGAGGTGCTGGTTTTTTATGATCCCAGCAGGAAAGGCATTCAGTCTCTGACAAGCACTGTTTAAAATGCTATTTATTGCCATCAATGTTACAGAGAATGACAAGGTAGTGTAGATAATTTTATGATCTTTCAGATGCTGGTAATGGTGTGTTGTGTAGCTTCAGACTGGCCTCCAGATCCTATCCACATAGGAGTTATTTTTCATTAATTTGAGCTCTTTCAGGATGTTCACAAGAGAACTTGTGCTGCTGTTTTAGATAAAGGCAAGGACATGCAGGTGGTGTAATCGCGGGTACCAAGTGGGAGTTACTTGCAGGCATCTCTGTTAAAAGCAAGCACGTAAGTTTATCCTGCAGTGAAGGGATCTGTGCAGCAGCGCACAGGTCAGAAGACCAAGGTGTAGTGCTTAGGTTAAATGTTGTGTGGATCACTTGCACATCAGTGTACAGTGGTCTGCTGCTCATGAAAAATGTCTATTTGCTGCATCTACTTTCTCTAACTCAATAGTTTGTTTCAGCATCCGTGTTAGCATGTCTTTATATAATTAGGCAAATTTTATGGGCAAATCATACAAACAAAAAGGAATGCAATTGCATCTTAAATAGGGAAGATATTTGCCTTAGTCAAAACTTGCAGTTCACTTTGACAAATGATGTATTTGGCACGTGTGAAGGAAGAACTTTAACTGAACCATAAAGGTTAGAGAGGTTAAACCTCTGAAACATGGTTGCTGGCAGATTTGGATGCTTCTCTCTGGAGATCCTTTAATAAATAACCCTGTATAATGGCCTACTTGTGCAACAACAGCCATAAATATGCCAAGTGAAATGCAAGCTAATTAGAAAGCACTTATTCTAGTCCTCCAGAGTGTGTTAACATGGGAAGTTTCACTATCAGTCTACAACTGATTTCTTATTCAGTCCTATTTTCCTGTTGTATTGCTAAGATTCAGTGACAAGGCAGTACATCTATCAGGGTTTTCAATGTAGATTTCTTTCTGTGGTCCTGCTGAGTAGAAGTCATTGTCTGGAGAGAGTCAGTCACAAAAGTCCTTGAGGAAGTGTGGCATCAGCTTTTTTTGTCCATCCCCCTTCCCCTAAATAAACACACACACACAATCTCTTTAAAACTCAGAACTAGTGGAACTGGGCTACCTCCAGCTGAGGCTATGGGTATTATTATTGGTGTTATATGCTGCTCCCCAATGGGATAATGAACTACTGACTCCCCTATGGCTATGTTAAGACTACTCACTAAATTATTTGGTGAAGCAAATAATCTAAAGAGACCAAGTACATTTATTTAATGACAAGCAAGTTACTCAGAGACAGGATGGTGAAATTGTTCAAAACTGAACAAAGTTAAATGAAATCATATCTTTACATTCCTGGAATTTTTGAGGTAAAATATGAACTTCTTGGGTCCTTATAATTAAACCAACCCCTTGTCTGTGGTTCAGTAACTGGAGTAATACTTCAACTTTGGTTCTGTCTACAATGTACATTTAAGGCTTGCTTGACCTATTTCTTACAAGTGAAAATATTGGCTCTATTGAAGAAGGCTGGCATTTTGCTGCAGGTGCAGTCAGAAAAGTGCATTGTTTGTGCACTGAACCTATTTCTCTTTATTTATACTTTTAACTAATGACCTCATCTCTCTTGGCCTTGTTTGAACACCACCAGTTAGAGAAGCAGACAGTAGCTTAGAATATGGCTGGAGTGTTTTAACCTCAACCTTTCATATTTTCAAATTTAGGGAACTGGAAAGGGACTCTGGTCTTTTTAGTTATTGTTGAAGTTTATCTGGTTGGAGTTTGACTGGAGTTGTAGTTAGAGCTGTTGGAGGAGGGGTATTGATAGTAGGAAAGGAGAGTAGCCTTTGAGATGGAAAGTCTTTGGACTGGCTTTTGAGTGAACACGAGGATGGGCTACTTGGATGTATTTGAGTTCTCAACTGACAGAGTGTAGTGGTGTAAGCTGAACACAGACATTAAGTTTATTATTTCAGTTTCACTCATTGAAAGCTAAAGGCTATGGCTCTAAATAAGAAAGGGAGAACTCCTGGGCTGGGTCAGGTTTAGGGATGGCATAGTAGCCACTGCGTTGATCATGTGACTAAATCAGGATTTGGTGACTGATGCACGAATCTCCCAATGTCTTGCCAGGCTTCTGGGAATGCTGCAGCTCTCAGGTCTGACCTTGAGCAGGAAAGCAGAATACAAATGAAGAAAGCACTGTCTTGTATATGTCACAAAATTTGAGCTCCTTATTCCTGATGTCCTCTATTTGTAGGGGATATTTGGCAATTTTACCACATGAGATGGGCAGAGGAAAAAACACCACGGATCCCCTTTCTCTGACATCTGATAAGACTGACCACAACAAGACCTAGATCAGGACCACAATCTGACAAATCTCTCAGGTTGCTGGCTGCCACATCTTGATCACATTCCCAGGGCTAAACTAATTGCCAGTTTTGGTGTTTATTCCACAAGGAAGGAAATTTTTTCCTTCATGTCAGATCGGCAGAGGCTGAGCAGCTTTTGATTTCCAGTGGGGCATGCTGCAGGATCCATTTGCTAGGAATTCTCCAGGGATGTTTCAGCTAATGGCAGTGCTGTGCCTCTCTTATGTTCACTTTAAAGTGATGTCATGGTGTAATTTTTGAGGCTTTTGTCTTTTCTACTAATGGTCTGTGCAATTTTTGAGGCTTTTTGTCTTTTCTACTAATGGTGTTACAATTGTTACATAGTCTCATAGACTGCTTTACGGTATGAGGTTTAGGTGGGCAAGTGGATACTGTGAGGATCCATCTGATCCTAATGTCGATGCTATGACAGTGCGATTTCAGGGAGTTGAATTCAAAGGCCCAGAGGTTCCTTTCCAGTCCCACATACAGCCTCATTCCCTGCCAGCTCACAGGTATCACATGTTCACCTTTCTGTTTCATTTCCCTGTTTATCTGCTGTTCTTTAATTTTCTCTTCTTTACATATATGCTTCTCTACTTGTATATGAACATTTCCAAAATAATTGAATACTGTTAACAATAGCATCCTTGGAAACTACTATTCTGATAACACTCACCCATATCTTTAAATTCCTGAATTAGCATTGGAGTTAATGCTGGAGATGGAGATGAATGCTTCAAAGAGCTTGGAATCTGTGACTATATGTTCTCAGATGAAGCATGGCATTGTTTCAAACATAAGTCACTTGAAGGCAGCAGCCACTTAAATTAGGTCAGAACCAGTGAATCAATGCAAGTAGAGAGGATGTTAGTGAAAGTAATGTGATTTTTATCTTCAAAAATCTCATGAACCGCTGAGCCTAGAAAACAAACTGCTGTGCATCTTTGGAAGGCTGGACTGGATGATTAGCCTTCTAGTGGCATGCTGCATTGATTTCTGTTCTTGATGGTCCTGAGTCATCAATAGTCAATGGATTTTCAAATCAGACAAACACATAGGCCTTTTTCTGGACAGGACAGGATGTTTTCTGCATCTCAAGTGCCTTGAACGAATTACTGGAAATCATCCAGCCCTTGTGAAATAAAGACTAGCCAGCAGTAGTACATAGAACTTTAAATAAATATGTTTTGTTCTTATAGTGTTGGAGTGTAAGGAATGCAGACATAGATATACTAGGGGAATTGTCTGCATGAGGCTTTCTTTTCAAGAGGTACATGGGGAATGTAAAGCTGCTTTTAAAAAGTGCTTCTCAGGCAATGTCACTAATGGCACACTGTGCTCACAGTCTTCAGTTTTAGTACCAGCTGCTTGGTTAAAAATTAGGTTCTGTTGCTTGATTTCCTAATTCTATGTGCATTGTTTTTGGAAATATACTTTCTGTGCAAAGTCCTGGGGAAGAAAGTAAATTCTTTTCCATTTTGAGTGCCTGTGATTTGTGAACACTAGAAACAGGCCAAACTTTAATGCTATTCTTGACATTTCAAAGTCAGGTAAGCTAAAAGTCAAATACTGCATAATTACAAAGAAACAAAAAATTACACCTACTATTCCACTTCAAGTACATGAGACCTTATGGCCTTGTTCCCTTGCCCCACCCTGTAGGCTGTATACATTCCAAAACAGAAGATCTAGTAAAACGGAAAAATTAGAAAGCAGTGCCTTTTTGATTAACAAACATTTGATGAAAAAGAAAACTTTATTTGGAGAGATGATGAGTAAGAAGATCCCTATTCTTTCCCTGGCCATCCTTCTTTTTCTACCATTTACTTCCTGTTGTAATGGTTTGTCATTTTCTCTTTCCTCCAAAGCCTCACTGACCCATATTCTTTCCTTCCTACTCTGAGGTCTTCTTCTGGTTTCTCAGGTACCCTCCATCCCTTGTAGTACACCCCTTAATTTGCACCTTGTCTGTTCCTCTTTTTATTTCTCAACCTATTTATTGTGCTGCTGACAGCTTAAGACAAGATTACTGGCAGAGGGCAGGACTTGGGTTCAATGCATAGATGAGCTTTTCAAGGAACTATTTGGGAAGCATTATGGGTTTGGGGTGGGGGGTTTTGGTGGTTTTTTTGGGGGAAGGAGGGAGGGAAGGTTGTTTGGGAGGGTGTTTGGGATTGTTTACTTGTTTGCACTGTTCGTAAAACCGGGTTTTTTTAGAAACATGAAGGGAAGACCAAAATTGCAGTGTCAATGGAACAGCAGGGTTCTTTCCTGTTTACCCTGTTTCCTGGTTTCGCGTGGGGAGACAGCAGTGGAGGTCCCACGGGAACAGAGCTGTCGCTCCCAGAGCGGTGGGGCTGTCCTCCAGGGATTCTCCCTTGTCCTCTCACCGCCTGGGTTGCGCGGTGGGGTGACGGCGGAGGGATGAGAGCTGTTTCCGGCACGCCTGCAATTGAGAGGCCATTTGGCGCGGTGGGCGCGGAGCCGAGCGTGCAAAGCCACTTCCACCATTTCACCACTTTTCCCGGCAGTGCTGGCGGCAGTGGCTCCCAGCTCATGGTGGTGGAGAGACACACAGAATGGAATCGACGTTCCGACGCGCACGCCCACAGCACCAGGCAAAGAGGGCTCGTGTTCCGACACGGAGCAATGCAGGGACATACCGTGATCACTGACACTGGCACCATTCCCTTCTCCTGGTGCAAACCTCTCTTTCCGGCGGCCACATAGGGAGTGCTCCAGGTGGCGTCGGTGGCGAGGAGGTGGCACTGTGGGGGCGGGGAGCCATGCCTGGTCTTGCGGGCACCTCTTCACTGGCAGCAGCGGCTCCCAGCTCGCAGGCAGAGATGCAGCGATGGTGCCAGGACACCGCGTGCCCGCGGCTGGCAGTGTGGGCTCCCGCCATCGGGACAGGCAGCATGGGGCCATAGGAGCCAAGCCAGCCAAATTGCAAGTGATAGCTTCCCCATGGGTGTCCCTGAGGGGGGGTGTTTTTCACCATTTTTGTCTTGCAGGAGGCTCTGAGGGCCAAGAGTGTACCATCATAGAGGCAGCTTCCTTTCCTTTCCCTGCTTCTCGGCCAGCCAGCTGGCTTTGAGGAGCAGTTTGGGTTTTTTTGTTTTTGCGTGACAATTGTCAGGTGTTTCAGTGTGTATTTTGTCTTGGGATCCCATAAGATTTCTGGTCAAGCCCTAGGCAATAAATCTGTTAGTTGCTGTTGGATCTGTTCAGTCTTTTGTCACTTTTGCATGCCCCTAGTGAAATCGTGGTTCAAACCACCACAGGAAGTCATTAGGCTTTCATAATCTGCACTGTGCCCTTGGAAGAAATGTTGAGGTTCATTAGTACCTAATGCAATGAGCACAATCACAGAGTGACAACGTGTCACTGGAGAAAAAGGGAATAGCAGATGCTGATCTCAGAGCACTGCCTGATGGAAATCTTAAGTCATTTCATTGATATTCATATAATTCTGTCTACATCAGTGCTTTCAGAGACACTGACTGATCCTTTCACTTAAGAGGTGACCCCTGCAAATATTGGGGCAAATATTTGCTGAAGTTTTGCACCCATAGAACTTCACTACTCTGAGTAGAGACGGGCCAAAATCAGTGATATAAATGAGACCTGGAGTAGCAAACCTAGCATGTATATTTTCTCTGAGTGCTTTCCAAAGTGTTTAGTTGTGTTTTGAGAGTCTATGCATTTCTTTTCAAATTCAATTATTCATGTTTGACAGAACCTGTTCTGGCAATATTGTGTTTTAAAAACTGAAAACTCCTCCAAGGTATAGTCTAGAAAAAAACCTCAAAACCCACTATTGTCCTTGAAGGAAACACTGCAAGGCTGCTAGTTCTGTTCTTTCAAGCAGACTGATAGCTTTTTGTCCTATTGTGTCAGTTCATGGTGGCTGAATGCATTCTAAAACATCTCAATTACTTTCTATTTTACAGACATTTTTAGTAGATCTATAATCTCATGCCTCATATCCTCAGATGGTCCTCGTTGCTCTGCTACTGCTAAACAATTATCAGGAGGATGTATGTTCTCCCTGATGGATTTTAAGCTTTTCTTCCAGAGGCTAGATTTTATTGCACACTTTGTGTCAAGACAGCAGAGGCTCATTGTTTCCTCTTAATTGTTCCCTCTAGAAGTGAAAAACCTTATACAGAAAGAAGATCTGAAGTGATAATCCAGGAAAGACACAAGTTTTTGGTGTCCAAAATTCTCATAAAAATTCATTTCATGTTCCTGCTGACCTCTTTCTTGTTGATTCATGGCAGATAAACAGAACACATATCTCTTTTTTCCTCTGTTGTAATGCATTGGAGAGGCCAAGCTACTCTCTTAGACAGCTTCTTTGCTGCAAAGTAAGAGGCATATTTTGGCTGTCCTTTCTGCCCAAGCCTTTCACTTTGTCTTCTTCATCTTCTGAAAAACTTCACCCGCCATAGGTAGTCTTAACCCCCACAAAAGATCACCACTAAAAAAGCATGTTAATGCTGTCCTCAGAACATGATACTTCAGACCTGTATGTTGTGCTCTGCATTTTCTACAGCAAAACTACACAGGAATATATTCCCAGCTTTCAGATAAAAGTGTCAAAATCATTAATCAGCTTTCTAATTAATACAATTAATAATGAAGTCTAAACTTCCATTATCTTTCCTCTAGTCATAACAGTAGCAGTGTCATAGACATATAAGTATTCTTAGAAGCATTGTACATGACATATTTCATTCATATAGTGGGCATTTTCAAATAGATACTCTAAGGGCTACATGCATTAATGAATTGAAAGGGCAGCATGTGAAGGAATCAGGCTAGACTACGTGGTATTTGGGAGATGTCCTACCAGCTGGCTGCTATGAAGTTGCCAAGACTACAGACTGCTGACATACTTTAAGATCAAAGGAAAAGATGAGGAACATGGAAGACAACAACACTTTGAGAAATGAAACTGCAAGAGTATCACAATAGACTTTCTTATCACAATTCCAGTGAGCTCTTACTCAAGCATGTAGGAGACTAGCATCAGGTTTTTCACTAAAAGGCTAATCACTACAATGATTTTACTGATTTTGCTGAAAAAATGTTGGGCTTATGTCTCATAATTTAAGTCTATCGCTGGCAAATTTTTTCATTTACTGATCCTGTCTTTCTGAACGCCTTCTTTCCCATGCATTTGACAAGCACTTTGAAATACCACTACAAAACAAATGCACACAAATTCTAGCCAGTATCCTTCTGCATAAATGTATTATCTCCAGAAACTCCTACACTACTTTGGAGCCAGGGTAATTTTAAAAAAACAGCTCTCTGAAGAGTGAGAGGGTGAAGTTATATCATTCCCTGGAGGTGTGCCAAAGGCAGTAGCCTCTGTTGCGGTCACTCACATACTCTCACAGCCTACTGCAGTCTCTTAGGCTGATGTCTGAACAGTGTGATAGCATTCAGAGGTAGGCTGTAGGGTCTCTCCCATCAGCTAGAGAAACTGGCTTTTATTTAATTAGGGTGCATGGGAGAGCTTGGACTGTCTCCCTCATTAACCACCTATCTCACCAGTAAAACTCTAAAAGGCTTCATTCTTGCAAGGTCGCAAATTTGAGAAGCAAATAAATATTCATGGTCAATAGTAAAATATTTCATGTTTCAAACTCACTGTTTTGATTTTTTTTTCCCACTCAATTTCTTGCTAAGATTGCCAACTGCCTACTTCCCAATTCTGGCAGCTGCCTGTGTGTAGGAAAACACAGAATCACAGAATCACTAGGTTGGAAGAGACCTCCAAGATCATCTAGTCCAACCCTTAAAACCCATGTCTTGATAAGAAAGGAGTCACAGCTATAGGTTTGAAGTGCTCAAGCCTGATAAGAGATAGCTTTCAGGTTCAGAATGACCACAACCCCAATCTTGTGGGTCTTCCTGTATTGCTTCTTTAAAAGAATAACACAGTTGCAGGTGGTTCTGTTTGCTGTATTTCACATTTCTGATCTGCTTTCTACTTGGATAGAAGGATTTAAGACAGGAACTGAAATTTGTAAATGGCAAACTATGAGGGCCGACTGAGTTTCCAACAAACAGCACAGTGCTTATACAATGTAGCTTGCTATGAACTGTGCTTCTGTATGGTCAGTCTGCTTTACGCTGCCTGGTTTCTTCATTTTCTATTTTAATCCAAAGATCCATTTTGATTTGTCGTCTCTCTCTTGTAAAACCAATATTGTAAAAATCCTTGGAACTTGGTTCTGATGTGCATCTTTGACCACATATGCAGCTGGCTCTGCATGATCCTGACCCCAAGCTGTGTTCACATGAGCTGGCTCTGCTAATTCTGGAGCTGGGAGCCTTAGGGTATTATCCAGCTGGCATCTGCAGAAGTGCTGCTCAGTTACTCTTTCTGCCACTCAGTCAGCACAGTGGCTCCATGCAGCACCTGAGGGGTGCTCGAGATCAGGCCAGTCTGTGCCAGGGATCTCTGTGTTCTACTCCATCCTGCAGAGCTCTGCTTGTCCCTCCTTGACACAGTAATGCACAGAGAGGCTTTTAGGCAGTTTAGTTGGGTTTAGTACTGCTTTTTTAGTTTTAATATGGTGAGAGTGGCAGAACCAACCTTGTGATAATTGTCTGCAGAAGGTGGAGGTTATAATTTTGATATGTTTTTATCTGTTTCAGTAGACTACTTTGTGGCAGGCTTGGTAGGAAAATATTGTGAGGGAAAATGAACCATGGAGTCAAAAGAGAGGATTTTATAGTTCTTCTCAGTACATGAGGGCTCCACTGGCACTGCCAGCTCTGGTTGTCTCTGCTCACACTCCTGGGACTCCCCCCACACTGCTCCTTTCATGCTATCAGCCCCTGCTGCAGAGATGCTGCCACAGGGCCAGTCTCCAGCTTCTCACAGCTCTGCCCATCCTGCTCCCATCCCCAGTGCTGGGTCTAGGCTGTCCTGGTGCCCCCTGGCTGCCACTCTCCCCAGCCCATTGGGTACCTAAGGCAGCAGCAGCTCTGCTTCTTTGCATGGAGAAGCATGGTGCTGGGAAGAATTACTGGGTTAAAAATTGAGAACGCCAGACATGAGTTGTCAGGAAAAATGAAGATATTCCTAAGAAACTAAACACATGGCTACTAGGTCTGTAATACATTTCATTTCACCTTCATGGAATTACTCCTTCTCCCTCTGAGACAGGCAGGGACTGGGTTAGTGTTACACAGGGGAGACCACGTCTACACAACTGCCAGAATATTCTCAGTTGCAATATGTCGACCTGCAATTTCACAGATGAAATTGATTATTTTTGCTGTCAGTCTTCTCCTGTTCTATTAAAATTCAATTCTATGGCGTAACAGTCCTATGGACATATTTTGTCATTTGTTTCCATGACATGCTGAAACCCGAGAGAAATAGATTATAAATGAGCAGCAAAATGCTATAATATAATGAACTGCTTACTTTTTTGTTACAATATAGTATGTGACCATTTGTAACAGTTTTAGGGCTCAGGTCCATACTCATCTATTAAATACTGTGTGCCAGACCTTTTAGTTCCACTATATGAAAGCATGAGTGAGCTTTTTAGCTTTTTTTTTTTTTNTTAGGACCACTTAAAGCCCCAGCAGTAAATGAAGCCCAAGGTGAGCAAGGTCCTGCAAGTTCCCAAGTGTTGCCACTTCCCATTACCATCAAGATGTGCAGTTAGAGTGCTGCAAAATCTCAAGTGGTGACATTTCAGAGAACAGGGGCTAAAACAGACTTAAACTTTGCAGCAGTTCAAGGGAATTCTGTCTCTTCAAGCTGTGGGAATCATCGATGTTATTCTGACTGTTACCTCAGTGTAAGAAAGGAGATAACAAAGTCTTTACATCAGAAATTTTTTAGCATCTAGAGATTATTTTTTAGAAAAGAATCGCTTCTTCCTGGAATTATCTACATTGCCCACATTTTTTGATGTTTCTGATCAGGCATGGTTTTTGACTTTCATTTGCAAGCTCAGAAAGGCAGATTTGGAATAGTGCATCTGTAGATTTCCATCCTCCTCTAACCCAGATTTTCACATAGCAGATTAGAGATGCATAACAGGGCTGTCAGCTTTAATGTGACAACTCAATTCTCCTGCATTTTTTCCAAAAATGGTGCCACTGGTTCATTTCCTACAGCTGCTAGACTTGATTATACCGGCTATGCACCTCCTATACATTGTGATGTCTTTAGTGATTCTTAAGCACACCATCTAAACCTACAACTTTCTGAATCCCCATGCAGCATCGTGTTTAACATCATGTATTGAATACTAGGGATGCATGTTTGAGTTTGCTGTTCAGGTTAAATATTTTCACCCAATCCTTCTGCATGTTTGAAATATTTTGTTTACTTTGTTATTTTAAAGACTAATCGTAGAGATTATTTCTTCATTTAGTAGCTTCACTATTGTGGCTATCATGATATGAATCTAATAAAGGAAATCCAACCCTCAAACTGGATCGATTTTTCCCCCACTACGTCAATGAGTCAGTAAAAGATGTTGCTGCTTCTTATGTATCTTTGCTTAGTCAAGGGCAGAAAACTGCTGGTGTTACCTCTTTTTCCCATTAAAGTACAGCTAAATTTATAATGGTCCCCACGCTTAGAGTACTTGCCTGTGTGCAGTGGTTATTAATCCATCCGTAATTCAGTAAAAACCTAAATAATGGGATAATTCATGCAACGTTTTCCACCCCGATTTTGAAAGCTTATCATGGTTGCTGTTGGCTTATTTTGTCTGTCCTTAATTTCAATAATATAATAAATCTAAAATACCCACATGGCATGCTTTAAGTACTTCACTCGGCCAGTTAGTTGTTTTCAACACAAAAAACCACAAACTCAAAGTAAGACATCTCCCATGAAAAGCAAATGGTCACCTCTGAAGCGATCAGGCAGTTGGACTAGATGATTGTTGTAGGCCTCTTCCAACTGACTTCTCCTCTCCTCTAATATTAGAAATTTTCTGATTTTAAGATTTCATTTTCCTTCTCACTGTTTTTAAGTTTGCCTCCTTTGTAATTTTCCCAGTTTTTTATATGTGCTTATTTAATGACTGTTGTATTTTAATAACGTTATGGGGAAAGCTTCCTGCATGTAATTTAATATAGAGATTTGGGGTCCAATTATTACCGTGGGAAACTACGTATAGAAAAAGCTCCCTTTGAATGAAATTCACCACTGCAAGGGCATTTCCAGCTTCCAGTGGTCAAATGGAAAGTTTGTTCCCCCTAGGAAACAGTGAGGGGGAAATGGCACAAATATATTACTTTTCTGATGATTCCTATCAAGCATCATCATTGGGCCTCTCTTAAGACTAGCAACCTCCTGGTGTGTTTCCTAGGGAGCAAGAGACTATGTAACAAAAGAGCAGACTTCCTTGGGCAGGCTCATCCTGTTCCATACTAATAGTCCTGCAAAACACCTAACATTTGCAGACTGGTGGACTATAGTATGGTTTCCTATCCCATCAACAGAGGCTTGCCTCCCAACAGATTTACTCAGTAAGAGCAGGGAAGAAGGTGACTTTCCCTTTTAATATCCCAGTCCACACTAACAGGTTATAAGGATTGAGGGAGCACCCAGACATCAGATGATACTTCAGCTGGGATTTTTTCCAACATTGTCCCCCCCTGTTTTAGGAGGATTGTTTTATGGTATCTAAAAACTGCCTGGCGTGATATACAGTGGTATTTGGCAAACAGTAAATAGTAAATAGAGCATCTGACTTTCTTCTCTTCACAACAATGTAAATCCAGATGACCTCCATTGGAACTCAGAAACACATTGCTGTAAAACTGGTTTCAGAGCACTGTCAGGCTTTCTTCTGTGATCCTGAGACACAAACTGCCTAATGTAGCCACTGTGACTATTCCTCTTCATCGGAGGTGCAGAGAAGAGTCTGACTGTGCTCAGTAGTGAGGCAAATCACATCACCCACTGCTTTCTTGTACTAGCAGCACTGACTGACATGTGGCAGCATGTTACACAGTCACACGGTCCAGTGGCTGCCATCCCCAGTCATCCCAGCTGACAGATGCTGCCACCTCTGAGTAAGGACATTCTATCCTGAACTGCCGTGGCTTTCAGCCCAGGACACTGAAGGCTCATGTTACCGTAGAAGAGAGGGCTGAAGCCTGCAGTGCTTCAGGATGAGATCCACTGCGAGATCTCATGGCTCTGCCTTCCAGGATAGCCACCTCTCTCAAAAAGATGAGACAGATAGTTGGGACCAAAAACAGGTTTAGTCACTCAGGTTTCATTCATATCCACACAACTGTCAGGGCCTTGAAATATTACCACAGAAGCAGGGCCTGCAGCTACAGGAGGCACTGTAGTGAACAATTTCACAATCTGATTTCTGTTATTAATGTGTATGTTTAATATTGTCTTAATGGACTTGCTTTGAGAGCAATTTCAGCTGGATTATATTTTGAAAGACAAATGCCGTGGAGCTGTCATCCAAACATACAGACTTTTCAATCATCCAAACTAGTCCAAACTATGAGATGAGAAGTGCATGCTCTCCATCTAGAAGTGAATGCAGAGAGAAAACATAGACATGGATAAACCCAAGCAGAATGACACGTTTCATATGTTCATTCTGTTATACACATTTAGATAGGCGAGTGTAATTTCCAATACATAAAATATAAGGTTCAAACTGTAAGACAATTAGAAAATGCAGCATAGATAGAGAATAATAAAGGTAATTAGTCTTGGCCTCTCTGCAAACATACTCAGAAAACAGGAACATGACATGGCTTCCCCAGATATTTTAGCCCCTGATAGAGAAGGTAGGTTTTAGGGTCACTATGAAAGGGAAAATTTCAGAGGGCTCCTCAGTTTGGTGGCAAATCCATCTCATGATGTATTAATTAGAATAGGATTAATCAAAACTGTGTATGAAAAGTTAAAGACACACACAATCTTTCTAAAGATGTTAACTCTTGTAGGGTTAGGTAGGGTACTTTTCACTAATTACCTATTTTTGTATTAAGGCATTCCAATAGTTTCACTTTAAGTTTAGGGCTGCCTTTATAATAAACATTTAGCTTTAATTGCTATGTTTACTTGCAAAGGTAAACATTGTTTACTTTCACTTTTAGTTGTTTTAAGTGGTAATAGGATAATACAAGGCTACTACTAAGACAAGTATGCTAAATGTTTTATATTTCACTGTCACATTTCAAAGTTTAGTTGAAGATAAAAGCTAAAATAGCTGTACAATCAACCTTAGTATTGAACTATGTGTACAGATGTTTGTATTGACTAAATATGTCCTGTCTCTGTCAAAGGATTTTTTTCCCTGTTTGTTAAAGAAGGCAAAATTCATATTGCAGAAAAGAGAATCCTAAGACTCTGTGCTGCTTACTTCCCAGTTTGGCCATTTTTTGGCTTACCTGAAAGTTAAAAAATATCAAACCCTTGTGACCCTTTATACAGAGGTTAATTGAAAGCAAAAGAAATGGAAGAAAATCTTTGTGTCCATATTACTGGTGAATTGCTTTCCTTTTGTGATAATAGAACCTAAAATAATTTTCTTGGGGGTGTGTGTGTGTGTTTAACCAATATTATAGACCTGTCCCTATTGCTTGCCTAGTACGTAGAACTGGATAAAATTTCTTTGGTCAATATGGAAAGCATTTCACACATTAGTTATGGACCATTCAATGCAATCACACAGAAGAGCATTTTCTGCCACTGATCAACAGTAATTCTTGACATTTACAGGGCATTTTTAATCAGAGAGATAAAATTGCTCTGCAATGATAATAAATTCCCAGAGTACTCCCCTGAATTAGATGACAAAGTATTTCATTTACAAACGAAAAAAGTAAATCATAGAGGAGTAAAATAATTGTTCAAGGTCAGATAGTGAATGTTTTGTCAGAGTCCACAAAAACATCTAACCTTACAGCCTCTTGGATTTGTGGAAATTAGGAGTAAACTTTGTTACTGTAGCAGATTGTTGGGTTTGTGTCTGTCATTTGCTTACTTTGCACAGATGTTAACTTGTCTGTAATGACAGTGCAAGGCAGTGAAGAACCATGTTTCCATGTAATGTGTTACAGATTAGGAGACGACAGGGAATGCTTGAAGTGTGGAAAACTTTTTAAACTCCTGAACCACCACTAGCTTTTGAACAAAGAGCCCTAGTGCAGACACACCTTAGCACATTCCCATTTCTAATTCTGCTGTTCCTTGGTAGTAAAAGGGACACTTGGTTCTAAAGAAGGATGTAACAGGCTGCGCTTGAACTATATACACAGACAAGGCCTCAGTTTTAATGGCAAAAATTCTCTGTACAGATGTATCTGGGAACAGATTTGGTTTTGAAATGTGTAGACCTGTGAAGAACAGGCTATAAATACCTGTCAGATGTCAGAGTAAGTGTTTACAATGCAGTTCATAGCCATGTGATGAAGCATAGCTTCTTCAGAGTTGCAAGGAAAATTAATCTCCATAGTAAAAATACTATAAAGATTTTTTGTTATTTTATCATCCTTACTTTTATTATAAATAGGAGTGATGAACTGTTGTGATTGATAGGACCTCTGTTTCTGGGGTTTGCAGGGGTTTGAAAATCCTCTTCCTCACGCAAGTCAAACAGCAAATTATATCTAAGCCCTAGTACATTTAATAATATAGACAGTTAAAAAAAGATCCTCTGCTGTATTCTCTGTGTCTTGTTCTGCTCTTTTAGCACTTCAGTCCTTATGGTTTCAAGTATGTGCTTTGAGACCTGTTTCACACCCCCAGTTTCTAAATGATATGTCATTCTTCTTTTTGGCAATTTTGAATTTAAATATACAGCAAAAAAAGAGGCATTTATAGTTTAACATTTTAATAATGCCGCAGTCAGATTTGATTAGTGCTTCTCTGTTAACATTTTACATGAGATAGGAAAGAGTAATGAAGAGAATATCATTGTGGGGCTTTAGGCTTATGAGCTTAATACAACAAAATGTATTATCTAAGGGTCCCTTTCTCACAAAGGCAAGTGAGAGCATCATAGATACAGCAATATAAAACAGCAGTTGCACCAGTGATAACATTCTGTAAATTGCAAAAACATTTTTTTATTAAAATGTAATTTATTAAAAAAATTGAAATAAAGAGCTTTAGGATTCCTAGTCTTGGCTGTAGGCGCATTATGCAGCCTGTAAGAGCATAAATGACCGGCTAAACAGACCCAAGCCCAGTTTATAATGTGCCCCCTGAATGTGCTGCAGACACTCGGCCATCGGGGCAGTGGGGGGTGTGTGTGTCTGTGTGTGTCTGTGTGTGTGTGTGTCTGTGTGTGTCTGTGTGTGTGTGTCTGTGTGTGTCGGGGGGTAAGAACCCACCGGTTTGGGGACAAACGTGCCCCACTTGGGTACAAATGGTTGGGAAGAATCGCTTCCAGGAGGCCTCGGGACTGTGCGGGGCTTTCAAACATCCCTGCATCTGAGAGCAAAATCCCTGTTAGAACCTTCAGGATTTCTCCCCGTGGTGTCTTTGCTGCCCGGCGGGCACGAAGGTAATTCCCAGGGCAGAGGGCGCAGACACTGCTCGCTCTGGAGCCACCTCCACACTAAACGCACAGGGGAGCTCTCCCTTCGCTTTCACTCCAACTTGTAATGAACTCAATTAAACTGAGTGTCTCCCCAAACGTAAAACTACACTAAATATTGGCGCCCGGGTAACACTGATAGTGGTGTCTCCAAAAACACGGGGCGTGTGTGCACACCTGTGCACACCCAGTATGTATATATAACATGCATATATATATATATACACACACACACACCCCTATTCCTCTCCGTCTCTGCACACCCCCAGCTCCCCACACGCCCCCCGCCATCCCGGGCCCTCAGGGCCGGCCCGGGGGGGGCGGTGTGCGCGCGGGGGCGCGGCGGGCGCGCGCGCAGCTCCCGGCATGCAGCGGGCGCGGGGCTGGCAGGAAGATGGCGGCGCCGCTGGAGGAGTACGAGAAGGA